>BLSH010011003.1:1139452-1155422 GCA_018402905.1 Glandirana rugosa
CCCTAATCACCCCCCAGCACACCCACCAATGCCCTAATCACCCCCCAGCACACCTGTGACATTATCATTATTCTTAATCTTCATGGTGTGTTTCCGGATGTCTGGCTGCAGTGCATGCTGAGGGCGGATCTGAAGGATTTAAGCCCGCCCACACGTGACTACGTTGTGAATTAGGTACAGGCACTCCTTGGCATCTGTACGTAGAAGCCGAGGAGTGTGCAAAAAGCAAGCACCACCCCACTCCCTAACTTCACTGCAGGACGGAGAGGGGAGGTCACAGGCAGCTACCCAGTACTCGGTACTGCTAGACTGCACTGCGCACCTGTGCGGAGGGGAGCGGATGCTGGGAGAGGGAAGTCTTGGGCTACTTAGTACGCCACCTATCGATACGGCAATGTTTGTGGGCGGCCGTGCTTAGTCCCGGGACACGGCTCAGCAGTGCACTAGCGAAAACGCGAGATAGTTCCCAATAGGAAATCGGGTGTCAAGTTTTACCGCCCCCGGGCTGCCTGGCACCCTAAGGCAGCTGCCTAACCCGCCTTATGCTGTCGCCGGCCCTGAGCATCTGTGGGGCATCCTCAAATGGAAGGTGGGGGAGTGCAAGGTCTCTAACATCCACCAGCTCCGTGATGTCATCATGGAGGAGTGGAAGAGGACTCCAGTGGCAACCTGTGAAGCTCTGGTGAGCTCCATGCCCAAGAGGGTTAAGGCAGTGCTGGAAAATAATGGTGGTCCTCAAAATATTGTTACTTTGGGCCCTATTTGGACATTTTCACAGTGGTTTAGACATTAATGGCTGTGTGTTGAGTTATTTTGAGGGAACAGCAAATTTACACTGTTACACAAGCTGTACACTCACTATTTTAGATTGTAGCAACGTGTCCTTTCTTCAGTGTTGTCACATGAAAAGATATAATAAAATATTTACAAAAATGTGAGGGGTGTACTCACTTTTGTGAGATACTGTATATACTATTGAATTTCAATTCAATGGTAGAACAACATATTGAGCAGCTGTTGGAAAGTGCTTCATGCACAGCCTGAACCTGAACTGCTTTGTCACACTGTGTGTTGAATTATTTTGAGGGGACAGCAAATCTACACTGTTATACAAGCTGTACACTCACTACTTTAGCAAAGTGTCATTTCTTCGATAATAGCATTTTCGTGAGCATTGGTACTTGTGAAAATGCTCCCAATCCCGGAAACTGATACCGGAAGTGAGCATACAGTGCGACTTCGGCGCAGCTTGCAGGCGACTTCTGTATAGAAGTCAATGCAAGTCGCCCCCAAAGCAGTGCAGGAACCTTTTTCTAAGTCCGGACGACTTGAGTCACTACTATTTAGAACAGTTCCATTGCAGTGCATGGAGGCGACTTGTCAGGTGACTCAAGTCGCCTGACAGGTCGTCTATGTGTGAATCGGCAGTGCAGTATGTTGACAAATGACAGATTTATTCAAATATAATAAAACACACGTGGATGTCACAAACGGAGGTAATCAGACAGCATGATAGGATGAAAGGGGTCATCCGCTGTGTCCCGGGTGAGATGTTCCAGCAGGGAGGTCCGTTAGCTGCTTCCAAGTCGGGTATGCTGGTGGTTTCCAGCACTTCCAGGGAGGTGGGGACAGTGTATTGTACATGGAATGAAAAATTATGACACTGCGCATCGACTAGAAACTTGTGAAAAGCAGCTAACACCACAAAATTCAACAAACTTTGTAAATCAAACCATAGATATTAAAAAGTGCAGCGCTAATAAAAATAAGAATCCGGGTATTAACCGGGAAGTGTCTTTAAATAAACAGTCCAAGAATGTCCATGAAAGCATTCAACCGTGTAGAAAAAATACAGCAAAGAAATAGTGAATTGATGAAAGAATGGTGAATGTTTAAAACTTCATAGTGTTCCACCATGTGCAATGAATCCACCACCTTAGGGATGAAATACTCTTACCAGAGCTCAGCTGGTAAATCGCATGTAGAAATAGGTAGTTATAACCCTGGAACAAGACTCTCCCTCCTCATACACAGACGACCTCCACCGATCAGGATAGCCAATCAACCTTTCAAGGTGAAGCAACTCCACAAACGGCTCCGTCCATAGAATGAAAGAGGTCCGCAAATAGTGTGATATCGTATAAACAGAGTTTAATCCAATAAAAATTTAAAAATATTACACTCACATGTAACATCAAGGTCATAGGCAGTATGGAATTCCGTACATAGGTATAGCGTGATGGAGAAAGCTGTGGGCTCACGGTACCCGATGCGTTTCGTCTGAGTAGACTTCGACTGGGGTCTGAGCTCACCCTGCTCCATTACGCTTAAATAGTAAAATATTAATTACCCACACATTGTGTAAATGGCCTACCATGGCTTCCGGAATGCTCTGCGGCGTGCGCTCCACGCCGTCACGGCCCACAAAGAGGCTTGGTTAGCATTTCCTGGGTTAGTCTAGACCACGTGTTACCCGGAAATCTATTGTTAAAAAAGGTTCCGCCCAGCAGAATGACTCATATCCGTTTGAACTATCCTGACAACCAGGAAGGTCAAGCGACATCAACAGGAAGTGTCAACCTCCTTGCGCTCACAATCCAGCAGCCAATACACCAAAGAGCGGCACTGGAAAGGAACCCGTCAGGACTGGCAGGGAGGGCGAACGTCATCCAAAAGGAAATTACACCAGCCCAACGCACACAGTCTAGAGGGGGCGATAGGGCGGAACAAAAACATCATTAAAAAAAAAGGGCTAAGCCGCAAAAAGAGGAAATTTTTGATGCGGCACCCAACAAAACTGCTAGGGCATATAAGGGTGAAATTGGGGATCACCAGGGCCCTCAAAAAATCATCACACCTGTGGACCATAGAGAGACGGGATGGTAACCAGTCTCCCATCCACAATAGAGGGTGAAAAGACGGAACCCGGGAACACCCCAAGGACAACCCCACATCAAAAAACACAAAAAGATAATGATAAAATTAATATTAATAAAACCAGCACAAATAATGAATAATAAGTGTATATAATACACATAAAATACAGAAAATGTGTAAGATGCAAAAAACATAATAGTGAAAAAATATAATGAATAAAAATACAACAGAAAAAATTAATGTGAATACAAAATTAAGACTGACTGATAAAATAATTGATGTCCCAGTCTATATTGATACCATGAGGCCAATACATTTTAATTTTGTAAATCCATGATGTTTCTAGTCTAGAGACCCCCCTGGTTGTAGCTCCTCCCCTCCATGGAGCAACATATCTATCTATCACCATAAAGGTGGTACCTTTCAACTCTTTGTGAGAGTGTTTAGGAACCGTATGTTCTGTAGATCCCCCCAAAATGGCAGTTATATGCTCATTTAATCTTACTGAAAAAGGCCAAATAGTTCGGCCTATATACTGTTTCTTACAGGGACACGTAATCAAATACAGGATATTCTTAGTAGAACACATGGCAAAACCTTTGAAAGAGGACATTTCACCAGTAACACTAGAGGTGAAAGTATCAATCTTCTGCTGTGTGTAAGAATTGTATTTGCAAACTCTGCACTTTCTGCAGGGATAATAACCCTTCAAGTCATGAAAAAAGCTGGGTTTAGTAGGGGGATCCTGAATATTGGGAGCCACTACATTTCTAAGAGAGGCAGCCCCCTATAGATGACCTTAGCCCTCTCTGGAAGATGGGGGCCCAGAATCGGGTCCGTCTTTAAGACCCCCCAATTTTTAGAAATAATCTTATGAATAGCTTTGTGTTGAGTTGAATATGTGGTAAATACAGCCCATTTTGATAAATAATTTTGGACCGATTTCGGTCGGTCCATTAGTAGGGTGTGTCTATCCATAGCTCAAACCTTTTCAATTTCACCATCAACCAGAGACAGGGGATAGCCCTTCTCAAGAAATCTGGTTCTGAGGAGTGCAGCCTGCGTTAGGTAAAACTCCTCGTCAGAACAATTGCGCCTAAGTCTCGTCATTTGACTCTTAGGGATGGACTGTAGCCAAGTCCTATGGTGACAGCTATCGACCGGAATGTAACCATTCCGGTCGGTAGACTTAAAGAAGGTCCTGGTAATAAGTCTACCTCCTTCATTGGTGATGTCCAAATCCAAAAAATGAATGTTGGCATTACTCTTCTCAGCTGATAGGGCAATATCATTCAATAAGGAAATAAATTGGGAAAGTTGTTCAGGGGGGTCATCCCACAGGAGGATGACATCGTCTATATATCTGGCCCACAACGTGAGCCCGGATGGCATAAAGGCATAGACGACGTCCTCCTCCCACTTGGCCATAAATAAATTGGCCAGGCTAGGGGCAAATTCTGCCCCCATGGCGACCCCCCTGATCTGTAAATAAAATACTCCACCGTACCACATATAATTGTGTTTCATGGCGAAATTCAAAAGCTCGAGGATGAAACTCTGTTGAGCCTGAGGCAAATTACCATCTTTCTCAAGAAAGTGCCGAACTGCCGCCATGCCATACTCGTGAGGAATATTGGAGTAGAGCACGGCAACATCGGCTTTAGCCATAATAGTTTTATCAGTAAGTTGAACTGAGTTTAATAACTTAAGAGTGTCCCTAGTGTCTTTAATGTAAGAGGGTGTCTGTGTAGTTAGGGGCTGTAAATAAAAGTCTATATACCGCCCAATACGTGAAGTGACTGAGTCAATGCCACTCACGATTGGGCGGCCCGGAGGGTTAACACAGTTTTTGTGAATCTTGGGTAAATAATACAAAACAGGAATGCGAGGGGCTAAAGGAACAAGATAAGTATGTTCTTTTTTGTCAAGGATGTTCATCTGGACACCCCTATCCAATAGCTTAGATAATTTTTTTTTTAAGCTGTGTGTAGGATCATTGGGTAATGGTAAATAGGTTTCCCTATCACTAAGTATTCTACACATCTCATCATGGTAGGCCGATCCGTCCAAGACAACAATGCCACCACCCTTATCAGCAGGACGCAGGATCAAGTCCTTTCTCTCACAGAGAGACTTCAGACCAGTCCGAACCGAAGGGTGGGTGTATGGAGGTCTAATGCGTAAACTATCCAGTTCCCGAAGAACCGAGTCTTTAAAGACTTTAATAGCTGGAGCAACAGCACCAGGTGGATTAAACAAAGAGGGATTCCGCATTCCAGAATGCCTCACCTCATTGGTACCATTAGTATGAATAGATGGAGTATGTAGACCTGTCCTGGTCGGATTGGAAATGAGATATCTTTGTACATTTATCTTACAGATGAATTTCTGTATATCAATGAAGGTAATAAATTTGTTCATAGGTTTTGGTGGAACAAATTTCAAACCTTTGTCAAGTACAACCTTTTCAGCATCTGTTAGGACGACTTGACTAAGGTTAAAGATCCCTTGCCCTACCTGCTCCTTTTCCTTTTTCCGGCGGGCCTTCCTCCCCCCTCTGGATCCCCTCTTGGGCTTCTGTCTCCTATAGGATGAGACATGACCCTGGGAAAACCCTGAGCCTGGGGAAGGGGAGATCTATATCGGTCATAATCAAAATCCTGAGGAGGATGATGATATTGCCCTCCATGGTAAGATGGATCTCTTGGTGGATAGTAGTCCCCGACTCCATGATGGCGAGATGGAGTCCTAGGATGACCTCTACCTTGTGAGTAGTTGGTCCGATAGCTTTCATTAGGCCGATAGATGTTATTAGAGGGTGTATAGTGGCCTCCTCCACCTCTCCTACCCCTGCCTTGTCCCCTTCCTCTATTAGAAGAAGATTTCCCCGGTACATGGTCAGGGTAATTCGTGTCATGTTTAATATCAAATTTTGGGGGATTGGGTAAAGGTTTCTGCTGGGGGGTGGTAGTGGAGTGTTTACACCTGCAGAGCAATCACCAACCGTGGTGCTCACCTCCATATTAGAATGAGCACTTTTCTTCTGCCATGTGAAAACACACCCCGTTTTGTAATCACCCATATCCCGAGCATACTTTTTATTACTTACTTATTCCTCTGATCCTGTTCCTCTTTTACCAAAATGATTTTTAAGATTATTGGAAAGAGAACTATATTCTGCATATTTCTTGAGAAAGATGGTAATTTGCCTCAGGCTCAACAGAGTTTCATCCTCGAGCTTTTGAATTTCGCCATGAAACACAATTATATGTGGTATGGTGGAGTATTTTATTTACAGATCAGGGGGGTCGCCATGGGGGCAAAATTTGCCCCTAGCTTGGCCAATTTATTTATGGCCAAGTGGGAGGAGCACGTCATCTATGCCTTTAGGCCATCCGGGCTCACGTTGTGGGCCAGATATATAGACGACATCATCCTCCTGTGGGACGACCCCCCTGAACAACTTTCCCAATTTATTTCCTTATTAAATGATAATGATCGTGGTATTGCCCTATCAGCTGAGATGATTAATGCCAACATTCATTTTTTGGATATTGATGGGCCTTAAATATTGAAGAGCCTGGCCAGTGGGTTGTTGTTCTCAGGTGGAAGACGCAATGCTGAGGAGCCTGAGGATTGTGAGGCCTGCGAGGGGACCCTAGGGCTGGGGGGCTCTGCCTCCAGGCTGGAGCTGAGGAAGGAAGGAGAAAAATCTGAAGAGAGGTACCTTCAAAATCCTTCAGTCTTATCCAGGAGACCCCCTGTCTAGCATGGGAAGACTTAACCATAGCAGCAGGATACAAGGGACCGTGTGAGCACCTCTACCTATCACCCCAAGGGCCAATAATGTCAGATGCAACATTTAGCAATCTTTCACTGGGACAGTGTCACAGCTAACCTAAATCTCTCGCTCTGGGACACTTTTCAAGGCAGCCAGGTGGGCTGGTATTTTCTGCAAGTGTTGGGACTTTGTGAGTTTCACCAAGGGGACATAAAGCTCCTGAAAAGTTGGCTACGTATCCATTAAAAGACTTGAATTATTCCAGATGGAGTACAGTCCAGGATCTCCATTTATTATTGCACATAGAGAAGAAGTTTGTCCTCTAAGTGTGTACAAGTTCAAGTTGGCCATCTCATAATCCCTCATCCCCATCCAAGTTGATTTCCCTCAATAAAACAACAAAAAAACAAGCCCATGGACTGGTTACTGGAAGTTGGAAAATGCTTGTTGTCTGGCTGTGCAGTAATAGGGGGAACCAAATTCCAGCAGCCCAGTAGGGGGTAGTGCTACATGTATATTTGAATATATACCAATCCTGATGTACTGATGGCCTATCTCATTTCTTGAGGCCCTAAAATGTCAGGACAGTACAGATACCTCCAAATTACTCATTTTTGAAAAGTAGACAGTCCAATGTATTTAGAAAGAGGCATAGCAAGTAATTTGTTGTCACAATTGTTTGGAAAACGAAGAAATGAAATAAAATGTGTTTTTGTTTTTTTTTTACATACTCCAATGTCTATTTAATTATACTGTTTAATTATACTGGTATGTTATTTTATTTATTTATTTTTTCATTTTTTCTGCTTAACTATCTATAGAGCTGGCCACACTGCTTTCATTTGTCCCTTAGAGAAAATTGAGTACTGTCCGTGATACATTTTTTATTTGCACTAACATAAAATTTTTCAGGACAAGCTTTCGGGGTAGCTCCCCTTCTTCAAGGTCCAAGCAGTACTGATTTGTCCTTTGTCTTTCTCAAACTTATGGCCTGTTGTTCTGTTTTTTTAAGTGAGAATTTGCTCTGCCTAGTCAGCCATTATTTATTACCTTCTGATTGCTAATTTGGAATGCACCCACCCCCCATCACTATCAGTATAAATTCAAGCACTTTTAGGGGGAGGCATTTGCTGAGGGTTTGCATTTGCAGCAGGGGCTTATTCTCAAAGTGGGGCTATTCTATAAGTGGAAGCACTTCTGACTCTGCCCTTCAGTGTATGAACACAAGAAAATACTTTGAATAACACCACACAAACTACAGATGACCTTGTTTACCCCTTTAGCTCCTTCTCCTCCTAACATGCACTCTCTACCACTCCTTCTGACAACTCTGTCCTGCATCCTTAAACTAACTCTCCTTCACCCCTCGTCTCCACCTCACAGCTTATATATATCACCCTCACTGCTATCCTCTCCTTATTACTGCACTCACCAACTCCTGCTAATTCTGAATCCACACACACAAAAAATACTCCAGGACACTAGAGCATGTCACTTCATATAAATCACACTCCCACATTACCTCCCTCACCCTTCTGCTTCTCCTAACCTCTGGAGATATATCCCTAAACCCTGGGCCTCCATCATACTTATTGCACCCATTACCCTGCACCCTCTGATTGCAGCCGCAATGCACACAATCCAATTCCCATTTCTCTTCTTCTCAAAATCAGACCCCCTTTCTCTTACGCCCTTTGGAATGCCTGCTCGGTCTGTAACAAACTGACCTCTCTCCATGATCTTTTTATCGCTAACTCATTCAATTTACTCGCCATTACCGAAACCTGGCTTCACGAATCCAACACTGCGTCTTCTGCTGCCTTATCACATGGTGGTCTTCTCTGCACTCACTCCCCCAGACCTAGTGGATGCAAGGGAGGGGGTATTGGAACCCTTCTAGCCCCACATAGCACCTTTCAGTTACTTCACCCACCCCCCTCTGTCTCTCTCCTCTTTTGAAGCACACTGCATTTGTCTTTTCTCTCCAGTTTCTCTAAGGGCAGCTGTGATCTATCCCCCCCCCCCCCCCCGGACCGGTATCAACCTTTCTTGATGACTTCCCTGCTTGGCTACCCTACTTTCTGTCTTCCTCAATTCCCACAATCATTCTTGGGACTTCAACATCCCTATTAATATTAACTCTCCTGCTACTTCCAAACTTCTCAGTCTAACCTCCTCCTTTAACCAGAAGCAATGGATACATGCTACTACTCACTCTGAAGGCAATACCATTGACCTGGTTTTCTCCCACCTTTGCACTCCATGCAACCTCTCCAACTATCCATTTCCTCTCTCTGTAAGATTAAGTTGTGATCACCCGGGTATATAAACCCATATGTGCCAGCATCCCATAACTATAGATTCCTAGGACCACTAATGAGTAACCTTCTAATAAATTGGGACTTTCAAAGCACAGTGGACAATATTAAATTTATAAAAATGTTACAGTTTATTGAAAATACAAAGGATAAAGATAAAAACAACCATACAACATGTATAGCCAAGAGTAGAATAAAAAACAGGGTTGTTCAAGGCAGTAGTTGTCTTGCAGCTTGTGAGTACTTTGTGTCAATGGCCTGACATCTTTCAGGATAAATAATTCCCTTCTTCAGGGGCATTCATTAAACAACGCAATGCAAAATATAATAAATACATTAATGGCTTCCCCCAATGCATAAATCACCTCCCATAGACATGATTCTTGAAAAGCAAACAGCATACATTTATACATAGCCTCTTCCCATATACAATACAAGAGAGGATTACCTAGTTAGGCCATGTTCCAAACCTGCCTCGGGTGAGTGCCAACCCTTCAACGCACAGCGCCAGCAGAATAGTATTGAGGCGGCTCCCTCATAAGGTGGGGGAGTGCCAAGATGGTAGGTGGGTAAAGGTGCCCCAAAGCCCACTGAACTCCCAAATTTCAGCCCGTCGGTGGATTGACCAGGGCACAGCGGACCACGTGGCCCCTGGCGTGTGTCCACACCATGGGTGGTGAATCTCTAAAGGGAATGTGTAAGGGATAATAATCAAACATGATGTCAGACATCCGAAACAACCAAAATCAACATTTAAATCATTTGAGCGCAACGGCTGATCACTCAAAAATTGAAGTCCCACTCAAAGGGGACTGATGCGTGCAAAGTTCCATGATTCACCTAATTGGACCGAGTATGATATAGAGTGGTACGCGGTCATGGAAACTCTATCGTCAATGCAATCCGTTATGCTGCTGACAGGACTGTACTAAACTGACCCGCACAAACAGCTTCAATATATGATTAAATTAGAGGACAACATAAGACAAAAATGGGGGGCCACAGCCTGGTCTCCAGCGTAATCAGTGCCCCAAAGTAGAGTACGCACATTTCAAAAGATAAATCTACTACTACTGACAATCCTCATTCAGTCGGCTTAATGGTGACGACAGCGGAAAGATGCCTGCAAGAAGTATAAAGAGGCAATCCCCAAGGAGCTTACCTTAGCATATGCTAGTAGAGAAAGGATGTGAGCCGGGTCTGCGTCAAATGGCGGCGTGTGGACTGCATGGCCAGACGCCATCATTATATAGACCCGCGTGTGTGCAGCGGAGCTAGGAGGACTAGCATCATATGTCACACGATCGCAGAGGGGCGGGGCCGAGGAACGAGCGGACCACCGTAGCA
Source organism: Glandirana rugosa (assembly GCA_018402905.1). NCBI lineage: Eukaryota > Metazoa > Chordata > Amphibia > Anura > Ranidae > Glandirana > Glandirana rugosa. The sequence goes on from BLSH010011003.1 coordinate 1,149,776, forward strand.
TGGAAGTGGGAAAGGAAGGAGGGGAGGGATTGCCTCCTCCTGCGTGTGTGTGCGCATCTCTGCCGCAGCAATTAATGCCTGTGTATCGGTTCAGGAACCCACAGTGGCAGCTGGCACAATACGCCTCCCGCGACGTCCAGGACTCAACCCAAAAAGGAGCCTGCCAATTGTGCCTGCGGCGCGGGACCTGACATTCAAAAGCCAAAAAAAAAAGTAACCAAGGAAACGCACAGCGGAAAGATATATTCAGGCATATATTTGGGGCAACATCTTCCTAGAAGGCAAAAGGGCTAGGGTGCATGCGAGATTCCATAGAACAGAAGCCAGTCATCCTGATAGGTGCCCTGGCCAAAACCAACAGCCAACAGAAGTCCCTGAGATAGGCGTGCGCGGCCTGCCCACCCCACACGGGGACCCCTGGATGGGGAGATGCGGGGGAGGCGGGTCCCGCATGTCCATATCACCGGCGCAGCAAAGTGGCCAGGAAGAGAGCCAGCGCCTAAGAAGGTACCGGACCCGACCCGGCCCAGCGAGTGCTGCCCCCACCGGGAAGGGAAAGGACCCAGAGGGGGCCTTTGTGCGCTGGGTGGAACAATGGAATGCCCAACCCCCATAGGCAGCCCGACCTTGGAGTGGAAACCGGTTGGAACAGGGACAGGGAAATCCGAGCAAAGGACATGTTCAAATCATTTGAAAAATAACAACCCTCAAAACATTAAAGGAACACATATTACATGCCCAGCATACCCCCAACCAAAAAAGATGACATACATAAATTATTCATAAGAACATTCATATATCTTACCCATTCTGTAGGGCAGTACCTAATTGTTAGTAACGCTAATGGGGGGAGGAAATTAAAACATACTGATACGGGAATACGAATGTGCTGCTTCACCCAAAAAAGGGATGGCATACGTTAGTTATTTACAAACAGCATAAATACCCATTCTGTAGAGCAATACCTAGCTATTCGTGGGCAATAAGGGGGAAAGAAAATGAACCATCATGGACACGGTAGGTATGTATGTTAGACCATCCTCTCCGGTCTTGGTGCAGGGATATGAGTATACTACTCCTTCTCATAGCCTCCCGAGCTAAATCCCTCCAAGAAGGGATGAAAGCTTAGCTTAGCTGTGTGTTAAGGCCTGGGGGGGGTGGTGGCCTCAAGTCTGCTGATCCAGCACGTTTCACGCCGGAGAAAGAGCTTGTTGTAATCACCCCCACGTGGGTTAGGATGTACCCGATCTAGAATAATGAAACGGAACTTGGGACATCGGCCTTTGTGGGCAAACCTAACATGTCTACCGAGTGAAAAATCAATGTGGGCTGCATTCATCGTGGAGACATGGCGGTAGGCCCGTCGCCAAAACTCAAGTTTAGTTTTGCCCACATAGAAGCTGCCACATTGACAAGTAAGAAGATAGACTACCCCTGGTGTCTTGCGGTTCGCAAAATGTGCTGGTTTATAGAGGTGGCCATTTGGTAAGATAATGTTTGGGGATATGTTCATGTATTTACAATATGAGCATCCTCCACATGTAAATGTCCCTTTGCGTTTATAGGGGTCTCCGCGGAATGAGCCAGTGAATTCATTGGTAACTAATTGGTCCGTCATTGATCTAGCCCGACGGTATGTTATCGCAGGCATTTTAGGTACACATTGGCGCAACACTGGATCCACACACAGTAGATGCCAGTGTTAGCCAAGGATTTGTCAAATTGCTCGATGTTGGATGTTATATCAAGTGATTAGGTGAATGGTTGGAGGTTGTGTACTGCGCTGTGGTGGAAAAAGTAATGTATGTCTGTCTTGCTCGCACGCCCTCTTGTAAGCTTTTTTCAGACATTTGTGAGAATACCCACGTTGTAGAAGCCTGAGTTTTAAAGCTTGTGCTTCCTTTAGGAAAAAATCATTCCTTGAGCAGTTCCTCCTCAATCTTAGGTATTGACTATAAGGGATTGATTTCATTAACGCACGGGGGTGAGCACTTGAGGCATGTAAGATTGTATTACCAGCCGTCGGTTTACGGAATAAATTACTCGACAGGCTGCCATCCATATTTTTATGGATTGTTAGATCTAAAAATGCTATTCGTGATTCGTCCCATGTCATTGTAAAGCATAAATTGAAACAGTTTTTATTCATTACACCCACAAATGCCTGTAAGGCATCCACAGGACCCTCCCACAAGTGACGAATAGCTGCAATTCCAAGGTGGTGGGGGATGGAGCAATATAATGCCTCAACATCCACCGCCACCAGGATTGCATTGGGTGCAAGGACAATTCCTTCCAATTGTTGGAGCAGATGTGTCGTGTCCTTCATAAGATGGCAAATTTGTCACATGCGGTCTGAGATGCGCGTCTATAAATTTACTAAGATTTTCTGTAGCTGATTCATTGCCGGAAATGATCGGGCGTCCCGGGGATCCTCTTTGTTTTTATGAATTTTTGGCAGACTATAGAAGGTTGGAATTTTTGGAAAAGGAATACGGATGTATTCCCATGTATCCTTATCAATAATTGACTGTGCGAATGCTTCGTCCACTAGATTGAAAAACTCTGCATTATATTTGTCTATTAGATGTTTTGAAATGGATTTGTACCAGATATCATTATGCAGAATATTCAAGCACATGGAACGATATTGTTGATTGGACATGATTACGATTTTGCCACCTTTGTCCGATGGCTAATAGTCAATTAGTGTCTGCTTTTTAGGTTCTCAAGGGCTACCCGATCATTCTCGTCAACGTTTGTTTTTGTAAGTTTAAATTTTTTGATATCACTGGTTGAAGCTGCCACAAAAGCTACTAAATTCATCTTACTGGAGAGTTGATGGAATTTATCCGATTTCTTTTTAAAGGATGGTAAGGCTTTCTGTGAGGTCTGTGTAGTTTCTTTCGTGATATTCCACTCTTGGCTATACGTGTTGTATGATTGTTTTATCTTTATCCTTTGTATTTTCAATAAACTGTAACATTTTTATATGTTTAATATTGTCCACTGTGCTTTGAAAGTCCCGATTAATTAGGGGGTTACTCATTAGTGGTTCTAGGAATTCCCTCTCTCTGATCACTTCCTTATTAGTTTCACTCTCTCCCTCTCCTCCACCTCCTCTGCCTCCAACCACCTAACAGCTACCCGGAGAAACCTACACCATCTCAACCCTTCTCTTCTTTACTCTGCTACTGACCACCTCTATGACAAAATCGCACCCCTGTCCTGCACTGACCTAGCCACTTCAATCTACAACACTTCCCTTTTAGCTTCCCTGGTCCCTGGACACACTAGCTCCTCTCACTACTCACAGAATCAGGCCCTGACCCCTTCAACCTTGGCAAACTGATGATACTAGAAGTCTGAAAAAACATAGCCATGCCCTTGAGCGCCTATGGCGTAAGACTAAATCTCAAAAAGATTTCAACCAGTATAAATCTGCCCTCCAAAAATACAATTCCTGCCTCCACACTGCCAAGCAGACCAATTTAACACTCTCATTAACGTCTTATCATCCCGTCCTCGTCAACTCTTCTCAACCTTCAACTCCCTACTTTGTCCTCCTCTGCCTCCACCCACTACTTCACTCACTGCCTAGGAGATCGCCAATCAAAATGAAGATTAAAATTATTTGTGAAGAGATCTCTGCTGTTCAGATACCTTCCATGCTTCACACTTCATACCTACAGGTACAATCACTACTTTCCTCATTCAACCCCACCACTTTAGATGAGGTTGCTAAACTACTTGCTAACGTCAAACTAACCTTCTGCCCACTGGATCCTGTTCCCTCGAAAATAATACGTTCACCCTCTGACTCGATTCTACACTCTTTAACCCACATCTTCAATATCTCCCTCTCTTCTGGCATCTTCCCCAACTCTCTAAAACATGCATTGGTTAGCCCCATACTTAAAAAGCCTTCACTGGACCCAACCAATCCTAACAACCTACACCCCATCTCCTTGCTCCCCTTTTTATCCAAACTCCTTGAACGTCTAGTCTACAACCGACTGAGCAACCACCTTGCCGAGAATAGCCTTCTTGATTCCCTCCAGTCTGGATTTCATCCTCAACATTCCACAGAAAATGCTCTTCTAAAACTAACAAACGATCTACTAACAGCCAAAACCAATGGACACTATTCTGTACTCCTACTCTTGGACCTTTCTGCTGCCTTTGATACGGTCCTCCAAAAACTCCATGCCACTGGTCTCCATGACAGTACTCTTCGATGGTTCTCTTCCTACTCATCTAATCACACATTTAGCGTTACTTACAACTCTACTTCCTCCTCTCCTCTTTCTTTCTCTGTTGGGGTCCCCCAAGGTTCTGTTCTTGGGTCACTCCTATTTTCAATCTACACCTCCTCCCTGGGTCAGCTGATAGCCTCCCATGGCTTCCAATACCATCTATATGCTGATGACACCCAAATCTATCTCTCTACCCCTCAGCTCACTCCCTCAGTCTCCTCATGTATCACTAATTTACTAACAGATATATCAGTCTGGATGTCACACCACTTCCTCAAACGTAATCTATCCAAAACCGAACTTATCATTTTTCCTCCGCCACGTGCCCCTTCCCTCAGTCTCTCTGTCATAATCAATGGCACAACTATCAGCCCATCCCCACATGCCAAGGTCCTAGGCGTAGTCCTGGACTCTGAACTCTCCTTTAAGCCCCACATCCAATCACTGTCCAAATCCTGCCGGCCTCAACCTCCGCAACATCTCAAAAATACGCCCCTTTCTAACCAATGACACAACAAAGCTCTTAATTCACTCCCTGGTTATCTCTCATCTCAACTACTGCAACTATCTTCTCAATGGCTTACCTCTACACAGGCTATCCCCCCTTCAATCCATCATGAATGCTGTTGCCAGACTCATCCACCTTACCAATCGCTCTGTGTCTGCTACTCCTCTCTGTCAATCCCTCCACTGGCTCCCGCTCATCCAATGAATTAAATTCACGAAACTCACAACAGCTTACAAAGCCACCCACAATTTAGCCCCCAGCTACATCACCAGCCTAGTCTCAAAATACCAACCTAATCGTTCTCTTCATTCCTCTCAAGACCTCCTGCTATCTAGCTCCCTAGTCACCTCCTCCTTTGCTCGCCTCCAGGTTTTTTCCAGAACCTCTCCAATCCTATGTAACGCCTTACCCCAACCTGTCCAAGTATCTCCTACTCTGCTAGCTTTTAGACGATCCCTGAAAAGCCTCCTCTTCAGAGAAGCTTATTCTACCCACACCTAACAAATGTATTTTCATTTTCTTCATCAGTTCATCCCCCACAGTTATTACCTTTTGTTTCACTTGACCCTCCCTTCTAGATTGTAAACTCTAACCAGTAGGGCTCTCTGATTCCTCCTGTATTGAATTGTATTGTAACTGTACTGTCTGCCCTCATATTGTAAAGCGCTGTGCAAACTGTCGGCACTATATAAATCCTAAATAATAATAATAATAATACATATTGTCACCAGTGCAGTACTGCATCTTCATATGACTGGTGTGACAAAAAAAGATGTAAATAATTTTTTAATTCAACTTTTTAACCATTTTTATTCTTTTTTTTTAAATATTTTTTCTTAGATTAACTTCTTAAGTAGTTCAATTGGGGGGGGGGGGGGGGGGG
>BLSH010011003.1:1170060-1190674 GCA_018402905.1 Glandirana rugosa
AAAGACCTAGGGGTCCTAGTGGAGAACAGGCTCAGCAGTGGCATGCAATGCCAAGCTGCTGCAAGCAAAGCTAACAAAGTGTTGGCATGCATCAAAAAAGGGATTGACTTCAGGGATAAATCAATAATTCTCCCACTATACAAGTCCCTGGTGAGGCCGCACCTGGAGTATGCCGTCCAGTTCTGGGCACCGGTCCTCAAGAAGGACGTCCTGGTATTGGAAAGGGTTCAGAGAAGGGCAACAAAGCTAGTTAAGGGATTAGAGGACCTAAGTTATGAGGAAAGATTACAGGCACTGAACTTGTTCTCTCTGGAGAAAAGACGCTTGAGAGGGGATATGATTTCAATGTACAAATACTGTACTGGTGACCCCGCTATAGGGGCAATACTATTCAGCGCAAGGGGAAACAAGAAGACACGCGGCCATTCACTGAGAATGAAAGAAAGGTGGTTTAACCTTAAGATGCGTAGGGGTTTCTTTACGGTAAGAGCAGTGCGAATGTGGAATTCTCTTCCAGAAACAGTGGTTTCTGCTGGTAGTATAGAAAAAATTAAAAACTATTAGATGCACACCTAAGGGACCACAACATTGGGGGATATACAACGCAATACTGACATAAAAAAAAACAAAAAAAAAAAAACACACACATGGGTTGGACTTGATGGACTTGTGTCTTTTTCCAGCCTCACTGACTATGTAACTATGTAACTATGTAATATTGTTATGAAGGTCATACAGACTTATATGGGCTAATTCACTATAGCGCGAATATGCGATCTCGCGACATCTAAAAAAAAATGGCGCCCGTTTAAGTCAATTAAGATCTCAACTGGGCGGTCATGTGAGTGGAAATTCACGCTATTGCCGCGAATATGCCTTCTTAACCTCCCTGGTGGTATGATTATTTCAGATTTTTGGTGCTAAAAGCGGTACAATTATTTTGCATGGAAATTTGGCGTTTTATATTGTAGGCCTATAATTCTTAGGAATAACTCACTTAAATCTGTCCAAACAAGAGTCTAGTAGACATCCCGGGTATGAAAAAGTTAGAAACATGAAATCATAAATTATGATATAATAAATAACTATAAATAATTATCAGAAATAATAACGTATTAGAATAAAATCTATTCAATAATGTAATCAAACCAAAAACACTGAAATTTGCTCAGTTGCAGAATTGTCGCTGTCGTCACTTTCAGTTTCTGATGATAAATTTCCCCAAAAATCAGTATCACTCAATTCTGCAAATGATTCTTATTTACTATCGGTGTTTTCTAGCTGATAAAAAAACACTTTTGACATAAAGGGACACTTTTTGGTTGCTATGGACATTCTCATGTTTCCAGGCAGAAAGAATGGCATATATAATATAAAAGTGCATACAGGGCACTGGGCAAACCACTAGGGGCAAAAGGTATGTGAAATGATTTGATACAGCAATGTAATCTATAAGATTACAGTGTACTGTATGTGTGCTGTGTGTTTCACTTTTTGTATTTCCCATCGGTCTCTGTCCCCGTGCAACGCGACGCTCGCAGGGAACGGAGCCCGGCACAAAGAGGCATCGGGCGGAGGGACAGACCCGCTGACACCGCAGGAGGACATCGCTGGATCCAGGGGACAAGGTGAGTAACCCAGCCTGGATCCAGCAATGCAATCCCGAGTGTGGCTCGGGGTTACCGCTAATGCTACTGAAATTCCACCCCGATCCACACTCGGGATTACCGCCAGGGAGGTTAATCAGCATATGTGGGAACAGCTGATGTTAATTGGGCTCGAACCTGCAAAATCCCTTGAAGGTTTGTATGAAAATTATTTGCTATAAATAGTGTATGGGCACATGGGAACTGCCACAGCAAAATGGCAAATATGCCTTCACATATTTTCAGCATATAATGCTGAGTACAATGCAAGGTGTGGTGATAACATCTGTGGGATTCGAACCTGTCGCTGTAACCTTTGAAGGTAACAGAGGAAACCACTACACTACAGAGTTGACCATTGATCATTGATAGAAAATACATTTACTAATCTTGTATTCTGTTAATTCTCTAAAAACAAACTGCCTTCATGTTAACTAGTATGTGGTTATTCCAATCCTACACCATAATATTATCGAATATGTACATACCATTGCATGCATTTAAAGAGTTCATAGTATGGAAGCAATCCAACTGATGTGCATTGACTAATTGGCGTTTGGATATTTTCAGCATATAATGCTGAGTACAATGTAAGCTTTCAGAAGGTGATACCATCCTTACCATTAAACTACTCTGTGGGGTAGATAGCCTTGTTCACATGTATCATATAGGCTTTCTGATACCATACAAATCATTGTACCAGCCTAACTTTAAACATTCAGAAGTATTCATGTGACATCCATGTCAGCTGGGATTACTACTGATCTGTCATTAGCTTAAGCCATTCACATGGCACAGGTTGTTGAGATAAGCCCAGGTACCATGAGATAGCTGGGGGCCAATCCCAGCTTACCAGTCTAGGTAACCAAGCTGATATTAAAGTGGTGCTCCAGCCCCCCCCCCACAACCCACAGAAAACATACAAGTCAGCAGCTACACAACCTGCAACTGCTGACTTTAATTATTAGGACACTGTCCTAGAAGTTAGCACCCCAGCCCATGTTTCCATTGGCTCTCATGTGCTGTCGCCTCCATTGCTGATTCCCTACTGTGCATGATGAACATAGCGTAACTCTATAAATTTATTAGGTCCCCAAATTCCCCTTAAAACCGCACTTACAATAAACCAGTAAACAAACAGCAGTTAAAATCAATGGTATATCACCAGAGCCAGGAGTCAGCAACGGGAGACCGAAGAGGTTCAGCTGGACACACTTCCTTTCGTCACTTCCTCTTTGGTGAACCGCACATGTCACTTCCAGTACGCCGCTAGGTCACGCACTGACGCATTTCGTCATCACAACTTACACAGAGGGCGTGGCCTGGCGGCACACCGTACCAGCTTTATATAAGGGAGCTCTGCGTGGATCCTCCCACCTATCGTGAGGCCGGTCTTCTCCTGACAAAGCCCACATATACTACTCTGTTTCTATGGGAGGAACCATAGATAGGATGTCTTCACTGATCGCGCCATTTCTGCTACTGTGCAAAGTGAGTGTTTACCCAGTAAAACCCAATTAGTCGGCAACACCACCCACAATATAGGCAACCAATGGAGACAACCAGCTCCTTATAACCATCCCTGTGAACTAGATGCATTACCATCCATTCCACATTTAATTAAAGTGACAAACATTTAACATAAAAATATGTATAACAATGATTAATTGTCATATAATGTGACATGATTACATAAATATTACAAATATTAAAAATTAAGTCTTGACACTCATAGAACAAATAATACTCATAAAATTACTGCTCAAAATAATGAAAAAATTAAATTAAAACAATAAGTTCAATAATCACTAATAAAACAGTTGATGTCTAAATCAACATTTAACCCCTTGGCTACCAAAGAGTCTGTTAAATAAATCCATCGGGTTTCACGTTTGGAAAGTTCCCGTACCAGATTGGACCCCTACCATATGGGGCTCACTCTATCTATACCCCAAAACATCAAACCCAAGGGGTCTTGGTTGTGAAGCAATTTAAAATGTAAAGAAACATTATGGTCCTTAAAACCCAATTTAATATTCGTGATATGCTCTGCAATTCTTACTTTTAGTGCCCTTTTCATATGTCCTATATATAGTCGGCCACATATCCACATCAGTGCGTAAACTATATGTGTCATGTTACAAGTCATAAATTCTGAGATTTTAAACTCCTTCCCCTTAACAGGGGAGGTAAAAGTATTTCTACCCCTTATCATCCTTGTAACCGTCTTGCATGCCTTGCACCTCCGACAAGCAAAGAAACCTTTCTGATCCCAAAACGTTTGGGGTCTGCCGGACGGGTCCAAGACTTTTTTCACTATCTTATCCCCCACATTTTGTGCTTTCCGGTATATAAATTTAGGAACCAATGGCAACTCTGATCCCAAATGTTTATCCATGAGTAGTACATACCAATGGTTCCTAAAAATTGCCTCGACCTCCCTGTACTGGTCATGAAAACCTGTCACGAACCCAAACTCCTGTTGGTTCCTACTTTCAGTTCGGGGTTGGTCACTCAATAAGGTGTTTCTCGACATTGTAGACACTTCGTCAATGACCTCATCTAGATGTTCAGATTTGTACCCTTTTTCCTCAAATCTGTTTTTTAACAGTTGTGACTGGTCCTTGAACGTATCCATACTTGAGCAGTTTCTCCTAACACGCATCATCTGCCCCTTTGTAATGTTCTTTAACCATAGAGGATGGTGTACACTGAACCATGGTAGATAGCTGTTCCTGTCTGTAGGTTTAAAGAAGACTTTTGTCTCAAGGGTATTCTTCCTCCTAAGACAGTTACTTCTAAAAAGTTAATTTCATTTCTATTCCACCGGCTTGTTAGTTTAATACTATTTTGATTATTATTCAGATGTTGCAAAAATTCCACCAATGATTGTTCAGACCCCCTCCAGATTAGAAACAGGTCATCAATAAAACGCCTGTAAAAGGCTAATTCCTTCCTTTTATTAGCAAATACGAATTTGTCCTCCCACTCCTCCATGAAGAGGTTTGCGATACAGGGGGCAAACTTAGCCCCCATTGACACACCCCTCCTCTGGGTGTAAAAACGATCACTGAACCAAAAGTAGTTGTGGGAGAGACAAAATATTTGGATTCTCAAGCAGCTATGGATGCACTGTCATTTTTATCTAATAGAGCAACTGATTTTACTCATTTGTTTGCAGTTAAAGACCAAATCAGGAATGAACTAATTACAATGGTACCTTACTTGCTTTAGGTAATGCACTGGAAAAACAAGTGAGGACATGGTGGGATATTTTCACCATGGAACATTACTTGAAAGAAAAAATCATTGTACGCAGTTTGAGATGGGACATTGCGCCCCAGGACGGTTTAGACGACCAAGAATTATTGACAGAATGGCTTGAGTTCTTTGATGGGGTAGGATTGAGACTGCAGAAATTATTCCTGAAAAGGAAGAAATTAAAAATGATAAAACTCGGGGGGGAGTGGCCAAGCTGGGCAAGTGAGCGGATCGTTCTCACGGAGCTCCCTAGTGTAATCCTGAATTACATCCTTACCCCAGCCGAAATACGGCTCGGAACCGACACCGGAGGCAGCAGCTAACACTCAGGAGCATGGGGGTACGATCTGGAATGCACACGGATGCTGGAATGTCAAAATCTGGAAAGAACAAAGGCAGCACAGTGGCCCAGGATGGACAGCATGGCGCGGAGGAGCCGTTGCCACAGAGGACAAGGAGGGGAGCAGAAAAGTTGAAGGATCAGGGAGCCAGGAGCAAAGTGCCACGTCCAGCAGGTAAAGATAATCCGGGGGGCATTCTGTTTTACACAAAGAGGCTGTCGGACATGAGAGGACATGTGGAAGAGGAAGCCAGGGGGGTCATAGAGGACACACAGGCAGATCTGTTTACTGGCCATGATGTGGAGGCAGAGGCCATGTCTCTTCCTGGTTCAGAGCATTTGCAAGAGAAAATGAATGAAGTGGAAGAGGAAGAACAGCCTACGTTGAGGCAAATTCTACAGGCAGTGCAGAAGTGTACAGTGTCAGTCAATATTGTCAACGATAAACTAGGGGGCCTGACCGAGGAGGTTGCCCTTCTGCGACAGGACATACAGAAGATTCGTGAAAGAACGACTGCTGTAGAGGGTCATATTAGTGACCTGTAAGATAAACTGCCACCATTGCAACAGGAGACTCATAGTACAACCCGCCTGGCGCAAGCGAACAGGGCCAAGACGGATGACATCGAGAACAGAATGAGAAGAAACAAGGTCCGCATAGTTGGTCTCCCTGAGAAGGTGGAGGGAAGGGACCCCACGGAATTTATCGAGCACTGGTTGCTGGACATCTTTAGGAAGGAGGCGTTCACTCCGCTATTTGCAGTTGAAAGGGCCCATAGGGTCCCCACCAGAGCTATTCCTGGGAATGCCCCCCGACCTATGTTGGCTCGTATTCTGCATTATCGGGACAGAGAAAGAATACTTCGTCTGGCCAGGGAGCGACCGGAGATCAAATACAATGACGTCCGGGTGTCATTTTACCCGGACTTTTCAGCAGAGGTGCAGCAGCAGCGTTCTAAATTTTATGATGTCAAGCAAAAAATGAGGAGGCTGGATCTGCCATATGCGATGTTGTACCCTGCAAGGTTGAGAGTTACAGCGGAGGGTAGAGCATACTTTTTTGTGACAGCTTCCGAGGCGGTGGCGTGGTTGGATATCCATGAACTGGAGCTGCGTCGCAGAGCAAGAAATGAGCCGAACCACTGAAGGCGGTTTGGGCTTTGAACTACATGGATGGACACATATTATTGAAAGCAGCAATTGCATAGATATTGTGTTCTCGGCCGGGGACAAGTTACAGACAGTTCAGGATTGTTATGGCTCCAACTGAAGGTCTACTAGAAGAACTTACTTAAGGACTATAGAAAAATGGCGCAGTGTGGTGCGGTGGGTACACCGTGGATGGACTGCAGACTGCGACAAAGTTCAGGAGTACCATTATGCTGCTATGGACTATTGTTTTTTTTGTAGTTTTTTTTTAGATTTCCACTATTCATATAAAACTCTTGGAAGTGCGGTATGGGCCGGTCTGGCGACTGAGCAGCAGACTACTTGGTAAGGTTGCAATGATAAAACCTCTGAAGGTGTGTGATTTGCTACAGATACAGGCTACATCATGGTGGATATCCCACTAGTAACTTGGAATGTGAGGGGCTTTAGTAACCTATTAAAGAGGATGATGGTTTCCACAGTGCTTCGGAGATATCATCCGGCTGTTATAGGACTACAGGAAACTCACCTCACTAAAGAAACTATGGGCTGCATTGGATATTCCTGGATAGGCCGGGCGTACCATGTGGTGCATACCTCCTATTCGAGGGGTGTGAGCATTTTGGTGCATAAGTCCCTTGACTTCCAGGAATTCCAGGCCTCAATAGACCCGGAAGGTCGCTATGTTTTTTTTGCATTGCAGACTCTATACCTTGACATGTGTGTTGGCGGTACTGTATGGGCCCCCGCCGTTTTCCACCGAAATAGTGAGAGACTTGGTAGCATTTATGCTAACAAAACCTGAGGTGCCAATCTATGCTATGGGGGATTATAATGGGGTCATGGATCCTAGTGTGGACAGACATCCAGCAGGCCCTTCCATAAGACTTGGGAGGGGGACAATGCTGTCCAGATTTCTGAGGGAGTTGGGGTGGGTGGACATGTGGCGTACGAGACATCCTCATACCTCTCAGTTCGTGCTTCTTGAAAACCCATTCCTCTCTCTCCCACATAGATTTGTGCGTAGGGACCCCGCAGGCTCTTCAAACGGTCAGCAAAATAGAATATACCCAAAGAGGGATCTCTGATCACTCACCCCTCATCGTATGGCTGAAAGTACGATCCCCTACTAATCTTAGGAAGGCCCATTGGCGTTTAAATGCTTTCTGGCTGGACTTGATCCCACCAGAGGTATCTATTGCTTCCCAAATCAACACCTATTTTCTAGAGAATGTGGGGTATGGGGATGTCCTGACGCGGTGGCATGCTTCTAAATGTTTTCTACGGGGGTGTTTATTGCTGCCATTAATGGGGTTAAGTCCGCTAGTAGGGAGCATGAAGTCCAGCTGGGAAAGCTGGTGGGGGATCTGGAGAGCCAGTACACTGCCAATCCGACCGAGGACCTAAGGACCTCGTGGATCGCAGCTCAGGATGCTTTGAATAAATGTATTAGTATGAAGGCAGAAAGAAAACGTTTCTTCTCCAAGGTGACGTTCTTTGAGGAAGGGGAGCAGACGGGCTGACTGTTGGCTAAAATAGTCAATGTCCACCCCTCAATCCCAGCGATTGGTGCTCTGAAAACTGTCACAGGCCAACCGACTAACATGTCGGAGGGTATTATGTTAGAGTTGGTACAGTTTTATAAGGACTTATATACCTCTAAGGTAGTATATCGCCAGGAGGAATTTGAAGCTTACATGGGGGGATCTATTTACCTCAGCTCTCAGACACCCAGAGAGCTGCACTGGATGCCCCGATTACGTTAGAGGAAGCAGTAGGTATGTTCCCTAGCTCTAAGGCCGCGGGAGATGATGGATTGCCTATTGAGGTGTATCAGAGATATTCAGACATCGTTCTTCCTAGATTACTGGAGGTACTAAAGGCGGCTAGAAGTGAACAAAGATTGCCTAACTCAATGATGAGAGCCACCATAGTTCTAATTTTAAAGCCGGATAAACCAGCCACAGAACCAAATTCATATAGGCCTATCTCACTGCTACAGGTGGATGTGAAAATTTTGGCGAAGGTACTTGCCAGAAGGGTGAATAAGGTTATAACGGACTTAATACACGAGGACCAAGCAGGCTTTATGCCTAATAAGTCCACGGCGGTTAATCTGCGTCGTCTATACGTTAATATTAGAGTTGAGCGAACACCTGGATGTTCGGGTTCGGAGGGTCCGAACGAACTTTGGGAAAAAGTCCGGGTCTGGCACCGAACGTTGCCCGAACTTTATCCCGGACCCCGAACCCCATTGAAGTCTATGGGGACCCAAACTTTTAGGCACAAAAATGGCTGTAACAAAGTCCTGGCAAGTGCTAGAGGGCTGCAAAAGGAAGTAAAATGGGGGTAAGAGTAGGGCAAGTGCCCTACAAAAAAATGGGGATAGGGAAAATAAATTAAAATCAAATAAAAAAAAAATGGGAAGGGGGGGTGGATGTGGAGTAGGAGCCTAGAGGTTGACTAGGCCGTGACCGTGGCAGTGTAGGTGGAAGTGGCGGTGGTCGAGGAGGAGGTAGCCAACACTGGTTTTTTTTGTTTGTTTATAATTGGGGTAGCCCCCAAAATACTGAGGCCTATTCAAAAAAACAAGTATACGAATGGCTGTGTGAGTCCGATCTAAATGTTTATTCTGCACAAGGTACAGACAAGTCTTGTGGGATCCATGCCTGGTTCATTTTAATAAAGGTTAGCTTGTCCACGTTGGCTGTGGACAGGCGGCTGCGCTTGTCTGTGATAACGCCCCCCTGCCGTGCTAAACACACGTTCAGACAATACACTGGCTGCAGGGCAGGCCAGCACCTCCAAGGCATAAAGCGCAAGCTCAGGCCATGTGGCCAATTTGGAGACCCAGAAGTTGAATGGGGCAGACCCATCAGTCAGTACGTGTAGGCGTGTGCACACATACTCTTGCACCATGTTGCTGAAATGCTGCCTCCTGCTAAGACGTTGTCTATCGGCTGGTGGTACTGTTTGTTGTGGCGGGCTGCTGACAAAGCTTTGCCACATTTCTGCCATGCTAACCCTGCCTTCTGAGGTGCTGGCGGTAGCGCAGCTGCATTGGTGGCCTCTTCCTCCTCCTCTGCCTTCACCTTGTGCTTCCACTGAGCCCCCGGTGTCATTTGGGAATGCCCTCAGCAGCGCCTCTATCAGTGTGCGCTTGTAGTCGTGCATCTTCCTCTCACGCTCCAGTGAGGGAATTAAGGACGGCACATTGTCCTTGTAATGGGGATCCAGCAGGGTGGCCACCCAGTAATCAGAAGAAGTTACAATGTGGGCAACTCGGCTGTCGTTGCGCAGGCACTGCAGCATGTAGTCGGCCATGTGTGCCAGGCTGCCCAAATTCAGAACATGCGCCAGGCAAGGGATGTGCGTCAAACAGACTCGGCCCAGAGCCGCTACGAGGTTTTGGCGATTGTCGCACACCACCAGGCTGGGCTTGAGACTCAGTGGCAACAACCACTCATTGGTCTGTTGTTCAATGCCCATCCACAGCTCCTGCGCAGTGTGGGGTTTATCCCCCAAACATATCAGTTTTAAAACACCCTGCTGTCGTTTCCCCCTGGATGTGCTGATGTTGGTGGTGAAGGTGTTACGCTGAGCGGATGAGTAGGTGGTCAAGGAGGAAGCGCAGTAGGAGGAGGAGGCAACAGGAGGCAAAGAGAAATGCCCTGCAATCCTCGGTGGTGGAAGTACATGTGCCAAATGGCTAGCCAGCTCAGATTCACCCGCCACTACATTTGCCCAGTGTGCAGTTAGCATGTATCAGTGGTTATGTGGACTTTGCCACAGATGGCATTGGGCAGTGCACACTTGATCTTGTCCCCGACTTGTTTGTGCAGGGAAGGGATGGCTCGTCTGGAAAAGTAGTGGCAGCTTGGAACCACATACTGTGGGACAGCCACCGCCATCAGTTTTTTGAAACTGTCCATGTCCACCAGACGGAATGACAGCATATCAAAGGTCAGGAATTTTGAAATGCTGGCATTCAGGGCCAGGGATTGCGGGTGGGTAGGGGGGTACATCCTCTTTCTCTCCAGTGTTTGGGAGATGGACAGCTGTAAGCTTCCATGGAACCATGTGGAAATGCTTGGGGGCGGTGGCGGACATGGTGGCGTTGCTGTCATATCGTCTGTTTGCTGGGTGGCAGGTGACACTGTCACTGTAGAGGTGGAGGAAGAGGCCGAGGCAGCAGCAGAAGAGGAAGCAGGAGGAGGCCGAGACCTTTCTTGGATTTTGAGGTAATTATTCCAATACAGCTTGTGCCTTGAATTTAGATGCCTGGTCATGGGGGTTGTACTCAGGTTGAGAACATTTATGCCCCGGCTCAGGCTATCATTGCACAGCTTGCAAACCACTCGTGTCTTGTCGTCAGCACATTGTCTGAAGAACTGCCATGCGGGGGAACGCCTTTGAGTTGCCTTTGGTGTGCTAGGTCCCTGGGTGCAGTGGGTAGTAGCAGGCCTACTGTCTAGGGGACGCTCACTCCGCTTTTGCAACCTGCTTCCTCTTTTGCTGTGCTCGTGCCTCGGTTGCGACCACCACCTCTTCCTCCAAACTGCACATGTCACTCGCATGACCCTCATTCCATGTGGGGTCTAGGACCTCATCATCCTCCACATCATCTTCTACCCACCCTTCACCACTGCCCTCCTTGTCAGTCTGCACACTGAGGCAAGCTGCAGCAGTTGGCACCTGTGTTTCGTCATCATCAGAGATGTGCTGCGCTGGTGTTTCCATATCCTCATCCTGCAACAGAAGTGGTTGGGCATCGGTGCACTCAATGTCTTCCACTTCTGGGGCAGCGTTATATGGATGGCCCACAGAAAGCACACCAGGAGAATCATCAAAAAGCATAAGAGTCTCTTTGCAGGACTTGGGGCTCAGACTGCTTGGCTAATTTACAAGGGGCTGAGGTGAAAGACAGATGGTCATGGGGTTCAGGTGCCAACTCTGAGCTTTCATCAAGGGACCGGGAGGGAGACAATGTGAAGGAACTGGAGGCATTGTCAGCCACCCAATCTACTATCGCCTGTACTTGTTCTGGCCTCACCAATCGTTGAGGGGCATTCGGGCCTACCATATACCGGTGAAGGTTCTGTTGGCTATCTGAGGAAGGTGTTTCCCTTGTGCGTGTAGCTGGCACACCTCGACCACGTCCTCTCCTTCCAACAGGAGGTTCACCAACACCAGCATCACCAGCAGCACCATGACTATGTCCCTTATTTGCTCTCCTCATTGTGCCCGCAAATGTACTATGTAGCCCTATGTAAGTATTTATTAATACCAATTAATACCTTTTTTTTTTTTGAAAACACCAACGTAGCCGGACTTTTTATTTTGGTGCAAGAAATGCACCGCTCACACCAACAGCTGGAAGCTCTCCCTTTAGAACTAGGAGATGATTTTTGAACAATAATGTGTCACTAACAGCAACATCTAGAACCACTCCCTTTAGAACTAGGAGATGAATTTTGAACAATAATGTGTCACATACAGCAACAACTGGAAGCTCTCCCTTTAGAACTAGGAGATGATTTTTGAACAATAAATAATGTGTCACTTACAGCAACAGCTGAAACCTGGTCCTATAGGAGTAGGCAATGATTTTTGAACAATAATCTGTCCCTCTAAGCAACAGCTGGAAGCTCTCCCTTTAGAACTAGGAGATGATTTTTGAACAATAATGTGTCACTTATAGCAACAGCTGGAACCTGGCCCTATAGGAGTAGGCAATGATTTTTGAACAATAATCTGTCCCTCTAAGCAGAAGCCTCTACCTAGTGCAGTCAGATCGTTGTGTAATGCAGGATTTGATCTGCAATCTGTCACTCAAAGCAGCAGTATGTGAAATCTCAAATTACTCCCACAATCTGATCGTTGTGTACGATCCCACAATCTGATCGTTGTGTACGATCGTAACGATCGTTGTGTTAGGCAGGGTTTGATCTGCAATCTGTCAATCAAAGCAGCAGTATGTGAAATCTCAAATTACTCCCACAATCTGATTGTTGTGTACGATCGAATCGATCGTCGTGTTAGGCAGGGTTTGATCTGCAATCTGTCACTCAAAGCAGCAGTATGTGAAATCTCGATTCTCAAATTTCTGCAATCTGTCCCTCAGAGCAACAGTAGTAGTAATCTCAGGATGCAGGATCAGATGTTAAAATGTCTGCAATCTGTCCCTCACAAAAACGCTGGCAGCTTCCTCTCCCTATACTATTCAGAGTCTCAGAGAGCATGTGACTGCAGCATCAAGTGACTCCAGCTTATATAGAGGCTGGGTCACATGATGCACTGGCCAATCACAGCCATGCCATTAGTAGGCATGGCTGTGATGGCTTCTAAGGGCAAACCAGTGAAACGCTTGTTGATTGGCTGCCCTGCAGCTATTCAACATGCGTGATCAACTACCAGAACCCGAACCCGAACGTTTTTTGAAATGTCCGTGTTCGGGTCCGGGTCCCGGACACCCCAAAGTTCGGTACAGACCCGAACATTACAGTCCGGGTTCGCCCAACACTAGTTAATATCCAAACTCCAGCAGATAATATGGGACGTCGAGCCTTGTTGTCATTAGATGCCAACAAGGCATTCGACAATGTGGAGTGGGACTTTCTATGGGCGGTGTTACGAAAGTTCGCATTTGGTGACACGTTTATATCTTGGATACGGTTACTATCTAGTCAACCGACGGCTTCTGTCCGTGAGGGTGGATTGGTTTCTGACAGTTTCGAACTGAGAAGGGGGACAAGACAGGGGTGCCCGTTGTCACTGCTGCTCTTTGCTCTTGTAATAGAGCCATTGGCAGCACGGATTAGAGAGCATGAAGGTGTTGAGGGGTTTAAGTATGGGAGCATACAGGAGAAAATCCTCCTGTATGCTGATGACATGCTCCTATTGCTGGGGGATACTGATTCTTCCCTAAAAACAGTCATGGCCATTATTACAGAATTCGGAAAATACTCCGGTCTGACAATTAATTGGACCAAGTCGGCCCTGCTCCATTTAGATCAGGAGGAGCATCATCATGTGGAGGCTTGCTGCCCAGTTCCGGTGGTTTCGCAGTCTAGATACCTGGGTATCGTGATTACAGCGAGACCAGTGGATTATTGCCAGCTCAATATTCAGCCCTTACTAGCGAAATTTGTTGACAGAGTGGCTATTTAGAATAAATTATGGCTGTCAGTGGTGGGGAGAACAAACTTAAAGATGATCTTAATGCCACAACTACTGTACCCCCTTCACAACTCGCCGGTGGTGGTCCCTCTTAAGATATTTTGAATAGTCAATACCATCTTTCGCCCCCTGCTGTGGAAAGGGGGGCAGGCCAGGATTAAGCTGGAGCAGTTACAAAAACCCAAAGATCAGGGGGATTAGCTTTGCCGAACCCCTGGCTATATTACCTAGTCGCCCAGAACCAACAAATGGTAGGAGGGCTAACAGGGCCAGCAAGTAGCACTCCATTGACAATAATGCTACAGTGCTGTGGGGCGGATACACTGGCGGAGGGGCTGGAGGCACAAAAGTTTGCTAAGCCTTACAAAAAGTTTCCAACGTATAGATTACTGCAAAAGGTTTGGGATAAAACAAAACAAGTTCAGGGGGTGCAGGGGTTTACCACTTACAGCCCAATATGGGACAATCACACGTACCCAGAATTGCTGAAACGACAGCATGCCACTAGGTGGCGTAAGTGGGGCATAACTCATTTGAAACATATCTTTGAAAATGGAGACCTGCTCTCCTTCACTCAACTACAGCAGAGATATAGGCTGCCACACACCATGCTATTCTACTATCGACAGCTACAGCATGCCGTTAAAGCTCAGGGATCCCTGGATAATCCTAGTATGTGTCCTACCCCAGTGTTTTCACTACTACAAGAGGCTTCGGTAACTAAGGGTATTATTTCTAGCTGCTATGCCTCATTATTGGGGCTCTTTTAGCAAAATTTCCCAGCTCTGCTTGCGAACAATGGGAAAGTGATGTGGGCAGAGGTTTGGGAAGAGGTAATGGAGAATGTACATGTTAGCTCTCTTAGTGTAGCACAAAGAGTGTCTCAATTGTATATCTTGCTAAGAACACACCACACTCCACTTAAATTGCATAAAATGGGTTTGAGGCCGGATCCTTTGTGCACCAGGTGTAGAAGAGATGTGGGGGACCTTATCCGTCTTTTATGGAGATGTCCCAAACTCCATCGATATTGGCATTCCATATTGGCAACCATTAATAATACATTACAAGTGGATATTCCACTAGACCCAAAGCATTGTATTCTGGGGGTGTTGGACAGTGTGATTAATGATAAATTCTTGAAGGAGGCAGCAGCTAGGGCGCTGTTTCAGGCCCGTAGATTGTTTCTGCTACATTGGATCTCCCTGGATCCACCTACGACGAAGATGTGGCTGGAGCAAGTGGGCATGATGCTGCGTTACGAAAAGCTTATATATAAACATAGAGGGAGCACATTTAAATTTGAGAGAGTGTGGGGTGGCTGTTTGGATACCCCGAGTCTTGCACCGACAGACCTGATTATAGAATGGGTACTTTATTGATTACTGCAGGAGTGCTCTAAAAGATATGATAGGAGGGCGGAGATATATGGACAGGGAGAGGTACTGCAAAGTCAGGGGCTCTGGGGATATTTGTGAGAGAATAGGCATTTTATGGCAATAGGTGACGATTGCTTCTGTATGTCTAGTTGATGCCCTATTGTACTTTCATTGTTTGATACATGTCTGTGTTGTGTGGAAGTCTCAATAAACATGTTTTCTGATTTAAAAAAAAAAAAATGATAACACTTGAATCTAAGATTCGGGACCTGCAGCATCAGTTAGACCCAGTAAGAGAAACCCAACAGGTGACTGATTTTAACCACTTGACCACTGGGCACTTAAAACCCCTTAACAACCAGACCAATTTTCAGCTTTCAGCGCTCTCTCACTTTGAATGACAATAGACGTCAATAGACGTCCTCCCAGAATTAAGCAACCGCCCTGTAGACGTCTTTTGTCTATAGGGCGGTTGTTAACTGGTTAATACCAAAATTCAGAAAAGATTGGAGAAGGTAGACAAAGACATGCAAAAAAAAAAAGAAATTAAAGAAGTTTTATAGAGATGTTACAGGTTTTAAAACCAAGGGTGTATATGCTTGGCAAAAGAATTTCACTGGGGAAGGTAATACCTCCACCATTGATCCCACACAGGTAGCCGTCCCAGGTACCCCCAAGACCCCTAAGGGAAATATAGAGACGGGTGGTATAGAGCCCCGGGGGGAAAAGGGAAAGGGCCTAGGGGGGGGAGGTCCTCAGAAGGGTAGAGGACAAGTTAGAGTGGGCAATAGTGAGCCCTATAGTCCCAAAGTGAGGGAAGTCCCTTATCAACTCCTCACCTCTAACAGGTTTGGGCCTTTGGAAAGATATGAGGATGCTCACTATTCACATCCCTCTCACCAACAACATTTTTTAGGAAGAGGCCCAAGATGGCAAATGAGGGGCAGGGGACGTCCCTTCAGGAGGGGGAGACCCCCCTCACACCAACTAGGAATCAGGGATCACCTCCCACTTTGATAGAGACAGGACCCAATCCCACTCAGACAGAGGTAAGACGGCCGACCCTACTCAATGGAGAGAAGAGAGGGAGAGGTTGTAGGGCGGGACGTAGGATCCAAAAAAAGAAAACTGGACCCCCTTTAGGAGGAATATACAATCTGACGGATATACAACTAATCCCCAGAGAAAGCAATATTTTGAATTTGGGTCTAAAGTGTGGTCTGAAAAGACCGGTGAATAAGTTTGATGTTTTAGAAGATGTTCATAAGTATATGAGGACATTGAACATAAAAAAATATTTTCTCAATAGAACCTCTCAAACTATGAACACTGGCAATGTTGAAACGGGGGTAGTGAATAGTGGTTTAAAAAACAAATCACTGTTCAACCCACTGAATAATGGATGTATTTAAGGGGCTGGTTTTAAGGGATCTGGAACAGATTATTCCAAAGAAAAATGTAAATCCCCTACATATCGAACAGGGTATCAAAGATTTGGAGGAGAGAAGGGATGTGGTCATCAGGCCAGCATGTAAGGGGGTGGGGGGGAAGGGGGGTAGTAATCTTAAATAAAAAGTTCTACATGGGGCAACTAACAGAAATGTTAGGAGACGGAGGTACTTACCATCTTCTTGATGGAGATCCTACCACCCAATATAGAAAGGAACTCATGACATTAGTGGAATGTGGCGCCCGCTCAGGAGTGTTAACCACAAAAGAGAAGAGGTACCTTCTACCCAATAGTACCCACATCCCTACGATTTACACACTCCCCAAAATACACAAAGACCCCACCAACCCTCCAGCCCAACCCATAGTGAATGGGATAGGGTCTGTAACCTCTAGATTGGGACAGTACCTAGACCAGTTTCTCCAGAGCAGGTGGTTAGAACTAAGACCTATCTGAAAGATACAAAAAATTTCTTACAACTTTTAAACGAAGTGTCGCTAACAGAGGACTCAGAACTATTCTTGGTAACAGCTGATGTTTCCTCGTTATACACTGTAATACAACATGACAATGCTTTATTAGCTCTGAATTGGGCTCTCAGCCAGAGGGATGACCTCCCACACAACCAGAAGATTTTTTAAGGAATGCTCTCAAATTTTGTCTCTCCCACAACTACTTTTGGTTCAGTGATCGTTTTTACACCCAGAGGAGGGGTGTGGCAATGGGGGCTAAGTTTGCCCCTAGTATCGCAAACCTCTTCATGGGGGAGTGGGAGGACAAATTCGTATTTGCTAATAAAAGGAAGGAATTAGCCTTTTACAGGCATTTTATTGATGACCTGTTTCTAATCTGGAGGGGGTCTGAACAATCATTGGTGGAATTTTTGCAACATCTGAATAATAATCACAATAACATTAAACTAACAAGCCAGTGGAGTAGAGATGAAATTAACTTTTTAAATGTAACTGTCAGTAGAAGGAAGAATACCCTTGAGACGAAAGTCTTCTTTAACCAGTTCCCGACCGCGTGCCGTGTTTTCACGGCAGCAGTCGGGATGCTGTGCGCGAATCGCCATAAAAAGATGGCGATCTGCGAACAGCCGCTAGGGGGCGCGCGCCCGCCGCACTCCTGAGGAGTGTGCCCGCTGCTCGGGCGGACCCGATGTCCACCGGTGAGCCACGATGAGTGGCCACAGGGAAAGAACGGGGAACCGCCTATGTAAACATGGCGGTTCCCCGCTCTGTTAGTGCAGGCATGGGAGATCTACTGATCCCTGTCACTGGGATCAGTTAGATCTCTCATACCCATGTTAGGCCAGCCCCCCCACAGTAAGAACACACCCAGGGAACACAGTTAACCCCTAGCTCCCCCCCCCCAGGTTAACCCCTTCACTGCCAATGACATTTATACAGTAATCAGTGGACATTTAAATTTCTGATCGCTGAATAAATGTCATTGGTCCCAAAAAAGTGTCAAAAATGTCCGACATGTCCGCTGCAATATCGCAGTACCGCTAATAATTGCAGATCACCGCCATTACTAGTAAAAAATTAAAAAAAATAAAAACCCCAGAAATTAATTCTCATCATCCGTAAAGCGGCCACTTTTGCGCAAACCAATCAATAAACGCCGATTGTGATTTTTTTTATCACAAGTATGAGGAAGAATATAAATCGGCCAAAACCGGTGAAGAAATTTTTTTTTATATTTTTTTTTTGGATTTGAATTTTAGCAAAAAGTAAGAAATTTGGGTTTTTTTGCAAAATGGTCGCTCTTCTTTTGTTTATAGCGGCGATCAGAAATGACGCAGAGGCGATCAAGTACCACCAAAAGAAAGCTCTATTTGTGGGAAAAAAAGGACGCAAATTTTGTTTGGGTGCAACGTCGCACGACCGCGCAATTGTCAGTTAAAGCGACGAAGCGCCGAATCGCCAAAAGTGCTCTGGTCCTAAAGCTGGAAAACCTTCCGGTTGGTAAGTGGTTAAACCTACAGACAGGAACAGCTATCTACCATGGTTCAGTGGACACCATCATCTATGGTTACAGAACATTCCGAAGGGGCAGATGATGCGTGTTAGGAGAAACTGCTCCAGTTTGGATATGTTCAAGGACCAGTCACAACTGTTAAAGAACAGATTTGAGGAAAAAGGGTACAAATCTGAACATCTAGATGAGGTCATTGACGAAGTGTCTACAATGTCGAGAGACACCTTATTGAGTGACCAACCCCGAACTGAAAGTAGGAACCAACAAGGGTTTGGGTTTGTGACAGGTTTTCATGACCAGTACAGGGAGGTCGAGGCAATTTTTAGGAACCATTGGTATTTACTACTCATGGATAAACATTTGGGATCAGAGCTGCCATTGGTTCCTAAATTCATATACCGGAAAGCACAAAATGTAAGGGATAAGATAGTGAAAAAAAGTCTTGGACCCGCCCGGCAGACCCCAAACGTTTTGGGATCAGAAAGGTTTCTTTGGTTGCTGGAGATGCAAGACGGTTACAAGGACGATAAGGGGTAGAAATACTTTTACCTCCCCTGTTAACAGGAAGAAGTTTAAAATCTCAGAATTTATGACTTGTAACATGACATATAGTTTACGCACTGATGTGCCCATGTGGCCTACTATATATAGGATGTACGAAAAGGGCACTAAAAGTAAGAATTGCCGAGCATATCATGAATATTAAATTGGATTTTAAGGACCATAATGTTTCTTTACATTTTAAATTGTTTCACAACCAAGACCCCTCGGGTTTGACATTTTGGGGTATAGATAGAGTGAGCCCCGTATGGCGGGGGTCCAATCTGGTATGGGAACTCTCCAAACGTGAAACCCGATGGATTTACAGACTCTTTGGTGCCCAAGGGGTTAAATATTGATTTAGAGCTAATAAGGGAGACCTGTCGCTGCAAATGGTCAAACTCTCATATCCAGTACCTAGGAACTAAAATCCCCACAAAGCTGAATAAAATTTTTGAACTCAACTTTGCTCCACTCCTTCGACAATTTAAGTCCGACCTTACTAAGTGGGACAAAGAGGTTCTCACTTGGTTTGGTCGGACTAATGTAATTAAGATGAATATAATGCCTTGCTTGATCTATCTTATGCAATCCTTGCCAAAAAATTTACCAGTGAGTTTTCTAAAGGACCTACGGGTATGATTTTCAAAATGTAAAGGTGGGATTGGTCTCCCGGATCCAGTAAAATATTACAAGGCAGTTCATCTAACTAGAGTAATGGAATGGTGTATTAATATGAAAAACCCAAAGCAATGGGCTCAGGTAGAGGAAGCAACAGTTGACCTCCCACTGCCAGGTCTGCCTTGGCTGAAAAGGGCGGACGTACCAGACGCGGCAGGGGGCCACCCCCTGGTTAGGACGACACAAAAAGTGGTGAGGCCACTCTTTAAACATGCAAATATATCCCCCTCGCCTAGTCCCCTTATTCCAATTATAGGTAACCCAATGTTCCAGGCTGGAATTAAAGATAGTCAGTTTGATTGTCTGAGGAGGCAGGGCTTCTTCCGCCTAATACATTTTTGCCAAGACAACAGACCTATGGGGCACGCTAGCTGTAGAAGAGAGTTTCAAGATAGGTTAGACTTTCTTCAATGTGCCCAGCTAAGCTCCACCATCAAAGCAGTGGGAGGAGTAGACGGGGAATTAAGAGCTTTGACAGCATTTGAACAAGCTTGTATTTCGGGGGAACCAGCGAGACACCTACTTTCATTTTCCTATGCGTTGTTGATAGTGGCCACAGCTCCACAAAATCTTCCATTCCTGGTAAAGTGGGAAATAGACCTGGGTATCAAATTTACGCAAAGGCAAAAAGATAGAATCTTATTGTTTGCACATAAAGCCTCGGTAGCTAGCAGATACCAGGAGGGGGGGTACAAACTTCTCACAAGGTGGTATCAGACGCCTACAGCTTTGCATAAGAAATTTCCTTTGACTTCGGATAGATGTTGGCGTTGCCAAGAATCCGAGGGTACCTTAATCCACATATTCTGGGTCTGCTGGAAATTAAAAAAGTTCTGGGAAATGGTAAATGAGGTGGTACGGGAATTGACAGGGATATCCCTTAGGATGAAGCCAGCCGCATACTTACTACACGATACGCATTTATCTGTCAAGAAATACACGTTTGTTATTCTAAGATAGAAAAACGGAAACGCATTTAAACTATGGGTCCAGATAAAGGGTG
>BLSH010011003.1:1200035-1221931 GCA_018402905.1 Glandirana rugosa
GCCACCATCTCGTATCTTCACAGCATATGTTTTTTTTATGGTTTTTATGGTCAGTAAAAATGAATACCGTGTGAGCTGCTCCTTCCAGGAGGTACCGCCATTCCTCCAAAGCCGACTTGATGGCCAGCAATTCCCTATCACCGACATCATAGTTCCAGCAAGATGGTGCACCACCACATTATGGGTGTCAGGTCCGAGCATTCCTAGATGAACAGTTTCCTGGAAAGTGGATTGGTCGTCGTGGGCCAGTTGAATGGCCCCCAAGGTCTCCCGATCTGACCCCCTTAGACTTTTATCTTTGGGGTCATCTGAAGGTAATTGTCTATGCTGTGAAGATACGAGATGTGCAGCACCTGAAACTACTGGAAGCCTGTGCTAGCATTTCTCCTGCGGTGTTGCTATCAGTGTGTGAAGAGTGGGAGAAGAGGGTTGCATTGACAATCCAACACAATGGGCAGCACATTGAACACATTTTATAAATGTTCACTTGTAAATAAATCATGAAAGAATAAAGTTACGTTAAAACCAAGCACACCATAGTTTTTCTTGTGAAATTCACAATAAGTTTGATGTGTCACATGACCCTCTTCCTATTGAAAAAAACAAAAGTTGGATTCAAAATGGCCGACTTCAAAATGGCTGCCATGGTCACCACCCATCTTGAAAAGTTTCCCCCCTCACATATGCTAATGTGCCACAAACAGGAAGTTAATATCACCAACCATTCTCATTTTATTAAGGTGTATCCATATAAATGGCCGACCCTGTAGAATCAATAGCTGAAACTTACATTGGACAACATAACGTAAATTTGCACTCTCAAGAAGGCATATTATTCAAGCGTGAATTTGCAAATTCACTATAGCGCCCTGTAAAAAAGGCATGGGAGTTAAAATGAGGAAATTTTCTGGGCTGAGCATGCTGATGAATAGTCGGAGAAAAAGGGGGAATTTAGCTCTTTTCAGACTTTCAATCATATTTCAGGTTATACATCACTAAAGCAGATCATCATTAAACTGGTTGTCGAGTTTAAAAAACAAAAACAAAAAACACCTGCAAGAGAAAGGCATAATGAGCTAGTATGCATCGCATACTAGTTCATTATGAAATGCTTACCTTAGATCGACGCTGTAGCAGCGGTCCCTAAACACCGCTGTGACCGGCGACATGCTGAGTCCGTCGTCTTCCGGGATCCCGGGCGTCGACCAATCACAGCACAGACCCCAGAGCTGTGATTGGCAGGGGCCATGCTGATGTCACTCCTGCGCATGCGCATGGAAGCCGTCATTTAGGGCACACTTCGTGAAGAAACGGCCCTGTCGAGCCGTTTCTTCACTGCGCATGTGTCGATGACGTTGGCACATGCAGATACAGGGAATATCTCCTAAATGGTGCAAGTTTAGGAGATATTTCCGGGACCTACAGGTAAGCCTGAATATAGGCTTACCTGTAGTTTAAAGTGGTTGTCATGACTTGACAACCATTTTAAGCAATATACCACATTTTTTAGAACCATTTAGGTGATATATCGTGCTCTAAACACTATTTCCATGTGCAATTCCCATGCTTCTGCCATGACTATTTTTTTTAGTCAGTTTCTGTTGTCTGGGAGCTATAGTGAATTTGATTCTGGGAGTATTTTTTCCCCCAGCGCTATAGCAAATTCTATTTTCGCGCTAATTAGCGCGATATGGCGATTCTGCGCGTTAAAATTCCCGCGAAGGCAGGATCGCGCTATAGTAAATTACCCCCATAGTATTCCATCTGTATCTCTATCTCTTTCACTCCTCTGTCTTTCCTTCTTTCCTCCTCAGCTCAGCACCCATATATTCAGCCACATGTAAACAGAAATGGGACCAATAATGTACTAAAAAACTTTTACCCACAGTGCTATGTTATGCGCATACACAGATATCATCAATAAACAGATAACTTATGTGCAAACCAACACACTCAATCTAAAGAAAAGATCAAGCAACAGCCAACAAACAAATGTGTCCCTACATACAGTATAATAGTAATACAAATAAAATAAATGTGGCGCTACCTACAAGGTGCTAATAATTAATTTGGTTTGTGCTACAAATATGTACATGTAACAGTAGCATATAAGCCATTCATAAGAAAAAAACAATAAAATAATATTAACCCTAGTGGGCAGTGATACCAGATTACCTGTGCTGAAAAAATAAATAATCTAACATTTTCTAGCAAAAAATCAATAAAACACAACTTCCCTTAATAAATATGAAATCTGCACATCACTTCAGTGAATAGATGAGATGATGAAAAGTAAAACGTGTCCATAAGCATAATCAGATAAAAAAAAAGAATCCATTAGCAAATAGCATGCAAAAATATCCACTCCAATTAACAGTGCACATGTGAAAATATATGATAATTGATGGAAGAATGTGGAGTAGAAAAATTCCTAGTGCAAATAAACATCAGCTCTTAAAGTGTTGTGGTCGCACTCCTTTTCACCATTCAGAGTCCACCCAGTGTGTTCTAGTAGCTTACTTCAAGTTGAGACCACAAGGGTCTAACTGCACCTTAAATATGTAAAATCCTGGCAACAGGTCACAATCTACCCTAGCCTGTCTATATACTACCATAGCCTGTCCATATACTACCCCAGCCTGCCCCTATACTACCCTAGCCTGTCTATATACTACCCTAGCCTGTCTATATACTACCCTAGCCTGTCTATATACTACCCTAGCCTGTCTATATACTACCCTTGCCTGTCCATTTACCTGCGGGCCACGACAGGTGCGAGGAAGCGAGCCAGTTCCGGCATTATTTGTCTTCAGGCTGGGGTTCAGTGGTGTAGGTGCAGGCCTGCACACCACGGCTGAAGAAATCGGTGGAGAGGAGCTGCAAAATTCTTCACCCCCGCCACCTCCACCGTATACATGGGCAGGGCAAAGGGGGTGGAGCCTAGGGTGTCAAAAATAATTTCACCAGCCCTGGCTGTGTACATGCAGCAGCTCTAGCAGCTGCAGCTGACAAAAAACCCCTGAGCCATTGTTTATTAACACAGTTCAGACAGGAAACTGAGAGATACAAAGTAACATTGTATGCTTTTGTATCTACTCTGCTTCATTCATCTGCAGCTCAAAGGGAGGACCTTTAGGGCTCGTTTACACTTGCTTTGGCTTCCACGCACCTTAAAGCCCCTACTGCTTCAACAAGCTTTTATGATGTGTTTTTGAGGCTTCGGTGGTGCTTCGATGAGGCTTCGGTGGTGCTTCGATGAGGCTTCGGTGGTGCTTCAATGAGGGTTCGGTGGTGCTTCGCTGAGGCTTTCTGTGCTGCTTCAATGAGGCTCTTTTGAATCTTTGTTGAAGCTTGGCTGATGCCCTGTGTGTTTGTTGATATCTCACACCTGCAATTTCTATAAAACAAACCAAAGCTATACCTGAAATAAAGCCTCTGAAAAGCCGCAGGTGCTTCAAGCGAGCTTCAAACAAGCTTTGTCATAGACTTCTATGGAGGCGTTGAAGAGGCTTTGAAGCATGGCTAAAGCTATATGGGGTATAATTTGGTGCAAAACTGAAGCGAAACAAAGCCAATGCAAGATGTAAACAGGACTGTAAGCTAACCATTTTATTTAGTGACAGGTGTTTTGACTGGTGTTAGGGGAGCTTTAACAAAGCTTGTCTGATGCTCTGTTTTGAAGCAAATGTAAATGAGCCCTTACTCTGCAGTAAATGTAAGTTAAATCAACCTTATAAGGTTATTATTTTAATAAATGTTGTCTATTTAACTCCTTAGTAACCATTTTTACACACATTTTTGCACTGATATTTGTGGCACTTTTGCACATGTGGAATGGTCTATTAATGCTAGTTCCATTATAAGCTTGCACAGAAATTTTACAAAAGCACTTTTAATTGTATAGTTTGCTCGCTTCATAATATGGTTACAGAGGAATTTTAATATGGGTGCTAGCAATAAGGGATTTTTATGTATGGTGCACGTGCATGTGCTCAGCGTCCTATGCAGAGGTTGTCTTTGGGAAATAGACATATAAATGCTGCCAGAATTGCTGTAGAGGTTGAAGGGGTAAGGGGTCAGCCTGTCAGTGCTCAGACCATACACCGCACACTGCATCAAATTGGTCTGCATGGCTGTCATTCCAGAAGCCCACAAACAGCTTGCTGAAGACAAGCAGACTAAGGACATGGATTACTGGAACCATGTCCTGTGGTCTGATGAGACGAAGATAAACCTATTTGGTTCAGATGGTGTCAAGCGTGTGTGGCAGCAACCAGGTGAGCAGTACAAAGACAAGTGCGTCCTACTTGCCAACAATCACAAAATTCCCAGGACATTTAGACCTTTGCACCAGTCTTACCGAATCCCTGGAAATGTCCCGAGATATTTGCGTTTTCCCGATCCTCCGCCGCCGCTGCTAGAGGTCCTGCGGCCAGAACAGTACCATTTTACAGAATACCAGCTCATGAGGCAGAAACAAGAGGTGGAGCTCAGGTCGCAATGAAAGTGGGTGCCAATAGAAATGGAGCTCCATTCTATTGGCAGCCGCTTTTCATTGCCACCCAGGCTCCGCCTCTTGGTTCTTCCCTTCCTTCGGACTCCACAAGCTGGTGGTCTTCTGTAAATGGCGCGGAGATCAAATCCAGATGGGGTGGCACCTGGGTGAAGAGGGGGGACAGTTGAGGGAAGGAGGGACTTTGCTAGGGATACCTAATGTAAGGTGGGACTCCACTGGGGACACCTGATGGAAGGAGGGACTCCGTTGGGGGCACCTGATGGAAGAAGGGACTCCGCTGGGGACACCTAATGTAAGGAGGTACTGCGCTGGGGACACCTGATGGGAGGAGGAACTTTGCTGGGGACACCTGATGGAAGGAGGGACTCCACTGGGGACACCTGATTAAAGGAGGGACTCCGCTGGGGACACCTGATGGAAGAAGGGACTCCGTTGGGGGCACCTGGTGTGTGCTTCAAGCATCCTGACACCATACCAACCATGGTGCTGGGATGATTAAAACGTTAACACCAGGTGTTTGGAGTATCTTTATCTTTGTGGAGTAGGATCTGGGCCTGCTGTCCCTCCATTCCTCTTTATTTCCTTCATTCTCTCTCTCCTTCCCACCCTATTTCTTTCTTTCGTCCTTCATCCCTCATTCATCTCAGACTCAAACCACACCCCTTTGAGCCACGCCCTTTAAGTCACGCCCACTGTTTAGTGTAAACCACACCCATTTTCACAGTGACGCGCTTCGCACGCCACATTTTCCACCTCCAGCTATGACACACCTACAAACAAATGCCCGGCCCCTAATTATAATAAGACCCCGCCTACAGATAAAAAAGTGTCCCTATACATTTTTTGACAATATTGGCAACTATGGTGTGTCCTACAGTCAAGCAGGGTGGTGAGAGTGTCATGGTCTGGGGCTGCATGAGTGCTGCCTGCACTGGGGAGCTACAGTTCATTGAGGGAACCATGAAAGCCAACATGTACTGTGACATACTGAAGCAGAGCATGATCCCCTCCCTTCGGAGACTGGACCGTAAGGCAGTATTCCAACATGATAACGACCCCAAACACACTTCCAAGATGACAACTGCCTTGCTAAAGAAGCTGAGGGTAAAGGTGATGGACTGGCCTAGCATGTCTCAAGACCTAAACCCTATTGAGCATCTATGGGGCATCCTCAAATGGAAGGTGGAGGAGTGCAAGGTCTCTAACATCCACTAGCTCAGTCATGCCATCATGGAGGAGTGGAAGAGGACTCCAGTGGCAACTTGTGAAGCTCCATGCCCAAGAGGGTTAAGGCAGTGCTGGAAAATAATGGTGGCCACACAATATATTGACACTTTGGGCCCAATTTGGACATTTTCACTTAGGGGTGTACTCACTTTGGTTGCCAGCAGTTTAGACATTAATGGCTGTGTGTTAAGTTATTTTGAGGGGACAGCGAATTTACACTGTTATACAAGCTGTACACTCACTACTTTACATTGTAGCAAAGTGTCATTTCTTCAGTGTTGTCACATGAAAAGATATAATAAAATATTTACAAAAATGTGGGGGCTGTACTCAATTATGTGAGATACTATATATACAGTAAGGGAAAAAAGTATTTGATCCCCTGCTGATTTTGTACGTTTGCCCACTGACAAAGAAATGATCAGTCTTTAATTTTAATGGTAGGTTTATTTTAAAAGTGAGAGACAGAATAACAACAAAAAAATAGAGAAAAACGCATTTCTAAAAAGATATAAATTGATTTTCATTTTAATAAGTGAAATAAGTATTTGACCCTTTCGCAAAACATGAATTAGTACTTGGTGGCAAAACCCTTGTTGGCAGTCACAGAGGTCAGACATTTCTTGTAGTTGGCCCCCAGGTTTCCACACATCTCAGGAGGGATTTTGTCCCACTCTCCTTTGCAGATCCTCTCCAAAGCATTAAGGTTTGGAGGCTGACGTTTGGTAGCTCGAACCTTCAGCTCCCCCACATCTTTTCTATGGGATTAAGGCTTCTTCTTCAGCCACTCTTTTGTTGCCTTGGCCATGTGTTTTGGGTCATTGTCATGCTGGAATACCCATCCATGACCCATTTTCAATGCCCTGGCTGAGGGAAGGAGGTTCTCACCCAAGATTTGACGGTACATGGCCCTGTCCATTGTCCCTTTTATGCGGTGAATTTGTCCTGTCCTCTTAGCAGAAAAACACCCCTAAAGCATAGCGTTTCCACCTCTATGTTTGATGGTGGCTATGGTGTTCTTGGGGTCATAGGCAGTATTCCTCCTCCTCCAAACACAGCGAGTTGATGCCAAAGAGCGCGATTTTGGTCTCTTTTGACCATAACACTTTCACCCAGTTCTCCTCTGAATCATTCAGATGTTCATTAGCAATATTCAGACGGGCCTGTACATGTGCCTTCTTGAGCAGGGGGACCTTGCGGGTTCTGTAGGATTTCAATCATTCACGGCATAGTGTGTTACCAATTATTTTCTCGGTAACTATGGTCCTAGCTGCCTTGAGATCATTGACAAGATTCTCCCGTGTAATTCTGGGCTGATTCCTCACCATTTTCATGATCATTGAAGCTTCACAAGGTGAGACCTTGCATGGAGGCCCAGACCGAGGGAGATTAACAGTTATTTTGTGTTTCTTCCATTTGTGAATAATCGCACCAACTGTTGTCACCCTCTCACCATGCTGCTTGGCGATGGTCTTGTAGCCCATTCCAGCTTTGTGTAGGTCTACAATATTGTCCCTGACATCCTTGGACAGTTCTTTGGTCTTGCCCATGGTGGAGAGATTTTCTCTTGATTTATTTCTTCTGTGGACAGGTGTCTTTTATACAGGTAACAAGTTCAAGTTAGGAGCACTCCCTTTAAGAGAGTATAGAAGACACCTGTGAGCCAGAAATCTTGCTGATTGATAGGGGATCAAATACTTATGTCCCTGCCAGCCCTGCCCCCCCCCCCACAGTTAGAACACACCCCGGGAACATTGTTAACCCCTTCACTGCCCCCTGTAGGTTAACCCCTTCACTGCCAATGACATTTATACAGTAATCAGTGGATTTTTAAATTTCTGATCGCTGTATAAATGTCATTGGTCCCAAAAATGTGTAAAAAATGTCCGACATTTCTGCTGCAATATTGCAGTCCCGATAAAAATCGCAGATCGCCGCCATTACTAGTAAAAAAAATTAAAATAATAAAAACGCCATAAATAAATTCCCATAGTTTGTAGACGCGATAACTTTTGCGCAAACCAATCAATATACGCCGATTGCGATTTTTTTTTTTTACCAAAAATATGTAGAAGAATATATATCGGCCTAAACTGATGAATATTTTTTTTTTTTTATGGATTTGTATTTTAGCAAAAAGTAAAAAATATTGTTCTATTTTGCAAAATTGTCGCTCATTTTTTGTTTATAGCGGTGATCAGAAATGATGCAGAGGGGATCAAATACCACCAAAAGAAAGCTCTATTTGTGGGAAAAAAAGGACGCAAATTTTATTAGGGTACAACGTCGCACGACCGCGCAATTGTCATTCAAAATGTGACAGCGTTGAAAGCCGAAAATTGGTCTGGGCAGGAGGGGGGTTTAAGTGCCCAGTAAGGAAGTGGTTAAAGTATAACTAAAGGCAAACCTTTTTTTTTAGTTTTGGATAGAGTGAGGAGGTATTAGAGCCCCTGTTAATTGTTATTTCTGTCTGTGCCCCTGTTAGGGAGATTCACCCTCTCTATTTGTCTTGTTTACCAATATCATTGAAAGTGAAAGTAAAAAGAAAACCCCAAATTTTGGGTTGTCCTCAGAAAAGTAATAGATGAGAAATCTTCCAATTGGGACACTAGTTCTGGTGAGCTGAGGGTCCCCAATAAATTCCTTTAATTTACAGAGATTTCCCCTCACTTCCTGTTTTGCTAGGGGACAGGAATTGAAGGGAAATCTCTGCAATGGGACACAGATGGTGAAAAAAATGTGACAGGGGTTATAACTTTCCCTTACTCTAAAATTTAAAAAAAGTTTTGTCCATAGTTCTAATTTAAGTAATGACAGCTGGAGCTGCTGTGCTCGTCCCTGTCACTGTAAAGACCAGGTTCAGGTAAGTAAAAGGGGGGCTCCGGGGCGCTGCTGCATCACAGGAGGTCTTTCACCTTACTGCATAGAATGCAGTAAGGTGAAAAACCTTGAGGGTTTACAAGCCCTTTAACCATTTAACCAGTTCCACACTGCCTACCACATATTTACGGCGGCAGTGTGGACGCTGGCCGTGAATCGCCTTAAAATGACGGCGATCTGCGAATGGCCGCTAGGGGGCGCGCGCGCGCCCGCCACACTCCTGAGGAGTGTGCCCGCGGCTCGGGTGGACCCGATGTCCGCCGGCGAGCTGTGATGAGCGGCCACAGGCAAAGAACGGGGAACCGCCGATGTAAACACGGCGGTTCCCCATTCTGACAGTGCGGGCATGGGAGATCTACTGATCCCTGTCACTGGGATCAGTTAGATCTCTCATGCCCATGGTAGCCCAACCCCCCCCACAGTAAGAACACACCCAGGGAACACAGTTAACCCCTAGCTCTCCCCCCCCAGGTTAACCCCTTCACTGCCAATGACATTTATACAGTAATCAGTGGACATTTACATTTCTGATCGCTGAATAAATGTCATTGGTTCCAAATATAGTGTCAAAAATGTCCGACATGTCCGCTGCAATATCGCAGTACCGCTAAAAATCGCAGATCGCCGCCATTACTAGTAAAAAATAAAAAAAAATAAAAACCCCAGAAATGAATTCTCAC
The DNA here is from genome assembly GCA_018402905.1 of Glandirana rugosa. NCBI lineage: Eukaryota > Metazoa > Chordata > Amphibia > Anura > Ranidae > Glandirana > Glandirana rugosa. The sequence continues at coordinate 1,209,339 of BLSH010011003.1, forward strand.
CATCCGTAAACGCGGCCATTTTTGCGCAAACCAATCAATAAAAGCCGATTGTAATTTTTTTTATCACAAATATGAGGAAGAATATAAATCGGCCATACCGGTGAAAAAAAATGTCTTTTTAAATTTTTTTTTTGGATTTGAATTTTACCAAAAAGTAAGAAATTTGGGTTTTTTTGCAAAATGGTCGCTCTTCTTTTGTTTATAGCGGTGATCAGAAATGACGCAGAGGGGATCAAATATCACCAAAAGAAAGCTCTATTTGTGGGAAAAAAAGGACGCAAATTTTGTTTGGGTACAACGTCGCACGACCACGCAATTGTCAGTTAAAGCGACGCAGCGCCAAATCACAAAAAGTGCTCTGGGCCTAAACTGGAAAATTCTTCCAGAGGTGAAGTGGTTAAGGACCAAGCCTCTTTTTGAGATTCGGTTTTTACAAGTTAAAATCAGGCTTTTTTGGTAGAAAATTATTTAAAACCCCCAAACATTATATATTTATTTTTCTAAAACACTAGATAATAAAATGACGGCCGTTGCAATACTTTATGTCACACCGTATTTGCACAGCGGTCTTAAAAGCACCTTTTAAAAAAATAAATCACTTTTTTGAGTTAAAAAATAAGACAACAGTAATGTTAGCCCAAAAAAATCTTTAAAATTCTTCAAAAATAGCTTCAAAATTGCGCCCACTCTTGGAATGGCGACAAACTTTGGCACTTAAAAATCTCCATCGGCAATGTTTAAAAAAATCTACAGGTTACCAGTTTTGAGTTACAGAGGAGGTCTAGGGCTACCATTATTGCTCTCACTCTAACGACCGCAACGATACCTCACATGTGTGGTTTGAACACCGTTTTCATATGCGCTCGCAACGTATGTATGCGTTCGCTTCTGGGCACGAGCTTGGGAACGCTTGAATTGTTTTTCTTATTTATTTTACTTTTTATTTTATATTTTTACACTGTCCTTTTTTTAAAAAAAAAGATCACTTTTATTCCTATTACAAGGAATGTAAACATTCCTTGTAATAGGATAAAGCATGCCAGAACCTCTTAAATATGGGATCTGGCAAAAGACCTCAGAGCTCGTATTTACACTTAAATACAATTAAAAAAAAAAATGAAATGTCATTTGGAAAAAAAAAAAAATAATCTCCTTTAAAAGCTATGGGCGGAAGTGACATTTTGATGTCACTTCCACCCTTCAATGCTATGGAGCCATGTGGGCAGCATCTTCCACTCACTCGGCTCACAGGCATTGACGGAAGAGGATCCGATCGTCTCCATTGCTACCAGTGGGTCTGGTAAGTGGCGGAGATGATGGAAAAGTGGCAGGGGCACCTGTCCCGCCTCCGATAAAAGTGGTCTCATGGCGAATCCACTGCAGAGATCACTGAAAGCAGGCCACCCGCTGTTTAAAAAAATACCAGGGTTATGGTAGCTATCTGCAACCATATCAACGGTATTCAACGGCAAAGTACCGCCGTATAATGACTAAAGTGGTTAAAAAAACATTATATGCAATACTTTATCCTTAACCCCTACAGATCTGCGCTATTGCCGAAGTACGGCTCCAGCGCGGATCTGAAATGCCGGGACGACGTCCATGGACGTCGTCCCCTGTGCACGCTCCCGGCGTGCCCCCTGGTGGCTGCGGCGGCGCGCGCGGCCGCCGCATGCTGCGCGGGCGTGCCCGTGGGTCGGGCGGACTCGATGTCCGCTCGAGACCCACGATTGCCTGACAGAGCTGCAGAACAGGGAACCGCCGATGTAAACATGGCGGTTCTCCTTTCTGTGACAGGGGACATGACAGATCTACTGATCCCTGTCACTGGGATCAGTTAGATCTGTTATGTCCCTGCCAGCCCTGCCCCCCCCCCACAGTTAGAACACACCCAGGGAACATTGTTAACCCCTTCACTGCCCCCTGTAGGTTAACCCCTTCACTGCCAATGACATTTATACAGTAATCAGTGGATATTTAAATTTCTGATCGCTGTATAAATGTCATTGGTCCCAAAAATGTGTAAAAAAATGTCCGACATTTCTGCTGCAATATTGCAGTCCCGATAAAAATCGCAGATTGCCGCCATTACTAGTAAAAAAAATAAAAATAATAAAAACGCCATAAATAAATTCCCATAGTTTTTAGACGCGATAACTTTTGGGCAAACCAATCAATATACGCCGATTGCAATTTTTTTTTTACCAAAAATATGTAGAAGAATATATATCGGCCAAAACTGATGAATAATTTTTTTTTTATGGATTTGTATTTTAGCAAAAAAGTTAAAAATATTGTTCTTTTTTTGCAAAATTGTCGCTCATTTTTTGTTTATAGCGGTGATCAGAAATGATGCAGAGGGGATCAAATACCACCAAAAGAAAGCTCTATTTGTGGGAAAAAAAGGACGCAAATTTTATTTGGGTACAACGTCGCACGACCGCGCAATTGTCATTCAAAATGTGACAGCGTTGAAAGCCGAAAATTGGTCTGGGCAGAAGGGGGGTTTAAGTGCCCAGTAAGGAAGTGGTTAAAGTATAACTAAAGGCAAACCTTTTTTTTTAGTTTTGGATAGAGTGAGGAGGTATTAGAGCCCCTGTTAATTGTTATTGCTGTCTGTGCCCCTGTTAGGGAGATTCACACTCTCTATTTGTCTTGTTTACCAATATCATTGAAAGTGAAAGTAAAAAAAAAAAAACAAATTTTGGGTTGTTCTCAGAAAAGTAATAGATGAGAAATCTTCCAATTGGGACACTAGTTCTGGTGAGCTGAGGGTCCCCAATAAATTCCTTTAATTTACAGAGATTTCCCCTCACTTCCTGTTTCGCTAGGGGACAGGAATTGAAGGGAAATCTCTGCAATGGGACACAGATGGTGAAAAAAATGTGACAGGGGTTATAACTTTCCATTACTTTAAAATTTAAAAAAAGTTTTGTCCATAGTTCTAATTTAAGTAATGACATTGTTTTTGGCAAGTAAACCAGTCCATAGCAGAAATGTAAAAAACTGCACTTGTCGATATGGGGCAGGGGCATAACTACAGGGGTTGCAATTGCAACCGGGCCCCATGCTCCAAGGGGCCTGTGTGCCTCCCTTGTACGCCTGGATAGGAGGGATGGCGGGCGGGGCGGCATTTAGAAGAACCAATCTCCCCCATTTTCCTCCTAATGCAGGAGATTTGCTTTATTTGCTGCCCCCGCCACCCCTCCTATCCTGCTTACTTGTCTTCTGCTGCCCCTGTGTGCTTCCCTGCCCCCCCCCCCCCACAGAGCTGCTGTCTTCCCCCCTCCTCTCTCCTGCCAGCTGCTGTAGAAGATGTGTTGTGATGGAGAGATGGGAAGGGGTCGGTAAATTTGTCATTTACCGGCTCCTACCTTTTCTGAATGGACAGAGTCAGTGATTGGTACCAATTGGTTCATTCATAACTGAAGCATAGTAAACTGTTTTTATTATACTTCTGTTACTGAATCAATGGTAGGCTCGGTACACAACTATTCGTTTATTTGGTGGGACGGTAATAAAGAGACCCGCGATAAGAGTGAACGGCCCCAGTATCAGTGGGAAGAGGGAAGGGCCCTTCATATTTTCTTGCTCCGGGGCCCTGAAGGTTCTAGTTATGCCTCTGATAGGGGTGTACACGTGGTTAAGGTATATCCAGCATAGCCAATAGGCTCTCCAGCTGTAATCAGTCAAACTATATGGCAATCTATTTAGTTTTGTGAGCTGATTTCATAAATCCTAGGTACATTGTGTTTACATGTCAAATTACACCACTTCATTTTTCAACTTTATCATCTTAAGATGATGGATGGGAAGCTTTCTCTTTAATTACACAGTCTGTCACATGCTTTACATATTGTGTAATTAAACTGTGAGGCTTGTTTTTAATTCACAGTCAGAGATCTGCTATAAACCTGTAATTAAAAGGTTACTCTTCATCAATCTTGTGTCTCTCTTCATGCGCTGAGACTATAAAAGTATCTGCAGCCTTAATGCACAGAACGGTTTGTGATCCCTAAATTGCGATGACTCTGCCCCAATCCTGTAATCATGCCATTTTGAATTTCTGCTTCACTATGAATAATATGGCACTTTAGTAGTATTGCCAAACATCTTTATAAATCAGCAAAGTTGTTTCAATTCAACCTACCATTAGCCAAAATCTCATCTCCTTACTTTCTGAGATCAGAAATAGGGAATATGTATTTGGGAAAATAAATGTCTTTACCATAGCCCTACTCATACAGACCATAAATAATTATAGAACAACAAGTAAATATGTTTATGCACTTACAGTTTTATACAACAGTCAATATGCATTTGATTTAACCACCTTCTGTCCAGAGCAATTTTTACATTTTTCATATACATGAAACCCAAAAACCTCCCCAATCAGTTACAGTGGAACCTTGGATTGTGAGTAACGTGATTTATGTGCGTTTTGCAATACGAACTGTTTTTTAAAAAAAACCTGACTCGGTTTGCAAAAGATGTCTCGCAAGAGGAGCAGGATTCAAGCCTCTGTGTATGCAATACCATAAGTGGCCAGAGATTGGGGGGGGGGCGCTGGTGAGCCTCGGAGACACTCAGAAACACTTGGAGACGCTCGGAAATACTAGGAGCACCCGAAAGTGTCAACAGTTCCCGAGTGTTTCCGAGCATCTCCGAGCCTCACCCTGCACCTCTGGCCATATACAGTAATGCATAAACCAGCGCCCTCGCACCTCTGGCCACATACAGTGCTGCATAGACAAGCAGTCGTTGTGGACTTGGTCATACGACCGTTATATCGTGTGTACAGAGAAGTTGGTCCAACAAGTTGTATTGTGCAAAACACGCATGCTCAGAAGTCAGGAACGTCCGGATGCTAATTACATGCACCTGAACGTTCTTTCTTTGGTCGTACGATCGTGTAGTGCAGTCAGTATGCTAGATACAACAGCCAACATATGATTTGAGATGATCGTACGTACGATCGTCGTCCCGTGTGTACGAGGCTTTAGTCCCATCGATTCTGCCTGCCATCCATCGCACCGCTCACACCATCCCCCTGCTTCAGCTAAGCCTGAATCATCATCTGCAGCTACAGACACTCACCCAAATTATCTGCCACTTCACCTGCTGCCACTGACATTCTTTGGAGAACTTGAACATCCTCCTCACGTGTCATCTCTTCACAGGCTTTCATGCCTGACTCCTATCAGCCGCTCTCCACGTCATCTACACGAGATTCAACTCCTCATGTTTGACCAGCTGCCTTTTTCCTCCACATCCAAAGAGTCCATTCAAGTTTTATTTATTTTTTTTCATTTTTTTCAAGTTGTTTTTTAGTTTTTTATGCATTTACTATTCCCTACCTTACTGTTACTTTCGCTTTGCATTACCAGTTGTCATAGGTTGGCGCCCTCTTTTTCTCTATTCATAAACCTTTGTTCGCCCCTGTATCTATAGTCATTGTGGAGAAATCAATCTTCAAAATGAAAGTGTATGTAAACCCTCACCTTGTAAAACAACCTATTCAAAATAAATAAATGAAAGTGATCACATTCCCTCTGTTCTCAGCTGCATAAGAGTTGGGGAAGTAGAAGCAACAGCACACTGAGCTTCCCAGTGAATGGCTGTGCATTTGGGGCATGTCAGGACAAGTCTGATCTTTAGAGGAGAGTACACTGAGTTCCCAGCATAGCTAGAGAACTGACCACAGTGTGTTCTTCTGCTTAGTGTAAAGAGCCGTGACAAGGGAGGTAGGGGAGAAAAGCTATCTTGCTTGAAGGTCCAAAGAGGCCTGATTCTGGTTCTGGCCCCCTTTTATAGGCCTCTTACCCGGACCCAGGACCTTCCCTGTGCTCCCATTGTCTGGACTATCTTACCTGCACAAATGCAGCCAGTTCTTAAAATTTAAATTCTAATAACTGAATGCACACATTCGGGGGGGGGGGGGGCAGCCACAGACCCCATGAAGGAGGGCCCAAAGGGTAGTGCCCCCCCCATTAAGTGGTAGAATAGGCACATATCAGGCATATGAAATGTTGGGATAACAAATGCTTTAACACTTGAGGCACTGAAATCCCAGCTCTTTTACCCCTATTTTTTAAATGTTCCAGCCTGACAGTGTTTTACTGTAAACAAACAGCAGGTAACGTAGAAAATGGACTAAAATGCTGGAGATGTTCCGATGATACCACATATATGATGGTCATGTCCCCTAATTCAACCATTCTGGAACCAAGTCAGAAATCTTAGGTCGCAAATCTCAACATACACGCTGGAACACACACCTGCACAATTCCTCCTCCACCATTCAGACATTCTCATGCATCACTACCGCAGGACCCTGATCCCACCACTAATAAACTCAGCAAAAATGTGTATCCCCCTCCACTGGGGCTCCAACCACCCCCAACCATCAAGGAATGGCTCAGACGAGTAGGGAAAATCACAGAAATGGAGGAAATAATTGCTGTAGCTCGAAATTGCTTAGCCAAATACTCACACACATATATGTAACCCTTCTTAGCGCAGAATTTACCTATAGACCTGTTGTATATACTTTTAGTATTCTTGGTTGCAGCTCAATTTTGATCCTTAGCGCGGTATTTTAGAACACAATTTGATACTATTAATTATTACTGCTGCTTTGGTAATTTGAGTTTATTTGAATATTTATTGATTTTCCATCATGGATATTTTTGAATATAGGGCCACTAGAGTTGTCAACCCTGGGGGTGTGTTTGAGGCCTATAAAGAAGAAGAGAATGATATGGGTGGGATGTTTACTAGATTAAAAAATCTCACAGTCTCAGAAATGCACACCCAATGGGACATAGCATATTTAGAAACCTATATCAAAAATAATATGGTTCCTAGAAGTCTTAGGTGGGAAGTCTCCCCACAAAAAGGAGATGACAACCTAGAAGAGTGGTTTAAATATTTTAATTCCGCTGGATTAAGCCTGCTTAGGTTCCTCATTGACAGAAAGCAGATCAAATTAGTTAAGTTGGATGAGGAAATTAAATCATTGAAAGATAGGTTGACCCCCTTCAAGGAAGGGGATGAATATATCAGTAGATCCCAATCTCTGTTGAAGGTATTGGAGAAGGAGGAAAGGGATCAAAAACTTAAAAAAATTAAGAAATTTAATAGGGATTTGGGAGATTATCAATCTACCCTTGTCTTTGAATGGCAGAAAAAACTATTGGAAGATAAGGAACAAGTTTCTCAAGGTTCCATGGAGGTCACACAGTCTGGACCTTTAGATACGCACTATAGAAATCCCACTCAAGACCTTTACCATCAGGATCGCTCTTATACTCCTCTGAAGAGATCCTTTAACGGTCATAATAGACCTTTATACTCATCTCTCTATAGGTATAACAACAACATGGGTTGTTCTGGTCCTTCTCAGGGGAGACCTGGAGGGGGCAGACCTGGGGGCATGGGTGGCAACTTCGGCAACGAGGGAGCTACTGGCCATTTAAGGACAAATTCTTATTATGACAATGGTCCAACCTATTCAAGATATCCTTATATGGGTTCCCAGTATGGTCATAACTACGATCAGAGGCCTCCCCAGGGTAAGAATCCCCCTCCACCGAGAGGTAAGGGTCCCTTTAGACCTAGTAGACAAGGAGACAACACACAATCTTTACCATACAACTATGTCAATGACCGGGAGTATGATATGGACCTAAGAAATACGTTTTATTCCTTACGTGATCTAAGTGGCCCAGATCCAAGTATAGATGTAAGACCTTCGGGTCCTTCACTGTCCCTTCCGAGGGGAGAATCCTCTCATAATAGGACATGTGATAACCCTGAAGGAACAAAAGCTGGTCCCCCGTTACAAGTGGGTGCCCCACTCAATTCGGGTTGGGGGTTTTTTCGGCCTGCACAAAGCAGAAAAAGGCCGGTAGATCCAGAAGAGAAACCAGAAGGGGGAGGAGACTACGATCTAAAGAGACAAAAAAGGCAGTGGGGGCTGGGATTTTTAATCTGAGCTCCAAAGTACTTTCAGAATCAGAAATACGCCTTTTAGATCAGGGACTTAAATTTGCCTCTCCCAGGAACTTAAACAAATTTGAGACGTACATGGACTTACATAAATTTGTACGTAAAATTAATATTAAGAGATATCTCATTCCGAATACAATTAAAGACACCAGAAGGATGCTAATGCGTCTCTTTTCAACCCGCCTGGCCCCCTGGCCCCTTCTCTTAAAGTCTTTAGAGATGTAGTCCTAAGGGATTTAGATCAATTGGAGTATAAAAAAGTACACCTAAGTAGGGATTTACAGATGGGACTAGACTCTTTGTGTGAAAACAGAGAGTTAATAATCCGTCCAGCGGACAAAGGGGGGGTATTGCTGTGTTAGATAGTGATACTTATACAAAGGACATGTACAACATCTTGAGTGATCAGACCACCTATAAACTTCTGGAGTCGGACCCTAAGGTTAAATACAAGTCGGATCTTAATAAGATCATCACTAGAGGCTTACGTAGAGGTATTTTGACTAAGAAGGAGGTGGGCTATCTGGTACCGAAGGCCCCACGCACGCCAGTCATTTATTACCTTCCCAAATTACATAAAGATCCGGTGCGCCCACCCCGGCATCCTATAGTCAGTGGAATAGATTCCCTGACTTCCCGGGTGGGCCGATATATAGATTTCTTCCTTCAGCCACTGGTGCAGCGTACACCGTCTTTTTTAAAAGACTCCAGACATGTGATGAACATACTCTCTGATTATACTCCTACGGAAAGGTCTCCTTCTAGTTACAGCAGATGTCACTTCCTTATACACTATAATACCCCACCAGTTGGGTTTACAGGCAGTTAGATATTTTTTAGAGAGGGACTCAGACCTACCCCGAGAGCAATTGGAATTTATTATGGACTTATTACAATTTGCTGCCACCCACAACTACTTCTGGTTTGACCAGAAGTTTTACAGCCAAATTAAAGGGGTAGCGATGGGGGCTAAATACGCACCGAGTCTAGCCAATTTATTTATGGCTCTTTGGGAGGAGGATGCCGTCTATTCCTAGAGGAGACCCAAAGTGGTCCTCTGGGCTAGATATATAGACAACATCCTCCTCCTGTGGGATGGGGACCTTTCTGGTCTTGAAGAATTTTTAAAACAGCAAAATTCTAATGATAGAGGCATAGAACTCAAGTATGTGGCCAGTTCTTCGAAAGTAAATTTCTTAGACCTCAATATTGAGGTCAAAGAGGGGCGTTTTTTTACCTTGACGTATTTTAAGTCCTCAGATCGTAACTCTTTTATTCCTTTAAAGAGATGCCACTATAATGTCTGGCGGGACTGGTGGTGGGTCTGTCAAATACAAATACCGGTAGGACATTAATAGGTCTCTTGCTCTATTACGCCAGGAAGGCGATAGTGCTCAACTGGAGGAAGCCTTCGGCCCCGACTGCTGCTTATTGGAGGCGGCTGGTTAATTCACAGCTGCCTCTCTATAAGTCCACGTATGCCAATAGGGGATGCCCGCCTAAGTTTGAAAAAATATGGACCAAATGGCTGGAAAAAGATGACACAGCATAGTATCTATTATCTGAGACTGAATCTGAGGGGGGATGCTGCTGAGGGGGGATGCTGAGGGGAGTTGCCACTATAGCCCCTGGCTTAGGGGAGTCCCCAAGAGCCAATACATGACTTCCACCAACAAGCTGAAACTTTGACCGAGAGGTTTAGAGAAAAAGGTTATGGTGGTGAGTTTTTGACTTCCATTTTAAGTGAAGTATCTCAAATGAATAGAGAGGACCTTCTAACAGAGAGATCAACCGATGATGACCGGAATATGGGCCCTAAATTGTCTTTTATCACAACCTATTCCCTCCAAGCTAATAAAGTTAGACGGATTGTATCGAAGCATTGGCACATTTTAAAAAGTGACCGTGTTTTGGGTAATAGTCTCCCTGATCGGCCAAAGGTGGTCTTCAAGGGAGCTCCCTCCTTGAGGAATAAGATAGCCCCTAACGTAATTGACCCCCCTTTGAGGAAACTAGCTTTCTTTCAGGAACTTACAGGTTTCTACAAATGTGGTAAGTGTAGAGTCTGTTCCTTGAATAGTTCCACTGGTAGGAGGGTGCAGGTCTTTCTCTCCACCAGTAGATCGGTTCAGTTTTCAATCAAACCTTTTATAACTTGTTGCACAAAAGCTGTGGTGTATCTTATACAATGCCCATGTGGATTACAGTACATAGGCAGGACTAAACGCCCCCTACAAGTTTGTCTTAATGAACATATAACCAATATTGTCACAGGCTTTAAGAACCACTCAGTGTCCAGGCATTATAGAGAACACCATAACAGGGATCCCTCCAAGACCCTATTTGTGGGTATTGACAAATATGAACCTCATTGGCGGGGCAGTTCCCTTGTTAGGGGTATTTCCAAATTGGAAATGTCTTGGATACACCGAGTTAAGACCTATATTTCCTATGGGCTGAACGTCGATATAGACGTCAATTCCTTCATCGATAATTCATATTTTTATCTTAGGACTGAGATAGAAGTGGGTTGCTACATATTAGGAGTATCTGGCCTTATGCCTTCTATTAGGGTGACTATAGAGATATTGATGAGTTGTTTTTCTTCTCCCCATATATATTTTCCCCCACGAGGACGGGCATTTGATATCTAGCCAGTTGGGTGTATTGATACACTCATGGGGTTCCCCTTTTGGGAACTACATAGTTTAGGGTCCTTACTGATAACCTATTTGTGGTTCCCCCTTTGGGAACTACATAGTTTAGGGTCCTTATTGATAGCCCACCTATTGGTTTGTGCCTACCCTTGAGAAGGCATATGTCCTCCCTCTCCTTTTGTATGTCTTTTTTGATTTATTTTTATTTTAATTTTATTTTTAATAAATATGTATTGTAAACTTAAAAGGGACCATGGTGAGTCCTTTTATGAATATTCATGAGGATTTTAATGTTTATATGTAATAATGTGAACCCGATGTGAGTTTTGTGTGGCATAATAGTCTCTCCAAAATATTCTGTTAATTTTTATAATTTATATTTAACATCCAATAATATTTTATTTAAGTAAGTTTTATTTAAATACATTTTTTAATAGTATTGTTCATATACTGTTGTTGTGAACATGTCCCGACATTGGAGGTTAATTTAGCGATTTTACTGTTAGGTTTCCCTCCTCTTTTGGGTCTTTTTTATTTGAGCATCATGTTTTTCTTTTTTTTGTTATGAGCTGAATCAGAATTATTAATGTTGTTCCATAGTCTCTGTGTTTTTCGATCAATTTCGATCCTTAGCGCGGTATTTTGGAACACAACTCACACACATGCTGGATCCACTTCTGCACCACCGACAGATACAAAACACTCATTAACCCAACCTAACCTGCCCTAGTGAGCAGCCCACACCCTAAGAAACATAGCTCCCCTAACTCCCATCTGGAAAGAACCTCATTTTTGGATGGTAGAAGTGACCCCCCTCCCCCAAACAGGGGCAGAGAGAGGGTGGCCCACTCTTGTCATACCCAAACCTCACAGAGGAGAAAGGGAAGAACCAGAGCAGAGTATAGAGAGGAAAAATGCAGTAGTGAATGAGTTAGGTAGATGAAAAGGAAAATATGAGAAATGCTAAATAAACAGGGATCGAGATCAGTGTTGTGGGTTAGAGGAGGGGGGAACAGAGGGGAGGGAGAGGATGCCGAGGCAGTCCCTACAGGGCAAAGTTGCTTATCATAGGCATTGAGGGGTTTATCCAAGGAGACCATACCTCCAGGAATTTCATACAAGTGTTCAAGAGAATGCTAATGAGTTTTGCTAAAAGCTAAGAGTTTAAGGTGAATAAATATGAATAGTCCCTTGGAAATTGACAGTTGAATAGGGTCTGCAAAAGTTTAAGGACTTTGATCCAAAACCGCATCCATGTGTAGAACGTCTCCTGGGTCAGGGAAGCTATAAAGGCATATGTCTGAAAGGGATGGGTGGAGATGTGCTAATCTAGATGGAACCATGCATCTCAGCTGTGGTTATATTTATAGAGCAGAAAGCAATAGTGGACCATATCTGCAACCAATCTTCTCTGGGTTTAGTGCACTTGAGGTCTTTCTCCCATTTGGAAATGTAAGTGTGGCTCGGGTGATTAGCGGAATTATTTAATTCTGATTAGATAATAGATATTAGCTTGGGAGACAGAGGTGTATGGCAGATATGGTTGAAAAGTGAAAGCTGAGTAGTAAAATTCTTTATTAGTAAAAAATATCTTAAAAAATCTTAGTAAGTGTTGAATCTACCCAGTGTTTTATTACCATAAAGCTAAAGAGCTCTGAAGATAAAGCTTGATACTTTTCCCTAAAGTCTGCCAATGTATAAGTAGTGCGGCCACTGATAAAGGAATAAATGTAGTGAAATTTGTTAAAATGCCACCAATGGAGGCAAGGTGAGTCTAGTCCCTGGGAAACAGTGAATTACATAAAAGAGGTAGTAGAGCAATGTTAAGTCTCGAGAAATCGAAATACCATTATTTTGTGACCCATCTAAGTTGTGAATGATTCTAAAAAATTCTATAAAAAATGATTATTTCTTAAAATGATGAGT
>BLSH010011003.1:1235857-1246457 GCA_018402905.1 Glandirana rugosa
AAAACATTGGGGAGATTCCCCTCCCCACCCATCACGATGACAGCAGTAGAAAGATTTTCCCTCACTTCCCATCTGGGTGACAATGTTAGAGAGTTTTATCCTCACTTCCTGCCATGTTGACAACATTAGAAAGACATCCCCTCATTTCCTGTAGTGACAATGTAGAGATTAGCCCTCACCTTGTGTCATGGTGACAACATTGGAAAGATGTACTTTCTCTTTGTGCCGTGGTGACAAAGTTAGAGGTGTTTCCCCCTACATCCTGTCATAGCGACAATGTCAGAGAGATATTCCCTCACTAGCTGTCATTATGACAACGTCAGGGAGATTTCCCTCAATACCCGTCACGGTGACAACATTAGAAAGATTTCCTCACTTCCCGTCTGGGTGGCAATGTTAGAGAGATTTACCCTCACTTCCTGCCATGGTGACAACATTAGAGAGCTAACCCTTCATTTCCTGCCACAGTGACAATGTAAAGGTTAGCTCTCACTTGATGTCCCGGTGACAACGTTAGAGAGATTTCCCCTTCCTTCCTGTCCCAGTGACAACATGGTGCTTCTGTTGTGTCGGCATGCTATATGTAAAGGAATAAGTATATCGTTCAATAAAGCCGAGACAACAGAAATGCCAAAATATTAAACTCATGAGGGCAAGCAAACCACATGACTCCCAGTCAAAAGCATATTTCATAGATACCGTCACTGGGAGAAAAATTTTCAGCACAAGGCATTTATTTGAGAAAGCAGTCTACATCATATTTGTGGTTCATGCCCACCGGAAACCTCGTGTGGAGGTGAAAAATCCACCACACCTCTTTCAAGGAGTTTCCGGTGGGTGTCATTGCCTCTCATGCACAGCTTTACATATTCCAAACCTGAAAAGGTAAAGGAGCTCATGTTTCCATTGTGTGTATGTTTGAAGTGTTTGGACACGTTAGATAATCCCTTGTCACTGGTATAACTTGATCCATGAAAATGTTCACTGATACGTGTGCGGAGGGGTCATGTGGTGCAGCCAACATATTGCAATCTGCACAGTGTACATTCAATAACATAGACCACGTCACTAGATCCACAATTGATATAATCATGATTCAATAATTCCCTTCCAATGGAACAAAATGTGACTGATTTATGTTTGTCACTGTGCATTTTACAAAACCTGCAGGTGTTTTGTCCGCACACGTAAGAACCTTGGACATGCAACCATGTCTTGCGACTCCCTACAGAGCAGAAGAGACTCGAAAGAAAGTCACCCAGTGTTTGGGATCGACGACTGGAGAATCTGCAGTTCATCTGCATAGAGGACTGGAAGATATTTAGAAACAATGCCTGTGATCCTACTGAATTCCTTAGAGAATGTGGTGACAAATTGTGCCTGGATTGTGGTCTGGTGTGGAAAGGGGTCGCCTTCCTCTTTCGGTTTTTTTCTTTTGTTTGGTAGAGGAGCCATTTGACATGAGATTGGGTAAAAGGGATGCTCTATCCCTCAGACACTTTATTCAGTCCCTGACAAGATACTGACTGTATCCCCGCTCCAACATTATTATCTAATCCTACCGAACCAGGAATGCTGGAGAGGGGCCCATTTGCTAAGGTGTGTAATAGTCTGCTCCAGGAGGGGTAAGTAGTTCAAAGTATATAGTCGTGAAAAATCTCTAGGAATGCGAACTCCTAAATATGTAAGTGTTTGATCTAGCTATTCAGGGCCGGCTCTACCACTAGGCAAAGTTGTTGATCTGTCACTGTTTGCTCTACATTGATTCATGTAAAAACTGACACTGTCTGACTGAGATAATGAGATTGTATTATCACATGCCATTTGCAAATGTATATAGAAATAGTGACTGATCTGCCAAATACCCCCCTCCGCCCCCGCCCCCCCCGTGAGGCTGTATTTGATGGGCGCTGGTGAAGCTGTATTTGATGGGCGCTGGTGAAGCTGTATTTGATGGGCACAGGTGAGGCTGCATTTGATTGGCGTTGATCAGGCTGGGCAAGGAAAAGGGGGTGAAGTCAGGGGTGGAGCCAGGGGGGCAGCAAAATGAGGTTTCGCCTAGGGTGTCAAAAATACTTGCACCAGCCCTGTAGCTATTGAAATCTAATTTTTGTTGGAGGAATCCCAACATTAATTTTTTAGTAATTAATTAGTATGTGTAGTTAATTAGTATGTGTATTTATACACATTTTGAGAAAAGAAAGGTGAAGGGATTTGGTTCCATAATAGGGACTTTCTCCTCTAAAGACAGTCGAATGCTAGATTTACTTACTAAAGTATTATTATCTTGATAATAGTGACATCTAGGGTTACAATTGCATAACTACTTTTATGACAAACTGAAAAACTATTTTCTGTTTACAAACTATTTTATTGGAAGGTTGAGAGTAAAGAGTACATACAGGCTGTAGTAAACAAGTACATAAATAGAACATATAGAAATAGTTCTGTAACAGAAGCATCTGAATACATTACAATGTTGGACTTTCAACTGTTTTGCATGGATTCGTAAAGGTAACCAAGCGGTCAGGTTAAGTCATAAAGGGACATTGTTAAATTAGATAGGTGGGTATAACAGCTTAGGGTAAAACCAGATACAGATAAAAAAAGAAGTTAAAGTTATGGGTTGGGTTAATAGAGATGCAATTTAGGAGAAAAAGGAATCCCAAAGTGACCATTTTTGTTTATGTTTATGGATATTGTTGTTAAGTGGTACATATTCGGTAAGTTTAATCATAGACATTCTGGAAAGGACTTGTTGCCAAGAGATTACCGTTGTATGCCAGTGACAGGCGATCATCCAGATGGTAGCTCTACATAGGGTGTGTAGTAGTCTACTGTAGAGCACGGAGGAATTGGGGATTTTCATAAACAGAAGGCAGATTTAGGGTGTAAGGGTGATATCTTTGTTTGTTGACAATCTCAGAGGTAGGTTTCCATATTTGGCGAAGATGAACACATTTCCAAAAAATATGCAAGGGGGTACCTTGATCTGTGCATCCCCTAAAGCAATTTGGAGGGCTATTTGGATAAAATTTGCTTTATTTATTTTTGTTGGAAAGTTGGTATGCTAGTTAGTATGCCTATGTTAGTCAGAACGGAAGGTTGAAAGACCCTGTGTGGTCCCAAGGGGGCTGGGTTGGAAGGCCCTCCCCTTCTGTTTGTTAATATTATATGCTGCAAAAACTGAATAAAAATAATAAAAAAAAAAAAAAAAGCATCGACCCAGTCCTGAGCCGAATATGCCCCTGCGCTAATAGTGCGCCTGGGGCGCATTCGCCTAAAGGTCATGGGAAGGCTGTGGTCCAACAGGGGGACAATCATACAGATACCGACCATCCAGGAGTTGAATGGTGAGTAATTGTCGGGGGAATTTAGCATATATCAAGTAGGAGATTGACCATATTAACATCCATAGCATACTTAAAGTGGTAGTAAACCCTCCTATCATTTTCAGCCAAGGAAGCTGCCATCTTGGCCTCTGTTTTATCTACAACTGCCATGATACTGCACATGTGATCAGCTATGACACCAGCCATTGGATGGTTTGACAGTTTGGTTTAGAGCACAACCAATGGGAGGGTTACATTTCCGGCACGTGCCGGAAATGTAACTGGTTTTTAAAATGTTAAATGGATGGGTTTACTACCGCTTTAAGTCACATTGATCACTATAAGACAGTCTAGCTGAGCCAAGAAAAAAAAAAAAAGGAGAAAAAGTTCTGCCACTCATGTAGGTGAAACCCAAATCAGACTTTGGCTGCTGAAGAAGGTCTTGATTGAAGTCTGAGAATACGTGTGGGCAGCTATTTAAGAAGGAATGCCATTATTGCCTCAAGGCATCCAAGCGGTAGAGTAAAAAGTGGAGAGCTAAACTTTCTGTGAGATTTGTCTGTTAATGTTGATCAGAGGGTCATTAGTTGCCCAATGCTGCCATCTATAGGACTAAAAAAGGAATGTCATTGGTGTTATAGAATGAAAATTTAGCCTTTTGTTCTTTTTTTTTTTTTAAACAATAGTTTTTAGTAAGTTTTTCAGTACACAAAACTGATATGCAGTTCACATAGTCATACGAGTTGTCATAGCGTGTAAATCAACAGTGTGAAGGTTCTCGTAGTATAGATGAAGGGCGCCAGACTGACAAGCCAAGCGGTGATAAAAGATTATACTATGCGTGCCTTGCTGGGTGTTCCCTCATGTTCCCCGCCACCCCATAAGGGATCAAGCTGTGGGAGGTGCATGAGGCAACACTGCCCATGATGCATAGGTTATTGGTTGTGACCGCAGTACAAAACAGAGCTGGGTGGTATACAGTGTATTCAGTAACAGTAAGACAAAAGAAAGAATACAAAGAATATAAAGAAACAAAGAGTATAAAGAATACCAAGTCCAGAAGCATCCCAGTGTTATTGTTGGGGGGGGGCTAAGAGGTAGTGGGTTCCTAGGGGTACTAGGGCTCCTAGAATCCCGCGTAGTTCAGTATAGATTTGGTGAGGGTGAGGGTTCGGAGTTCATGCTAGTATTGCTGATGTCCTTGTTAGTAGGACCAGAACCTTGTGTCCCAGTGCAGGTTGTCCATATGCTCTAATTCTTATCGAATGACGCCCCTGACAATGAGCTGATTGCTATAAGGCGCTCAAATGTGTGGTGTCTGTGAACTAGTTGTTTTACATCTGACATATTGATGGCTTTGTCTCCTTTCCAGCTTTGGAGTATTAGTGAGCGGGCCGCTAAAAGAATGTGAGTAGTTACTAATGTATTCTGGGGGGAATTTCTCTATGCTGATTTGAAGTAATGCCAGCTCTGGGACTGGTTTTGTTAGGCATCCTGTTAGCATGGGTATCAGTTGGAATACTTGGTTCCAGAAGCTCCTTATGTTGGGACACTCCCAGAATACATGTAGCAGGGGCCCATGGCGGACGCAATTGCGCCAGCAGTCAGGAGAGGATTCGGGATAGATGATGGCCAGTCTGTGTGGCATATACTACCACCTGTTGTAGATTTTCATCATCATTTCCCAATGTCCAGTGCTCTGTGTTGCCTTGAATATACTTTTAAAAGCCATCTGCCACTGGGCCTCAGAGAAGGGCTTTTGCAAGTCTCTTTACCACTTCAAGTGGGTGTCAGTTTTGTGAAATGTTTGTTTCCTTTGCAACATGTTGTAGAAGAGCGTGACACCCTTGGTTTTGGGTAAGGGTGTTCTGTAATAGTCCCATGCTGGTTGGGGGAATGCAAAGGTTGGAATAGGGTGGCTACTCAGGAACGCCTGCATTCTTGCTACTGTAAAATGTGCGTTTTTGGGTGTCCCATACTCCACCACCAGTTGTTTGACTGTCTTGGGGGCAGAGCTGGAGAGAAAGTCCTGTAGCGTTAATATGCCACATTTTTGGATTTGGATGACAGAGAGCATGGGCATTCTGTTCGCTAATGTCTGAATCGTAGGTTGTAGTTCAGCAATCTGGGTAGCATTGCCTCCCTGACTAATCAATCTTCTCCATGCTTGGACGGACACTTGGATAGTGGGTGAGCCTTTTGTTCTTGATGTAGATATATTTCGGTGACAGATCGTACCAGAGTATATTATGATAGAAGTTGCCAGATGGAGATCAGCAGCTGGTGAAAGGATAAGTTGGTATTGGTACATTATTAATGCAGCATACTATAAGGCTGAAAAATAGATCCCTTTAAAACCGAGAGGGCTGCCAAAGAGGGTTAAGGTGGGATTCAGCAGATGTTGAAGTAAGGTGATAAAGGGAGAGGTAGACATCCATTAGAGCAGAACGTTACTGCGCTATACATGAAGTGAGCTCAAAAAATATGAATAGCTCCATGAGTGGATCAGGCCTCCATTTCTCTATATGATTGGCGCCATCTTCTTTGGTCATGTCTTGAGGCAGGGGTATTCCAAATTGGTGATGGTCTGGGTGTATTTTGTGGCCTGATGGGTGGGTCAGGATCAAGCAGGCCAGCTTAATCAGCAACGCCTTCCCTTCTCTCAGATTGAAGACTGTGTATGTTGTGCCATTGTGCAGGACTGAGAGCTTGAAAGGAAAGCCCCATCGGTGTCTTATTCTGGCAGCTTGTAAAACAGAAGTTACCTCCTTCATTTTTCTTCTTCTTTCTAAGGTAGCTGGGGAAATATCTGGGAATATTTGGATCTTTCACCCCTCCAATTCTATGTTGGGAGTTCCTCTAGAGGCCCACAGGATTTCCTCTTTTATAAGAAAGTCCTTCAGACAAAGGATGATGTTGCGGGGTGGATTATCCATGGGGGGTTTAGGGCAGAGTGCCCTGTGGATTCTGTCACACTTAAAGGCCTTGGACGGAGTTCCAGGGAGTAAGCTGTGAAAGAGTTTGGGAATAGCTGGGATTAAATTGGTTACCGTTTCTGCCACCCCCCCTGATCCGCAGGTTGTTCCTTCTGTTTCGATTGTCCAGGTCCTCCATTTGGGCCTGAACTAGCGAGAAATTATCTGCCAGGGTTTGAAATCCTTTCTCAAGTCATTGTGTGCTAAGGCGAGCTCGTCATGTTTGGCCTCCAACATGTCGGTACGGTTGCCAAGAGCTGCAATCTCTGAGGAGAGGGGTTTGCAGAATTATGCACTTCAGATTGGATTTTCTGTGCTAATTTCTCATAAATATTGGCTAAGCTTTCCTCAAAGTCAGCTTTTGTAAGCTGCGGCGTATTCTCACAATTTTGTGTAGCATGGCTGGGGGCCAGAGGGGAAGAGCCAGAGGCCTGTGACGTGGAGCCATTTTGACTCATCTTCTTCCTCTTCTGCTCCGAGCGGAGGAGGTAATTAGTGAGATTGTGCTGAGGAGAGCGGTGGCCGTGTGCCTTTTTATACCCCGGCATGCAAGGATGTTCCACAGGGGTTATAGAGATTCGGAGCCCGCTTGGAAGTGCGATGGCCCTGCGGAGCTCATCTGGGAAGTCGGATCCGATGGATCAATGGTTAAGTGCGATCGCTCCTCATGCCGCCACACCGATCGGGGCCATTTTTAAGGGGTCCCAGGGATGGCTGGTGAGATATTTGCTGTAGTCTTCTTTATAAAGCCTGGGATGTTAGAGATGCAGTTGGTGGTAATGGCGGCCCCTCCAGGCCTCAGCAGGCCGCCCCTCGAGCCTCAAATCAATGTGTCCTCTTTATTTGGATCAGATACAATGGGGGGGGGGGGAATCCATAAAAGAGTGAGAGCCCAGGGGGGTGAGAAAATGGTGTAAAGGGACTCTGGGGACCATGCCATCCGGACCAGATCCGCTAGGCCGCAAAAGCCAGGGCCTCGATTTTGGATGTTGCGGAAGTCCACCACCGATCTGCACAATACAGGTATCGGTGTGGACCAGGGATGATGGGGAGACTGGCTAGGGTGTTTTCAGGTCTCACCCATGTCTCTAGAGCAAGGATTTCCATGGATTGTGCTTGGCCTAAGGAGGGCTGAATGGGAACACCTCCACACGCGATCGCGTCAGGCCCGAAACAAAATATTTTCATGTGTTAACAGGTACAATCGTATTTCAATGCTCAAAGGCCTCTGTTGCTCCCCAGGAGTCTCAGATTTTTTTTTCTAAACATTCCAGGGAACACAGAACTGCTGCAATAACAAGTGGAACCTCAAAGAGTTAATTTACCCACGCAATTAAATGCAAAATTGTAGTGGGGCTGTCTATATACCAAGCAAAAAGTCTTATGTGCAAATGAAAAAGTGAACTTTAAACCATGCTCCCACAAGATGTGTATAAGTTGTGAAATGCAATAGTTAAAAGTGCTGTAGAAATAACAATATTAAATTCAATACAATAAATTGACATGTGCCATCCCAACAGACCAACCAAGGTTCAATTCATTAAAAAAAAAAAAATTATGAATTTAATTAATTAATTTATTTATTTATTTTACACCTTGGTTGGTCTGTCGGGATTGCACATGTCACTTTACTATATTGTATTGAACTTAATATAGTTATTTCTATAGCACTTTTAACTATTGCATTTCACAACTTATACACATCTTGTGGGAGCATGGTTTAATCAACACAGAACTGCTGTACTGTACAGTGGATTGTGATGCAGGAGAGCTTATGCTGCACCTGGGACACTAATGACACTACCTATGCATACTGTAAGTGAGTTTAAATGTAAAATATGCACTGTTGGTGGAACTTAAAGTTGTTTTTTGGACTTAGGTAAGCTTACCTGTAGGTACATTGAAAATCTCATAAACTTGCAGAGTTTATGAGATATTTCCACTTAATGCAGCTGGCGATGTTACCAGTGCATGCACTCTGAAGGTCCGGCATACCACGCCGAACCTTCAGAGCTCTGTGCCAGAGCCGACGGCACCCATGCAAATGCGTTCGTAACATGTTATACCCTGAATATGGGTGTGACATGTAACATGTTACGAAAGGTGAACTTATCCTTTATTATTTCATTCCAAAAGCTGTAACTCCTTGCACATGTAATGCTAAAGAGTCAGGTTCCCATATAGAAATGTTAAACCCTAGTAAACTCTGTGCTAATGTAATCAACAAAACATCAAAAGGATATAATACAATTATTTAAACAAAAAATGTGTAAACGAAATCAGGGTCAATCTAGCTGCTTCCACTAGTATCCACAATCAGAAAATACTAACATATATGTAATACATGGAGAAATGTATAATGCTATTCCTTTAACCACTTCCTTACTGGGCACTTAAACCCCCCTCCTGCCCAGACCAATTTTCAGGTTTCAGCGCTGTCGCATTTTGAATGACAATTGCGCGGTCGTGCGACATTGTACCCAAATAAAATTGATGTCCTTTTTTCCCCATAAATAGAGCTTTCTTTAGGTGGTATTTGATCGCCTCTGCAATTTTTATTTTTTGCGCTATAAACAAAACCAAGAGCGACAATTTTGAAAAAAGAACAATATTTTTTACTTTTTGCTCTAATAAATATCCAAAAAAAAAAATAATAAAAAAAAATTATTCATTGGGTTTGGCCGATATATATTCTTCTACATATTTTTGGTAAAAAAAATCGCAATCGGCGTTTATTGATTGGTTTGCGCAAAAGTTATCGCGTCTACAAACTATGGACATTGATTTATGGCGTTAATTTTTTTTTTTTTTTTACTAGTAATGGCGGCGATCTGCGATTTTTATCGGGACTTTGATATTGGGGGGGACATGTCGGACATTTTTGACACATTTTTGGGACCAATGACATTTATACAGCGATCAGAAATTTAAACGTCCACTGATTACTGTATAAATGTCTTTGGCAGTGAAGGGGTTAACCTGCAGGGGGCAGTGAAGGGGTTAAATATGTTCCCTGGGCGTGTTCTAACTGTGGGGGGACGGGGTTGGCCGGGACATAACAGATCTAACTGATCCCAGTGACAGGGATCAGTAGATCTGCTTGTCCCCCTGTCACAGAACGGGGAACCGCCGTGTTTACATTGGCGGTTCCCCGTTCTACAGCTTTGCCGGCGATCGCGGGTCAGGAGCGGACATCGAGTCCGCCCGACCCGTGGGCACGCAGCGTGTGGCGGCCGCGCGCGCCGCCGCCTGTCAGAGCGCACAGGGGGCGTGTAAAGGGGCGGACGTCCATGGACGTCCACCCGGATATTCAGATCCGCGCTGTAGACGTCTTTCGTCTATAGTGCGGATCTCCAGTGGTTAAGAATAGTGAAATACATATACAATAGTGAATGCAATGCAGCAAAATACGTGCAAAATCCAAAAAATCTCAATATAAGCCTAAGTCCACCACACTGATTGTGAAATATTATGTAAATGTCTGCTAAAAATAATATAATGTGCAATAATGACTTCTTGTGACCACATATAATATGAACATTGCTGGAAGTGAAGAGGAATAACCTGAGGTAATCTCCCCTAGATCCATCTGGCTGTGTAATGTTTTTTCTATGCTAGTTGCTAAGCCTTATGGCTTTCCTACAGAACTATGGAGAGTCTGAAAAAAGAGACAGGCCAAATTCAAATGAAAGAGTTAGTTCACCTTTACCAAAAAACTGTCTATGTGCAGCTCTGACTAAAGTTGAATAATGCTATAGGTATAGGCCATTTACATACCTCCTGAAGCCTGAATGGAATATTCCCAGGACGTTGATAGGACATTGTAGTGAGGACACTACCGCCTCCACTCGTTATCGTCGGTCTGGAGTGAATTGTTACAGGATAGTTGCAGGACCCTTATAAGGTAAGTCCGAAGTCCTCCATACATTTACCGGATATGGATATCGTAATAAGTTGAAATCAGTCTCGACGTGTATCTGTCAAAAAACCATTTCCACTTGATTGAGAAAGTAAACTTAAACCGGACAGAGAAAAAAGTCTGAGAGGTATCAAGACATCCTTTCGGTATTCCGAATCGTTGATCGTATCTTTTTTGTAATGTGTCGGTCTACCTAGATCCCCTCTAATGGAGTCCAATAAGGAGAAGTGAAGGTCGTTACAAGTATAATATACACCAGTGTTCTTCAGTAATAACGTGTAATATAATAAAAATCGTCTGTAAATGTATTATAAAGTGTTAGTCACACCACCTGAATCCGAATATAACTCTAAAAAACCTAAAACGTGCATAAA
>BLSH010011003.1:1301007-1316922 GCA_018402905.1 Glandirana rugosa
CGTATTCGACGTCCAGACAAACTACATCACGGTTCGTTCATTTCGTTTACGAAGCGACAAAAGTCCATTCGTAAACGAAACGAACCGTGATGTAGTTTGTCGGGACGTCGAGTGTAGTTTAGTTAGTTGCTTAGCTATGAATTTTTTTTTCCTGCGCATCCAAATCCTGGCCTGGGACGACTGGGTGGGTAGTCTTGCCTGCCTGGGACTGGGGCACTGGAGGCCTGGCCTATCTGCATTCAGCACTGTCTGCAGTCTTCATCAATTCATCTCATCCTCATCAGTACAGGCCACACCAGGCCAACCAGGCCCTGCTAGCACTGGATGATTCTGAACTAAGGATAACATGGACTGCTAGCCTGCTGCATCGCTAGTGCAGATTTGCAAAAGCTGCAGGGCTGTTTGATGTAGTGCCAAGCAAAGCAAATGCTTACCTGAAAACAGCGAAGCATTTGCTTTACTTGCTTGGCACTACATCAAACAGACCTGCAGCTTATGCACTACTAGTGATACAGCAGCCCATGTTTTACTGAATGAGTTCATCACCAGTTCAACTAGCAGGGGCCTGGCCTGTACGAATGATGATTGCAGAATGCAGATATGATGCATATCTGCATTCTGCAATCATCAGTACATGTCAGGGCCCTGCTATTTTAAACGTATTTGTACTTGTAGAACTAGGCCAGAGAGTAGACAGTGTTTTTGAAGGTTTTCATTTGAAATGTACCTTGGTGTCCTTCACTAAGGTCAGTACTTTGGAAAATGTCCGCCACAGCCTTGGTCCGTGCCTATCCCTGCTTGTAAGCCTTTAACTTATTCAGTGATGGCATTCCATAGTCCCCTCAGGGACCCCTAGAGGTTATACCCCCTCATTTGATTCCCCATTTTTTTGAAGATTTGCACAAACTTTTTGAACTCTTACTATGAACTTTTTATGGTCCTGAGGGGTCTAGAGTGATACCCCATAAGTTGTCATACATAACAATTTTTATAACTACTCTTCATATTAAGGTTTTCTGTACGTTCTAGATGTGGGGCTCCCCTCAGACACAGATACTTACTTGTTATTGAGACAACACATTTTTTTATGTTCACCTGGTTCCACTTTTTGATTTACAGATTTGCAGTTTTACGTTGGTTGTGTGTGCCTGGGGAGGGAGGACCAAAGAACTCAAGGGTTTCATTCCCTCACCGTGGTCATATACGCACACATATTTGTGATGTCCATTTCATAACAATCTTTTTAATTTTTTATATATGCACATCTTGATGAATCCCTTATAAGGTACTCTACCTAGAGTGCATCTATAGTTAGGTCCATAAATATTGGGACACCACCACCATTCTAATCTTTTTGGCTCTGTACACCACCACAATGAAACGAAACAAACAAGATGTGCTTTAACTGCAGACTTTCAGCTTTAATTTGAGGGTATTTACATCCAAATCAGGTGAACAGTGTAGGAATTACAACAGTTTGCATATGTGCCTCCCACTTTTTAAAGGGACCAAAAGTAATGGGACAGATTAACAATCATAAATCAAACTTTCACTTTTTAATACTTGGTTGCAAATCCTTTGCAGCCAATTACAGCCTGAAGTCTGGAACGCATAGACATCACCAGACGCTGGGTTTCATCCCTGGTGATGCTCTGCCAGGCTTCTACTGCAACTGTCTTCAGTTCCCGCTTGTTCTTGGGGCATTTTCCCTTCAGTTTTGTCTTCAGCAAGTGAAATGCATACTCAAATCGGATTCAGGTTAGGTGATTGCCATTGCATAACATTCCACTTCTTTCCCTTAAAAAAACCTCTTTGGTTGCTTTCGCAGTATGCTTCGGGTCATTGTCCATCTGCACCGTGAAGCGCCGTCCAATGAGTTCTGAGGCATTTGGCTAAATATGAGCAGATTTTGCCCGAAACACTTCAGAATTCATCCTGCTGCTTTTGTCAGCAGTCACATCAATAAATAGAAGAGAACCAGTTCCATTGGCAGCCATACATGCCCACGTCATGACACTACCACCTCCATGCTTCACTGATGAGGTGGTATGCTTTGGATCATGAGCATTTACTTTACTTTTCCATTCTCTTCCCATCACTCTGGTACAAGTTGATCTTGGTCTCATCTGTCCATAGGATGTTGTTCCAGAACTGTGAAGGCTTTTTTAGATGTTGTTTGGCAAACTCTAATCTGGCCTTCCTGTTTTTGAGGCTCACCAATGGTTTACATCTTGTGGTGAACCCTCTGTTGACTTTGACACACATACACCTACCTCCTGGAGAGTGTTCTTGATCTGGTCAACTGTTGTGAAGGGTGTTTTCACCAGGGAAAGAATTCTTCGGTCATCCACCACAGTTTTCCATGGTCTTTCGGGTCTTTTGGTGTTGCTGAGCTCACTGGTGCGTTCTTTTTTAAGGTTGTTCAAAACAGTTGATTTGGCCACACCTAATGTTTTTGCTATCTCTCTGCTGGGTTTGTTTTTTCAGCCCAATGATGGCTTGCTTCACTGATAGTTACAGCTCTTTGGATCTCATATTGAGAGTTGACAGCAACCGATTCCAAATGCAAATAGCACACTTGAAATGAACTCTGGACCTTTTATCTGCTCCTTGTAAATGGGATAATGAGGGAATAAAACACACACCTGGCCATAGAACAGCTGAGCAGCCAATTTCCCCATTACTTTTGGTCCCTTAAAAAGTGGGAGGCACATATACAAACTGTTGTAATTCCTACACCATTCACCTGATTTGGATGTAAATACCCTCAAATTAAAGCTGGAAGTCTACAGTTAAAGCACATCATTTCAAATCCATTGTGGTAGTGTATAGAACCAAAAAGGTTAGAATTGTATCAATGTCCCAATATTTATGGACCTGACTGTATAATGCAGGTCACCTCACATTTCTCCCTTATCTTTTGTCCACTATTCATCATTAAGACTATTGGCATCCCCAAGTCCTAAATTAGTGCTACGCAGTAACCCCCAAAAGAAAGCTCTATATGAGGGATATAAAAAAAAAAAAAGGACATCATTTTGTTCCGGGCACAAAGTCGCATGACTGCGCAATTGTCAGTTAAAGTAAGGCAGTGCCGTATCGCAAGACAATGGCCTGGTCATTAAGGGAGTAAAACCTTCCCGGGCTGAAGTGGTTAAATAATATCAGATGTGATCTGTGTGGTGTTTCACCACTAACTAGGAACTTCCAGACACCCTATATGTCCTCATAACAGGTAAATATCATGTACCTAGGATATATGAAAATGGATGCATGTAGGACTGAAGTGGTTCTGGGGAAACTGGGTGGTCAGCACCCTGATCAAGTATGGTGATCCACCTGGTACTGCCAGACCACTTAATTGTCCTATAGGGGAGTGAGTGACCTCAGCAGTACACTTAAGGATATCAGTGTCATTCTAAGCATGATTCAATACATTAAATCCTGCCGGCTGCAGGCATGTAGCAATGGGATGCAGGGGAGTGGTGATTGGATAGCTGGGTGGTCAGTGCTGACAGCAAGTGTGGTGACACCAGATGCATCCAACCCACCCACAGGTCCTGCTAGAGACTAGGCACTCACAGCAATACACATAGGCAACACAGAAAAGATATTGTAATAAAATACTGCACGTGCAAACCCTGCAAATTGAAATGAACGATTTGCAGAAATAGTAAACCAGCCTATACAGACTTCACTAGTGGGCAGGGGAAGTGGGGAGGGGCACCACGGGGGTATGCTGGGGCCTCCTCACAACAGACTCCCTGTCTGCCTGAATCCCTTATAGTGGAAACTGACAGGTCAGAGCCTGATGGTGACCAGACCACAGTTCAGCAGGACTGGGTGGAAAACGAGGATCTGAGTACCGGCAGTCTATGTACTCAGCCCAGGATCTGACATTGATCTATGATCAAATGTGGCAGCCAGGGAAGCAGGCTTCTCCAATGCTGCAGTATCCGGAGTCAACACAGTAGATAATTTAACTTACAGTTCTGTAGTGTGTGTGACCACCGGATCAGCAGGTGGGGATGTCAGATAGGGCACCGCTGGTGCATCCAGGAAACAGAGGATGAGTATAGATGTGGTCTTTCTCAAAAGTATGGCAAAGGGAGGTCTCCTACGGCCAGGATATCCACATGGATTCACATGGGGACATGCTGGTTGTGCACTTCCAGTTTACGCCATCCACTTCCGGTTTACAGCTGATGTGTGAGGGCTCCAGATGGGAGAGGGGCTGTTGCTGGCATGGGTAGATGAGGGCTCCAGATGGGAGAGGGGCTGTTGCTGGCATGGGTAGATGAGGGGTCCACAGGCACGTACACCATAGCTTTTCACCTACTTAGCTGTAGGTTTCATCAGGATCATGGTAGGGACCTCCGGCTTGTAAGCCTGGTAGGCCAAAAGTAGCTGCAATACCTCTCTGGAAAATGGAGGTGGAATATATACAAATGCCATAATAAAGAGTCAGATTGTACAGTCTACCATATATAAACACATAGCGACCCAAGGGGGTCTACCCTAGCATCAAGCTCCTGGAATACCAGGGACTTGTGGATCAGTACACTCACCCCACGAGAGTAAGCAGAGTGAGTGGAGTGATACGCCTTACCAACCCAAGGGTACTTCAGACAGTTCGTGGTGTCCCCTGTGAGATGTATCTCTTGTAGGGCTATGATCTCAGGATGGAACTTCCACTGGAGTGAACTATGATTTCCTCCTGCCTGCGGATCATGCACCCCTCGAACGTTCCAGGAAACTATTGGGGTACTTGACATAGTGGGTATGGCAGAGTGTCACTTTGAGGATAGTCACCATTCACATTAAATACCTCCGGGGGTGGGGGGGGTCCTGTTCACCTTTAAGTTGAGAGTAGGCATGAGTCATATCGGTGCGTGCAAGGAAGTGAGACAAGAACCGGTGTTTCCAAGCAATGTTTTGCAGACTGTCGACAGAACTGAGCAACCATTGAGTCCCTGCAGGCCAGTACACCCCTGCCGGGGTAATGGAACCATGGCTGTAGGCTTGCATTCTTCGAATGCTCAAGTCAGGTGGAAGCAACGTGTGCCAACAGGGCACAGTAGTAAATGCAACCAAATATTTTTAACAATCCTTGTCTCTGGGCAATGTTCGATGCCAGATGTAGGAACTAGATAATTTCTTACGTAGCAATATTTAGCAGAAAAGCTGTTTTGCTGAATTGAGTAACCAGTAACATGTCCACTCATGGTGGTAGAGAGGCCCGGAAACGAAAATGTCATTCCACAGTTGAGCACCCCCTCCTCCTCAAAAAACTCAATTTGCTTGGTCTCGATGGTTGTGCTCTCCGTTGGTTCGAATCTTGTCTATCTCACCGCACCTTCAGTGTCACTTACAACTCCACTTCCTCCTCTCACCGTTGGGGTCCCCCAAGGTTCTGTCCTTGGACCCCTACTATTCTTGATCTACACGTCCTCCCTGGCTCAACTGATAACCTCCCATGGCTTCCGCTATCATTTATATGCCAATGACACCCAAACCCATCTCTCTACCCCTCAGCTCACCCCATCAGTTTCCTCACAGATCACTGCCTTACTAACAGACATATCAGCCTGGATGTCACAGCACTTCCTCAAACTGAATCCATCTAAAACGGAGTTCATGATATTTCCTCCCTCACGTACCCCTTCCCTTGACTTCTCTGTTAAGATCAATGGCACAACTATTAGTGCATCCCCACATGCCAGGGTGCTAGGGGTAACCCTAGACTCTGAACTGTCCTTTCAAGACCACATCCAAATCATGCCGCCTCAGCCTACGCAACATCGCTAGAATACACCCCTTTTTAACCAATGACACCACCAAGCTTCTAATTCACTCTGGTTATCTCTCGTCTCGACTACTGCAACTCTCTCTTCATTGGATTACCTTTGCATGCATTATCCCCCCTTCAGTCAATAACGAATGCTACTGCAAGACTTATTTACCTTGCCAACCGCTCCGTGTCCTCCACCCCTCTCTGCCAATCTCTCCACTGGCTTCCACTCACCCAACGTATAAAATTCAAAGTACTAACAATAATTGACAAAGCCATCAACAACTCTGCCCCCAGCTACATCTCTAACCTAGTCTCAAAATTACCAACCAAGCCGCCCTCTTCAATCCTCCCAAGATCTCCTACTCCCTAGCTCCCTCGTCACCTCCTCCCATGCTCGCCTCGATTTCTTGAGAGCTTCTCCCATTCTTTGGAACTCCCTACCCCAATCAGTCCGACTGTCTTCTAATCTATCCTTTAGGCGATCCCTGAAAACCTCTTTAAAGAAGCCTATCCTGCTTCTACCCAATACTCTTTCTACATCAGCTCATCCCCCACAGCTTTTACCTTTTGTATCAATTGACCCTCCCTCTTAGATTGTAAGCTCTAACGAGCAGGGCCCTCTGATTCCTCTTGTACCAAATTGTGATGTAACTGTACTGTCTGCCTTTATTTTTGTAAAGAGCTGCGCAAACTGCTGGTGCTATACAAATCCTGTATAATAATAGCAGCCGATGCTAATGTTAGTCCCCTCCTTCCTCGGGGCGCCCATGTTGGAGGTCTAAGGATTATTTCACGGTCTCTAGCATTGAGTAATCTGGCCAGCATGGATCAGGGACGATTACCTAGGGGCAGGGGCCAAGGAGGTGTTCGGTGGGCGCTTTGGCCTCCTTGCCTTGTCCAGCAGCCATATTTCCACAAAGGCAGTGGGGTCTCGACCTTTGATTTTGTCAGGGAGACCCACAATGTGTACATTATTGCGCCTCAAGCAATTTTCGATGTCATCTGTCTTGGCGCTGGCTTGTTCGACTTGTGGTGCAGCCGACCTGGCATCCCTGATTAGAGGTGGAAGTTGATTCTCCAAGTCACTAATCCTACCCTCTATGGCCATAGTCCACTCCCTGATTTTTTGAATGTCCTGACGGAGAAGGGAGACTGTGTGAGGCCCCCAAACTTTTCCTTAAGATCATTTACTGCTGCTGTGCACAACCAGCATGTCTGCGAGTGTAGGCTGTGGGGCATCCTCGGGAGGGATAGCAAATGTGTCTGGGGTGGGAACCAGTGAGGCCTCTAGGGGTAGTGGGTCATCCTATCCCCCATGCTCCATGTCAGAGGCCTGCATGTTGGGAGTGGAGTGGCCAGTAAAGGTGATCTTCTGTGTAAAAAATATGTCCCTGGGTTGCTCCTTGTAGGATTTAGGTGTTTAGAGGTCTTACCCTCCTTTTCTTGCTGCTTCTCAGAGCCTCATGGAGCACGCTGGGGTAATGAGAAGCCATCATCTTGGGCCGCCATGGCCATTTTATCTGCCTTGCAGGACATGGCTCTTGTCCAGGTAAGTCTATGATGATCGCAGCAGTGGAGATAAGAGCCCAGTGCCTGAGTGGGGAAAGGATCAGTTAAAGGGTATTACAGCAGGAGCTCCGTGTAGTGAGACTGCTCACATGCCCATGCAGACCACACCCCTACCCAGATCCCTAACCAAAGATTTGACCAGGTGGCTGAGGAAATGCCAACTAACGTGGACAAGGTTACCATGAGACAAACCTGCACGTTCCTGAGCCCCGTTGGAAAAAGGTGCCTTGTGAACTATACAAGACTCTTGTCCAGGCCCTATGGGATACTGGCTCTCAGGTTAGCATTATCAATGAGAGCTGGATCCAGCATGTTCTGCCACATACAGTACTCCGATCTTTTGATGAATTGCTTGGGCCAGGAGTCTTCTTGGTAAAAGCAGCTAATGAGACAGATTCCCTTCTCTGGGTGGATTGAGGTAGTTTTCCAGCAGGAAGTAACACCACCCAACAGCTAATAGTGGCCCTTGTGGTATCAGAGGATGAGAAAGTAGCTGAAAAGCCCATCAGTTATGTTATTGAACTCTTCAAAGGAGACAGCTGCCAAGGGAAAAGGAAGCCATTCCAGGTTTTGTAAACTTAATAGAGACCGCATTGGAACTGTCTACCCCCAAAACAGATCCTTGTAAATCTACTACAAGCCAATCACTGGGAAACCAATGGTACTACACTAAAGACTGGTACCAAAGTAGTCCAGCAAACACTAACATGTCTCAGGTGTAGGGCTCAGGCCAACCCAGCATTGCAAGATCAGACAGACATTTTGTTTACACCTGCTGAGGCCCATCATTTGCCTGATGGACTGCATATTGGTGAGACATTAGTATCACTCCAAAAAAAAAAATAAAAAAAAAAAAATAAAAAAAAAAATTTTCCAAACTATCCAACCCGGTTTGGAACACAACTAAGCAGGACATTATTTTACCAGGTCAGACTAGAATGGGGTGCCTCGAGCCAATATAGGCGACATACCCAGATCAGGAGAAACAGTGAGTGTGACACTCAGTGGCTCAACCACAGACACCCAGACCAGGACTGGAACGCTGAGTAGATAACCTAAAAACACATGTCAGTCACCAGTAAGCGATGCTAAAATCGGGAACACTGGGACCCACCAGTGCCTAGCGAACACCTTCCGGAGAAGAAGGATCAACAGGTAGTCAAGATGTTAAAAAAGGGAGGAATGCAATGCCTTTGCCAAAGATGACTGAGGTGAAGTTGCAATTGCAGGGAAGGAATACATCCTACAAAAGGCCACACACTTGTTAGGAGAACTTGCATTCCTGTACCGTAACCACTGCACCAAGAAGTGAAAGAATGCCTGCAGGATCTGCTGAACCGCGGATGGATAGAGTCAAAATCTTCATACTCATCACCCTTTGTGTGCGTAAGAAAGGAGGATGGTAGTTTAAGACTGTTTCCACTACAGAGAATTGAGCCAGAAGTCCATCCGACTGCCATCCAATCCCTAGGATCAAAAGACATGCTGGACAGCCAAGGAGAAAGTTCATGGTTTTCCGTGCTAGACCAAGGGAAAGCCTACCATCAAGCATTTGTGGAAGAATCCAGTCAATCACTGACTGCCTTCATCACACCTTGGGGTCTGTATGAGTGGACCCAAATACCCTTTGGCCTTAGCTCTGCACCAGCTGAATTTCAATGCAGCATGGAAACCTGTTTAAGGGGACTGAGGGATGAGATCTGTCTGCTGTATCTAGGTGACAACCTAGTTCACAGCAGATCATTCCAAGAACATGTGGAGCATGTCTGGTTGGTACTGTAACGGTATCAGCAACATGGAATCAAGTTAACAGCTAGGAAGTTTTAACTCTTCCAAAACAAAGTCAGATTCTTGGGCAACGTGTCCAAAGATGGCCATTCCATGGATCCAGCAGACACTCCCCCTGTGCTGACCTTGAATGACAACCAAAGACTGTTGAAGAACTCAGGAAACTACTAGGATTAATTTCCTACTATCGCCCTTACATCAAAAAAAAAAAAACAAAAAAAAAAACACACTTCCAGATTTGCAATTACTGTCAGTGGATAGAACACCTGCACCAACTAACCAGTCCACAAAGAAGCCGCCATCACCAAAGCTAAGAGGTGAACTACCCTCCCATCAGTCTATAGTCTGGACTGACCACCAGGTAGTGCTGAACCGGCTTATTGAGATGTCAACTCCTACTCCAGTAATGGCAGTGGCGGCTGGTGAAGTTTTTGGATGGGGGGGGGGGGGCGCCAGGCCCCGCCCTTCCCTTTGATCCCTCCTACTTTTAATAAACCCCGCCCCCACCATCGATGGGTTGCAGAATTAGCTGACTTAATTTCACCAAGTATCATCCAGGAAAGAAATGCGGATGCACTTTTGCGTATGCCAAGTCCTGAACAATACATGCAACAATGTTCGCAAGAAGTGGACCCCCAAAATAAATCGGGTGCATAACCCAAGCACTTAAAAGTACATCAGAAGGAAGAAATGCCTAGGCTGTGTCCAATAACCATCACCCATACAACATCAATAGATGGTACCCAAAAGAAAGTAGCTCAAATACCCAAAGGGACCATAAGGACAGCCCAAAAAGAAGATGACTGATTGGCCCAGTGTGGCCCAGTGTGGAAGTACAAGAGCCAAAACAGGTTCCAATCAAAACAGGAACAAAGGTGGACTGCTGGATCTCTTCATACCAATTAAACAATGGACCAAACTATACCTCGAAGATGATGGTATCTTCAAATGGAAAACATTAGGTTCTCAACTAGTGTTGCCCAAGTTGTATCATCAATCGGTGTTGAAAGAATTACAAGAAAATGGGATGCTTAGGAGTCGAAATGATTTGCAACCCGATCAGAAAAAGATTTTGACCACATATGCAGAGACACTGAGCAATACATCAACCACCAATGCACTTGTCTGAAAGACAACCACCCACAAAAGCCTACTAGAGCTCCATTGAACAATATTGCCACCACGTATCCTTTTGAGCTCGTCTCCATCAACTTCCTCAAGACTTGTAAAAAAGGAGGTAATGAGTACATATTAGTGGTAAATCAACCATTTCACCAAGTTTGCTTATGACTACGCAATCAAAGTCAGCAAAGAGACTGCTACCAACAAGATATTCAGTGACTTTGAAGTGTGGATTTCCTATCAGAATTCATCATGACATGGGTAATAAATTTGAAAATCAACTGTTCTGGATGTGGCAGCGTTTCCCTAAATGCCAAGAACACGTACACAACTCCATATCATCCAGGAGGCAACGAACAATATGAAAGATTTAAATTGCACCCTGTTGTCTGTGCTTCGGACCCTGGCGCCAGATTCCAAGAAAGACTGGAAAAGTTCACTTGCAAGTAGTGCATGCATACAATTTCACAAAAGTGAAGCTACGGGGTATTCTCCATTCTTTCTACTGTTCGGAAGGTCTCCAAGTTTACCGATAGCATGTTTGACACTCCAGTAACAGAAAAATAAGACTCATTCCGAATATGTAAAAACACGGACAGAGGATGACTGAGGCCTATCAGATGCTTCAAAAAAACAAAAAGAAAAAACAAAAAAAAAAGTGTAGCTACTCAAGCTGCACAAAAGAGGAAAAGAACACAGACAAGACTCATGGAGTTGAACTTTCACCTGGCAGCAGAGTTATTGTAAGAAATTTTACTGAAAAGGACCAGGAAAACAGATCATTCTGGGAAGATGCCATACATGTTGTCCTTAGGAAAAAATGTGAAGTTAGTTCTGTGTACAAGGTCAAACCAGAAATTGGTAAAGGCCGAACAAGGACTCTACACCGCAATTTGTAATTGCCATGCAATTACCTACCCGTCGACCGAAGTCAGGAGATACCCAACAGAACCAGTGCCAGAAAACAAGGCAAAATTCCAAAGACTACTCAGCCGTCTAGACAGATACTCGAGGAAGTAATGGACGATGAATCTGATCATGAACAAGAGCAATGGAGATCTTTCATTCCTGTAACTCAGACCACACAAGGGAAAGACAGCATTGAATCCAGAAGTAGCAGCAGAGTTCTACCCTTGTCAGCTGGAAAGGAGTGCGGAAGATACAGAGGAAACTACAGAAGGACGAGCCTGTGGGTTAACCTGAACAAACTGCATGTTCATCAGGGGATATAAAAGAAAATCCTTCATCACTGTCCACGGTCTGTTGGCTTTCTTGGTGAAGGCGAGAATGAGGAAGCTTATGATGCCTTCCTCTACACAGGATCCAGCCCAGTAGGACCAGGAGAAACCCAAAAGGTTCTGACTTATGACAATTTGGGTCAATCCGGTAGTGTTGACAGAAGTGCAGCTGTACAGGTCATCTATACCAGCTAGGGCAAACAGGTAGTGTATGAATAGTCCATTATGCTACAGTTTAATAATGGTTACCATGTTAGAGTTGTTTACTTATGTTGAAGATGTTAGGTGTTATTTTCTGTAGTTAAAATGTCTTAGCCTCTTACAGATCCCAGAGGTAGTATCTGACATATCATTGGAAATGCAGAACTACTTCGTTAAATGATCGAGCAGAATGCGATCCGGGTATATTGTGGGAGGCCTGATTAAACATGGCGTACTGATTAAACATGGCGCACAAAAAACGATTACTGTCACAGCCGTTAGACAAAATCCATAGAGTAGAATCACAACATAAGCTGACACCATTCCAGTCTCTGGAAAAAGCTGTTTACTCTGACGCCAGACGGTAGAACTGTTACAATATAAAGCCAAGGCGGCTATCCAACGGGGCCGTAGGGTAGAATACAAACTGGGCAATAAATGTGGAAAACTCTTGGCCAGAACCACGCGAGACCCCCAACTTACGACATACGCGCCACAAGTAGCATCTTCAGGTGGTAAAGCCTCCCTTCCGATAGCAGATAGAGGCTTTTCGGCTTCACTTTATGACCTTCTGGACCAGAACACCTCCCAGACGGCCATTGAGGAATAGATCACTTCCTCCTGTACCTCCAAAGACAGTTGTCGGAGTAGAGGGGAACTCAAGGCCCCCCCCCCCCCATCTCCTCAGATGAACTGAAACATGCAATTGGGAGCATGAAGCCAGGTAAGGCTCCTGGCCCAGACGGTCTGACATTACGATACTACCACGCTTTTTTCCCCATCCTGAGCCCATACATGGTAAGATTATTATATAGCAGGTGGAACCAAAAAGACAGCCCTTTGTTTCTGGTGGGAACAGAATAGCAGATGCTATCCAACTAAGGCCATGCTTTAGGTCATTGCAGATAAGAGGGAGCATATTTTGGGGCGAAATGGATTTAATTTTCATCCCTGCAATCAGTAAAGGCTGCCGTTTATCTCACATGTGCCAATGTTTAATCAATTCGTTTTCTATGATGTTATTCCTGTATTAAGCCTCGTACACGGGACGATCGTATACAACAGGTCGTACTAACGACCATTTTATGCAATAGCGATCGTTTCTATGCGCGATTAGAACAGTCAAACATACGGTCGTACAAGGGAGTTGTATGAGCAGACTAGAAAACTTGGTCGTACCAGCAAGCGCTCATACGACCGTTGTATCGGGTGTACAGAGCAGTTGTTACAACAAGTTGTATTGTGCAAAACACGCATGCTCCGAAGTCAGAAACGGCCGGATGCTAATTACATGCACCTGAACATTCTTCTGTGGTCGTACGATCGTGTAGTACAGTCAGTATGCAACATACGATTTGCGACAATCGTACGTACGAACGTCCCGTGTGTACGAGGCTTAACACTTCCGGTTTCACCTGGCCCGCTCCCTTCGCATATTGGAATTACTTTAACACATGCACTACTTTAAAAAAATGTACAGCAACTGAACCACTTGGCATTACTGGGAAACCAGATCCGGTGCAGACAAACAGCATGCACTTTAAACAGGGGGGGTGTTCAGCCAGCATTCAAAGTTAGTTTTGGGCTTTTGATTTTACTGAAGGGGGTAGTTTTAGCTGTTGGGGGGGGGGAGGTTCGGGTGGAGACGGCATGAAGAATTGACCCCTTTCCCTTACACAACCCCTGACTACCGCATTCTGTTTTGTACTCCTGGCCCCCCCTACTATGCATTCCCCCTGCATTCTGTACTCCTAAATCTAGCACTGACTACTGCCCTCTACCTCCGTTACATACTCCTGATACTTGCACACCCTGGACCCCTACAGTCTGCATTATGTACCCTAAACCCAACACTAACTGCAGCCCTCTCCAGCCCTTGTGCTCGGCGTTACACACTTCTGTAAGTTACATACTTACCATCATGTTCATGGTCTCAATAATTGGTTACTATCCAGTCCCTGACCTTTAAGAAGTTTTTTTTTTTTTTGTTTTAACGGTAGGTTCAGGGGATATAAAAAAAAAAAAAAAAAAAAAAAAAAAAAGTTTAAAAAAAGGAAGCCTGGGATTGGCTTATCTAAGGCCCTAAAGCCCCTTCCACTGTTTGGCTTTTGGCAACACCCACATTTTGCCACAGCACGTTGCAGGTCACTTCCTTCAAGTGTCCCTTATTCTGAAGTTCAAGAGTTGAGGCAAGTACCATCATCAATTAACATTGGCTAGTCCAAGCCAACAACCTATAAAAAGATCAGGTTTGTTGATTGACACAATAGTTTAACCTGCAAAGCCAAAGTGCATATTTCTGGCTGAATAAATATTTCCCTAAAGAGCCTAACTGCAAAAAGCTACAAGGAAAAAAAAAAAAAAAAAAAAAAAAAAAAAAAAAAAAAAGTGTTTGGCTGTGATCAAATACACTGGAAAGAAAGCTCTATTTGTGTGAAGATTTGTCAGTTTTATATGGGTAGTGCTACAGCACTGAAAGTTAATTAGCCTGTGCAGGAAGGGGTAAAAGGGTCAGTGCCCCGAACAATACATTTGAAAATATAGTTATTTAACTGCTTCAGTACCAAGCCAGAACTTGAAGAATCCCCTTTGAAGTGTGTGATTTGACATGTGCGAATTGTTCCGTTCAACAAAACGACAAATTCGGAAGGAAAAAAAAAAAAAAAAACACAACTCTTTTCCTTTCTGCAAAAAGACATTTTATTTGATGAATGTAATGCTGGTAGGTTATTCAGAAGACATTAATTGGCAATGTCCCCTTAATGTCACTGAACTTATTAGATATCAAGTCCACCACGAGACACCTGGGGCCACCTCGGTAAGGGATGATGTTGATATTGGTCACCGATTGCTGATTTTTCTTCAGACAAGGTATCCTGTAAATAAAGCAGTGGCTTTGGTGAGAACATATTTTAGTAGTGTATCAGCCATTTTTACATGTCTAGTACTATGCATTCACAGACACACACACGAAGGCTAGTCAAACCAATGCAAAAACAAAAACCCTGATGCCCATAGCAAACAGTTAGGAGTTCAAAGCAATGTAGCCATCCCAAGCATTTTGGGCCACAGGAACTGGGTCTACTCAGCACTGACACAGACGGCAACTGGAAGTCTGACAGGAAAATACCTGGGTAGTGAAACAGTCACAGGAGGGGAGGTAATTGGGCATTAACACAGGACAGTGGTACCAGGGCAGAGTGTTGAGGACAGCTGGACACTACACTCGATCAGGTGCTGGGCAATGAATTTGAGAGCCAGAAGTCTCCTGCAACAGAGGAAGCCACTTTCCTTACCCTGCAGGAGCAGCCTAGAGACAGGAAGCAGGACAGCTCTGCTCAGACTGTCAGATACAGGATGTGACATGCAAGTAGAACACAGGGCTCATAACTGCCAGAAACACTTGACCACAACCTCTGATCAGCACACCTCCTGTGACAAGGACATGCTGACAGGTGAGTATTTTACTGCGCTCCCCCCAAACTACTACACCACCCCTCCATCCCGGAATGCTGAGAACTCCATTTCTTGAACTGAAAGGTGACTGACACCCATCTGCTCCACTATTGCCAAAGTACTAGACTAAATGCAAGAGCACCTGTCCGGGAAGGTACCTCACATGCATTTTGGGACCAGGGAAGTGCTGTCTGTACACAGAGGCTGTGGATGCACTCCATACTTACCTTCACTATGACCCAAGTCAAACTGGAACCTGGATGCACAGGGTAGGATGATTGTTTTACTCTAGATGCCATCTTTGTTTTAAATGCTTTTGGAATTTACAATTATTCAAGTGCACCAATTTGAATTACTTTCAATAACACAATATACCAATAATACTAATGATACCATGATCAATCTTGCAGGTCAGGACTCATGGAATTAAAAGACCACCTGATTTTTTTTTTTGGGGGGGCACGCAGGGTCATGAAATGCGATCTGCTGTCCTCAAGTCTCGCACAAGGTAGTACAAGTTTGGAAACCATTATTAATGGCAGATTTTACCAATTTGCTCAATCGCACTCAATGTGGATTTTGCACATTTATGAAAAAAAATTATGGTCTTCATCTGTATGCATTATTCATTTTCAGGATTTTAGCACTTCCTTTACAGAACGTTAATGGTTCTGTCTAGTAGGCCTGGGAAAAGCATTTTCACTTTATCAAAATTAACCTCACGCCCGGGGGGGGGGGGGGGGGGGG
>BLSH010011083.1:27745-38720 GCA_018402905.1 Glandirana rugosa
AAAGTCTTGTTATTAGACAGGGAGATTCGTTGTCGACCTTGGAAAGGGATATCTTGAACCTCTACTAAAATCTTGTTATTAGAAAGGGAATTTCGTTGTCTGAGATGGATCAGGTCAGTCTAGCAAGACACGTCGTCCTACTCCAGACGTTAGACAGGAAGTTTCGTCGTCATGATCATAGAGATGGATCAGGTGTTAGTCTAGCAAGTCATTACGTCCTACTCTACAAGATATTATAGACGTTTGACAGGGAGTGTCTAGGTCGTCGTCTGTTGCTTTAAGGGAAAGATTATTGTTCTAAAATCATCTCCAAGTTCTATAGGGAAAGGTTCCAGCTGTTGCTTAGAGGGACAGATTATTGTTCTGAAATCATCTCCAAGTTCTATAGGGAAATTTTCTTCCAGCCGTTGCTTAGAGAGCCATATTATTGTTCTAAAATCATCTCCAAGTTCTATAGGGAAAGTTTCTTCCAGCCGTTGCTTAGAGAGCCATATTATTGTTCTAAAATCATCTCCAAGTTCTATAGGGAACGTTTCTTCCAGCCGTTGCTGAGAGAGCCATATTATTGTTCTAAAATCATCTCCAAGTTCTATAGGGAAAGTTTCTTCCAGCTGTTGCTTAGAGGGACAGATTATTGTTCTAAAATCATCTCCTAGTTCTATAGGGAGAGGTTCCTGCTGTTGCTTAAAGGGACAGATTATTGTTTCTTGCACAAGATTAAAAAGTGCCTACATTGCTGGTTTAAAAAAAAAAAAAATTCTAAAAACTACATTTGCATCCAGCGGTGCATTTCTTGCACAAAAATAAAAAAATGTCTACATTGCTGGTTTAAAAAAAATAAAAATTCCAAAAACTACATTTGTGGCCAGCGGTGCATTATTTGCACAAAAAAAAAAAACAAAACAGTGTTGGCTACCTCCTTCTCCACTTTCACCGCCTCCTCAACCTCCAACTCCACATCCACCTCCATTTTTGATTTTTTTATGTGATTTTAGCTTAAAAATTATTTTAAGTTATTTCCCTATCCCCATTTCTTTGTAGGGCACTTGTCCGACTCTTACCCCAATTTTCCTTCCTTTTGCAGACCTCTAGGACTTGCCAGGACTTTGTTACAGCCATTTTTGTGCCTAAAAGTTCGGTTCCCCATTGATTTCAATGGGGTTCGGGGTCCGGGATAAAGTTCGGGTTAAGTTCGGTCCCGAACCCAGACTTTTTCCCAAAGTCCGGCCGAACCTGCAGAACCCGAACTTCCAGAGGTTCGAGCAACTCTACTCACAGGGAAACATACTAGTGCAGAGAAGCAGGTGACTGACTGGAGTGCAAAGGGAGACACACACATCTGCTGCCAGAACTGGCACCAAATGCCCCATTTAAGGTCAATGGTTGCACTTAGACTTTGCTGAATGATCTTTAGCTACCAGTACCCCTTGCTCCTGTGTTTCATGAATTCATTGGATTACCTGTTACTGACCCAGTTTTACTCTGGACTTCTTTGCTGCCTGACCCCTGGTTTTGATCCCGGCTTGCTCTAAGGACTCTGCTTCTCTTGCTGTACTGTGTACGACTCTGGCTTGCTCTTGACTACTCTTCTGCTTACTCCACTGGATCCCTGTAAATGACCTTGGCTCTGTTTTGGACCAGGCATCTGTCTACTCCCTGGCTTGCCTTCCTGTGTATGACTTCAGCTCCCATGCTTCTTCAGTTCGGTCCTGCCAGTCTTATCCTGCTTCTTTCTCGGGTGCCATCTTGTCTGTGGTCACTGCCTTGGTTCCACTACATCTTCAGGTGCTACAGAGGTCCTACAGTACAAACAAATGACCACTGCCCCCAC
Organism: Glandirana rugosa; assembly: GCA_018402905.1. Taxonomy (NCBI): domain Eukaryota; kingdom Metazoa; phylum Chordata; class Amphibia; order Anura; family Ranidae; genus Glandirana; species Glandirana rugosa. The sequence goes on from BLSH010011083.1 coordinate 29,577, forward strand.
CTATAACTGGCCTTTGCAGCAATGAACACATGGAAGGGTGGCGCATTTCAAACAAGATGAAAGAAAACTCCTAGCTCAACTTACCAACCAGTCTGCGGCCAACCAAATTATCCTGTCTAACAGTATGTGTTAAAAACAAGGGCTTAGTTTGCACACATTTGCAAATACATGTGTAAGCTGCAGAGCCACTTCACAGTACCCCAGTATTATTTGCAGTCCTAACTCTAAATTTTGAGAGCCTCCAACAGCTTCTAAATAGAGTTGATTGAACCTCTGGAAGTTCGGGTTCTGCTGGTTCGGCCGAACTTCGGGACAAAGTTCGGGTCCGGACAGGACCCGAACTTTGACCCGGACCCCAAACCCCATTGAAATGAATGGGGACCCGAACTTTTAAGCACAAAAATGGCTGTAACAAAGTCCTGGAAGTCCCAGAGGTCTGCAAAAGGAAGGAAAATGGGGGTATGGGTCGGACAAGTGTCCTACAAAGAAATGGGGATAGGGAAATAACTTAAAATAATTGAAAAATAAAAATCACATAAAAAAAGCAAAAATGGAGGTGGTTGTGGACCATCTTCAAACTGTGTGAGAAAAGTATAAATTAGCGGGAGAAGCCATAGCAGTGTTCTAAAAATCATCTTCAAACTGTGTGTGAAAAGTATAAATTAGCCGGGAGAAGCAATATCACTGTTCTACAATCATCTTCAAACTGTGTGTGAAAACTATAAATTAGCCAGGAGAAGCCATATCACTGTTCTACAATCATCTTCAAACTGTGTGTGAAAACTATAAATTAGCGTGGAGAAGCCATATCATGGTTCTAAGAACCGTGATATGGCTTCTCCCGGCTAATTTATACTTTTCTCACACAGTTTGAAGATGATTGTAGATTCTTCAATCGTCTTCAAACTGTGTGTGTGAAAAGTATCAATTAGCCGGGAGAAGCGATATCACTGTTCTACAATCATCTTCAAACTGTGTGTGAAAACTATAAATCAGCAGGGAGAAGCCATATCACTGTTCTTAGATATGATTGTAGAACAGTGATATGGCTTCTCCCGTCTAATTGATACTTTTCACACACAGTTCAGGGTAAAAGTTTGGGTCAAGTTCGGTACCGAACCCAGACTTTTTTCCGAAGTTTGGCCAAACCCACAGAACCCGAACATCCACGGGTTCGATCAACTCTACTCTTGGATTTACATATGCATTAATGTTACCCAAGATTTTTAGCTTGGCAGAGCAGTGAATTTTTAATACTGTAACTTTGGATACCTTTGTTTATAGTAGCTACAACTCAGTGGATTGTCTAGACCGTCAATATGCTTGAATTGTTTGGTTCCAATCATCAGATGTAATTGTTAGCATTTTGTAATATAAATATATTATTATAAAGAAAGCCAGAAAAGCAGAAAGCATAAGCTATCAATCCTCCAAAGAGCTGCTAAGGGAGGCATGATCTGGGACCCATAAATACTCTTCAGAGCAAGCTGTCACTACTGAATATGTCAAGTAAAGAACAACTGCAAATGTTTCTGATAAATGTAAAACAAAAATATGCTGCATTTGCAAAAGAGTAAGCGCCAAAGATTCTTCATAAACATATTTTACAGACACACAATTTGATAACTGTGATATCTCTATACCCATGTAAAATGGGAAGATAGCTCAAAATATAATTGTCTGGCTTAAGTATAGTCAAGGCTTTTTACAGCAAATGGTTTTAAATAGACTGTATATAGGACAAACAACTTTAAAGAATGTGCTGCACAAACAGAATGTTAGAAACAAGAACAAACATTTAAAGCATGGAAATGCAACCCTGACTATAAATTAGTTTAAAATATGCCCAAAACCATAATCTTATCTTATCAGAATAATTATCTTATCTTAAAATTATACCAGAACTAAAATTGAGTGAATATTAAAATATCTTAACATAGCTTCAAGGTAGAAGTTATTAACCATTTCAGCCTGAAGGATTTCACACTTTAGGACCAGAGCACTTTTTGCGATTCGGTACTGCGTTGCTTTAACTGACAATTGCGCAGTCGGGCAACATTGTATCCAAACTAAATTTGCTCCCTTTTTTCCCCACAAATAGAGATTTCTTTTGGCGGTATTTGATCCCCTCTGCATCATTTCTGATCGCCGCTATGAATAAAAAAAGAGCAACAATTTTGCAAAAACAAAACAAAAAAAAAAACAGTTTTTCTTACTTTTTGCTAAGATACAAATCCAAAAAATAAATAAATAAAAAAACATGTTTTTTCATCGGTTTTGGCCGTTTTATATTCTTCCTCATACTTTTGGTTAAAAAAAAATCGCAATCTGCGTTTATTGATTGGTTTGCGCAAAAGTTGCCACGTTTACGGGTAATGAGAATTCATTTCTGGGGTTTTTATTTTTTTACTTTTTTTACTAGTAGATTTTTAGTGGTACTGCGATATTGCGGTGGACATGTCGGACCATTTTGACACTTTTTTGGGACCATTGGCTTTTATACAGCGATCAGTGCTATAAAAATGCGCTGATTACTGTGTAAATGCCATTGGCAGTGAAAGGGTTAACCTGCAGGGGGCGCTCTAAGGATTAACTGTGTTCCCTCACTGTGTTATAACTGTATTGGTGCTGGGCTGGCAGGGGGAGGGGAGTGATCATGGGTCCATATACAGGAAGCCTGTGATCATAGCCCTTCCCCCTCTGTCAGAACGGAGATCCGTGTTTACATACACGGACATCCGTTCTTTTACTGCGGGGGGGGGCATTGCGGGTAGCGATCAAGTCCACCCTACCCGCTCCCTGGCCCCCTGGACACAGTGAGTGCATGAGCGTGCCTCTGGCGGTGCGCGCATGCTCACACTGCTAATTATCGCGGCCATCAGGTAACGAGGTTTCGCAATAATGAGCCACCTTGCCGCCTACATGAGATCAGTGGTTCCTACATGATCTCATGGAGAATAGGGATGGGTGAATGGTTCAGCCCGAACATAAGTTCAGGCCAAACTTTCGCTGTTCAGTCGTTCGGCAAACAACCGAAAAACTGGACTTTCGGACGTTTGTTCGCCCCCCTGAACGGACCAAAATGCAATGCGGCACTAAACAATGCATTGCAAACCCTGATTGGCTGAAGCAGCAAAAGCTTTAGACAATCAGGGCACAGAGCACTGTCAGAGCCATGATTGGACACTGTCATCATGACTTTATCCAATCATGGCTCATTCACGCCCCACAGTATAAAAGTATTCTTTCAATGGCAGCCATTTTCAGTGTGATTTCGGCTGGAGAGAGATAGAACAGGACTCTGTTCCGTGCTATTAGTTAGCTAGTGTGCTAAACTGTGCTATTGTGCTTCAATTGTCAGTGTAGAATATTTGTTTAGTGTCAGTCTAGGGATAGTGTGGGTGTAGTGAGGAGGACCATTCAGCTTTGCATAGTGTGCAGCGAGAGTAGGGACAGCTCAGATAGTTTCAGTGTAGTGAGACCGTGTCAGTAATCTTTACATTAGTATATAGCTAGAGTAGGGATAGTTCAGATAGCGTCAGTGTAGTGACGGTTGAACACTGTCTATTTGATTGCGTTACTGCAAGGTTAACCGGTTAACAACCAGCCCATAGCCAAATGATGGCTACAGGGCGGTTGCTTAACTCTGGGAGGGTGCACAATGATGTCCTCCCAGAGTCGCGCGTCCCCTGGGGCACGCACTTGGGAACATCGGGGTCCAGAGGACCCGGCGCTTCATGGATCATGCTGAATGGCAGCTTGCAGCGGCCTTTTAACATGTGATCGCTCTGTCAAATGACAGAGCGATCACATGTAAACAAGCCGGCGTTAGTGCTGGCTTTTCTCTCCCCTCTCCGCACCAATCGGTGCAGTGTGAGAGGAGAGTGGAGAGAGCAATGCAGCAGCGCTGTGGGCAGAGGATCTGAAGTGCCCACAGCACTGCTATGTGCCAGGCTGCACCCCCACCATCCATACATCCATCCATGATCACCCAGCCATCCTCACCCACCCAGCCAGCCATCCATGCTCAGCCAGCCATCCATGCTCACCCACCCAGCCATCCATGATTACCCACCCAGCCATCCATGCTCACCCACCCAGCCATCCATGCTCACCCAGCTATCCATGCTCATCCACTCAGCCATCCATGCTCACCATCCATCCTTGCTCACTCACCCATCCCCATCTGTGCTCACCCATCCCGATCCGTGCTTAGACATCCCCATCCGTGCTCACCCATCCCCATCCATGCTCATTCATCCCCATCCATGCTCACCCATTCCCATCTATGCTCAGTCATCCCCATCCGTGCTCACCCATCCCCATCCATGCTCAGTCATCCCCATCCGTGCTCAGTCATCCCCATCCGTGCTCACCCATTCCTATCCATGCTCACCCATTCCCATCTGTGCTCAGTCATTCTCATCCATGCTCACCCATCCGTACTTACCCATCCCCATATGTGCTCATTCATCCTCATCCATGCTCACTCATCCCCATCCATGCTCACTCATTCCCATCCATGCTCACTTATCCCCATCCATGCTCAGTCATTCTCATTCATGCTCAGTCATCTTCATCCCTGCTCATCCATCCCAATCCATGCTCAGTCATCCCATCCATGCTCATCCATCCCCATCCATGCTCAGTCATCTTCATCCCTGCTCATCCATCCCCATCCATGCTCAGTCATCCCATCCATGCTCATCCATCCCCATCTGTGCTCAGTCATCCCATCCGTGCTTAGTCATCCCCATCTGTGCGAGCTCGGCGGGACTGAGTGCTTTAATTTTTTTTTTTTAATTATTTATTTTGCTTTTTACTTTTTATTTTTACACTGTTCTTTTTTTTTTTTTTTAAATTATCACTTTTATTCCTATTACAAGAAATGTAAACATTCCTTGTAATAGAAAAAAGCATGACAGGTCCTCTTAAATATGAGATCTGGGGTCAAAAAGACCTCAAATCTCATATATACACTTAAATACAAAAAAAAAAAGATTGAAAAAAATGACAGTCCAAAAAGACACAAAAATGGGCCCTTTAAGACCGTTGGGCGGAAGTGACTTCTGACGTAATTTCCGCCCTGCCGTATTATGGAGCCAAGTTCAGCCACTCACTCGGATCACGGACACTGGGGGGATGAATCCGATCATCTCCGCCGCTGCCAGCAGGTCCGGTAAGTGGCGGAGATGACGGGAAAGCGGCGGGAGGGGGGGCACCTCTCCCGCCGTTGATAAAAGTGATCTCAAGGCGAATCCACTGCTAAGACCACTTTTATCAAAAACAGAATAGCCAGCAGAAAAAAACAATATCTGAATGGTGCCTGTAGCTGCAGGCACCATTCAGATATCACCTCTCAAAGGCAGGATGTCAATAGACGTTCACCTAAAGAGAAGTGGTTAAATGCTGCCAAAAGAACGCTCTATTCATGTCAAAAAAGGACAAAAATGTCATATGGGTACAGTGTTGCATGACTGAACAATTGTCATTCAAAGTGGGAGAGCACTAAAAACTGAAATTGGTTTGGTTGTTAAGGGAGTTTAAGTGCCCAGTGGTCAAGTGGTTAATGCCATTTACTTTGGTGTGCGTTACTGCCAGTTTAACGCCATTTACTTTTGTGTGCGTTACTGCCAGTTTAACGCCATATAGTTCTAAGTGCCTTACTGCCAGTTTAACACCATTTACTTCTGTGTGTGTTATTGCCAGTTTAACACCATATAGTTCTAAATGCGTTACTGCCAGTTGAACTCCATTTACTTGTGTTTTCGTTACTGCCAGTTTAACACCACATAGTGCTAAGTGTGTTATTGCCAGTTTAACTCCATTTACTTCTGTGGGCATTACTGCCAGTTTAACGCCATTTACTTCTGTGTGCTTTACTGCCAGTTTAACATCATATAGTTCTAAGTGCGTTACTGTCAGTTTAACGCCATATAGTTCTAAGTGCGTTACTGCCAGTTGAACGCCATTTACTTCTGTGTGCGTTACTGCTAGTTTAACGCCATACAGTTTTGAGGGTCACTGTACGTTTGGCGCATTATATTGCAGTATATTATAGTGTATCTATGGAGAGTGTGTGTGTAGTGTGAGTACTCAAATTAAAGTGCACCAAACACCAATTTACATTGATTAAAGTGCATCTACATACAGATTTCCACTTACCATTTGCTAATAAGCACCACCCCCTTCCTCCCATTAATGTGTGGGAGGACTAGAAGGAGAGACAGACATTCCCTTGGCACTGTAAGGGCACCAGCAACAAGTGTGTCCACAAGCAAAGGTGAATGTGGTGGTCAGTTCTCAGGCAGGGCATCATTTCCTCTGTTTAGTGAGTTTGCCCATGCTATCCAGCCACAACATGCAGAGGACGTGGTGGACTGGCTTACCAAACCTTCCTCATACTCATGCTCTGTTATGCAAACAGAGACAAGTGTGCAGTCCCCTGCAGTTGCCACAGTGGATAAACCTGCCTCCTTGTCCACATCTATTCCTGCAAGCTTGTCAAAGCTGTTGGCTCTCCAACTTTTGCCTTTCAGCCTGGTGGATTCTGCCTCCTTCCGTGAATTTGCACAATGTGCTGTACCACAATGGCAGGTTCCCAGTCGCTACTAGTTGTCACGTAAGGCCGTTCCATCTCTCTACGATCATGTGGAAAGGAATGTTCTGGCATCGTTGGGTAAGGCAGTCAGTCGTAAAATCCAACTTACTGCTGACACGTGGCCCAACAAGCATGGGCAGGGACAATATATTTACCTCATAGCACACTGGGTAACACTGTTTGCAATTTGAAGGGATGTAGGACAGGGCTCGATGCTGCAGTTTGTTGTGCCCCCATGTCTCCATACAGCTGGTGGTGATGATGCCAGACCTGTGAGCTCTACCCCCTCCTCCTCCTTCGCCACCTCCATGCCCTCCTCTGCAGAATTGTCCTATGAACATCACGTACCCCCTAAGCGTTCAAAGGGCTATTCCATGAGTCAGTGCTTCAGTTGGTGTGTCTAGGGGACAGGAACCACACCAGACCAGAGATTCTTGCACCTCTGCAGGGACAGGCCTAGAAGTGGTTCACACCACGCCAGCTGGAGCTAGGAATGGTGGTGTGCGATAATGGCTCAAACCTCCTGTCCACCCTTAGACAGGGAAAGTTGACACATGTGCCATGCCTGGCACGTGTCCTCAATTTGGTGGGTCAGCATTCCCTAAATATGTACCCAAGGTTGCAAGATTTAGTAAAGCTGGCCAGAAGAGTCTGTAGCCATTTCAGGCGGTCATATACAACCAGTGCCCGGTTGGCTGAAATTTAGCAGGATTTCCACTTGTCCATAAACCGCCTGATTTGTGACATGCCCGCCAGGTGGAACTCGACTTTAGCAATGCTGCAGCGGCTATACATGCAGCAGAGGGCCGTCAACGAGTACCTGTGTGAGTACGGCACAACAACAGGCTCAGGCCACCTCTGCTTTTTTCTCCATGCCAATGGCTGATCATTAAGGATGCATGCACTGTACTGTCACCATTTGAGAAGGCCACAAGGATGGTGAGCCGTGACAGTGCATGCACAGTGACACAATCCCTGTTGTGTTCCTGCTGGAGCAGACTCTGCGTGGCATTATGGACAAGGCACTGGAGACAGAACAGAAAGAAGAAGAGGAGGACTTCCTTTCCTCTCAAGGCCCACTTTATAAAGACACCATCATTCCTATGTCTCAGAACACACAGGAGGAAAGAGGGGAGGAGGATGAGGAGGAGGATGAGAAGGAGGATTCTGGCACTTCCGCAGGCTTCGAAGAAGAGGAAGACATGAGTCAATCTGTAAGCAATGGCTTTCCAACTCCAGGACCCTTGGGAGTAGTACATGGCTGGGAGGAGGAAGTTCCAGATGCTGTCATCCTGAGTGACCCAGAGGAGTCTGCTTCTCAAGCCTTGACAAATTTGAGGTGCATGGGCAACCTCATGCTTCAAAGCCTGTGAAAGGACCCAAGAATATGTGGCATAAAGGAGAATGACCATTACTGGTTGGCAACCATCCTTGACCCCCATTATAAGGAGAAGGTCTTGGAACTCATCCCATCCTCGCAGAGAGTGCAGAAGATAAAATCACTTGAAGACACGTTAAAGAGGATTTTATTGAACATTTTTCCAGACTCCAGTAGGTTACAGTTTTGTGGAAAACGTTCTCTTGAGTCTTCTGTTGGTCAAGAGAGGAGCGTTGGAGAAGGCGCCCGCCTCAGTGAGGCATTTTCGTAATTTTTTTAGTCCTCGCTGCCCAGGCCTGTCAGCTTCCACATCCCATTGGCAGTGTCTGCATCACATGGTGACCAAAACAGAGATGGAGAGCTTTCCAGCTGATGATCCACTGGCTTACTGGGTCATGAGAATAGACCACTGGCCATAACTTGCCCAGTGTGCTATTGAGTTGTTGGGCTGCCCCAATTTGTTTTTTACCTATTCCAACACACTAGTTTCCACTCCAATTCCCTCCTTCTTCGAGGCTGCCTAGCTTTGAGGGAGTTCAATAATTTCATCTGGAACAATGTCTTTGGTATAGGTTTAATGAGGACAATTAACACCCAAAGACCATTTTTTCAGCCCCTGTTTGACAGGTGCATATCATTGCAATTTTTTTGGCCTTCATCAAGGGCACCTCTATAGGGTTACAGTGGGAAGGCACCACAGACACCCAAAGACCAATTTTTCTGCACCTTTTTTTTACAGAAAGGCCAATTCTTGCCTTCATGAAGAGCACCTCTATAGGGTTATGGTGTGAAGGCACCACCAGCGCCCAAGGCCCAATTTTTACGCACCCGTTACTTCTATCCAAAGTCAAAGTATTTATCCAAAAAATATCTAATCTTGTTCCCAGTGCACTACATTGTGGCCTCATCCAGTGGTGTCACTAGGATTGGTGTCACCCGGTGTGGAAAAACATGGTGTCACCCCCCTCCACCAACTATAGCCCCCCCTCAGTACAGACCCCCCCTCTGTCAGTACAGACCCCTCTACAAGTATAGTCCTCCCTCAGTATAGACCGCCCCCTCCACTAAGTACAGACCCCCCCTCAGTATAGACCTCCCACTAAGTATAAACCCCCTCCATAAGTATTGACCCCACCATCAATACAGACCCCAGGACAAACCACAC
>BLSH010011083.1:59796-74384 GCA_018402905.1 Glandirana rugosa
CTGTTGACTGTGTACAAGGTACGAACCGTGTGCAGAACTTAAACCACCAAGTCGCAAAGAACTAGTCCATGGATCCGAACGGTCTATAGTACTCATCACAACTCGCTTGGGCCTGACATTGCAAGCCCAGGCATGGCTTGAAATCCCACAGGCACCGTGCCTGGGCCTGGGCCTGTAAAGTTTTTAGCAAGCCCAAGCCAGGCCCCAAGACGATAAAATGAGGTGCACAACTCTTCGACGTCCCGTCGGTTAGTTGTTCGCAAAGTGACCAAACGGGAATCTTCGGTAGTGTCGGTACGGATGATTACCGTACCGACACTAACCGGCCACCCGAACGATTTTTGAAATGTCCGGGTCCGGGTCCGTGCCACGGACACCCTAAAGTTCGGTACGGACCCGAACGTTACAGTCCGGGTTCGCTCAACACTACTCATGATATCTGGCAAGCCTAGGTACCTGATCAAGAAACGCTGAACCACCAAATTCAAGACGTGTGCCAAGCATGGAACATGTGTCAGTTGTCCCAGTCAGGGGGCAGAGAGAAGGTTGGTGCCATTGTCACATACAATAATTCCTGGCTCAAGCTGCCGTGGCGTCAACCACCTCCCCATGTTGATGGGGACAATGGCCTCTTCTCAACAACCCTGGCCGGTGATTGTCAGGGTATATGGGGGGGAACTTATTGGATTCTGGAAGTCTTATTTAACAAGGAGCCCCCAGATCCTGCCCCCCCACGTGAATGAGTATGGTGTACATCGTACCCCTACCCATTCACCAAAAAAGTAGTGTAATGTGACAAAAGACAGAAGCCAGTTTTTTACAAGTCCTTTATTAAAAATGTCTTCTCCTTCTTTCCCTGCTTCTTCCTCCTTCCTCTGGTCTTCCTCTGTCTTCTCCTTCCTCGCTTCTTACTCTGGTCTTCTACTTCTTCATCCTGTCTTCCTCCCAAAAGCACCCTCCCCATGTTGAGGGCATGTAGCCTGGTACGGTTCAGGGGGGGTGCTTGCTCGTCCCCCCTTTTCTTGACCTCCAGGCTGCATACTCAGATAAGGGTCTGATATGGATTTTGGGGGGGACCTACGTCATTTTTATTTTAAATTTTGGTGTGTGGTTCCCCTTAAAATCCAGACCAGACCCAAAGGGCCTGGTATGGACTGGGGAGACTGCACACCATATTTTGTCTGGATTTTTGAATAGCCGGATTTTTGGAATTACACACCACAATATTATTGAATGCTTACATACCATTGCATGCATTTGAAGAGTTAAAATTATGGGATAAACCAAACTGATGTGCATTGGCTAATTATGTTGCTGAGTACAATGCAAGTTTTCAGTAGGTGATACTATCGGTGGGATTCAAACCCATAGCCTGAACCTTTGAATGTAGCAGGGCCTAGCACTAAGCTACGGAGCTGAGCACAATCCTAGATAAAAAATAGAATTACTAATGTTAAATCCTTTGCATTCTATACAATAATGTTTTGCATTTGAGTCATTAATATTATTTATAACAATCATACTAACGTGGCATTGGCTATTAGGCATTTGCCTATTGTCAGCATATGCTGCTGATTAAGATGTAACCTTTTTGGTTTTTATCTTCACAGTATATAGTAGCTGGTTGCTAAACAAGGGGCCTGGAAGTCAGCCACTGCGTCCTTAACAACCAATGAAAAAAATGGCGTGGGGTCCCCCCAAAATCCATACCAGATCCTTATCTGAGCATGTAGCCTGGAGGTCAGGATAGGGATGGGATGAGCAAGCAGCCCCTCCCTCCTGAACTGTGCCAGGCCACATGCCCTCAATGTGGGGAGGGTGCTTTGGGGACAAGGGCCTATTCCAGACAACCCTGGCCATTGGTTGTCGGGGTCTGCAGGCGGGGGCTTATCAGAATCTGGAAGCCTGCTTTAATAAGGGGGCCCCCAAATCCTGCCCCCCATATGTGAATGGGTGTAGGGTACATTGTACCCCTACCCATTTACCAAAAAAAAAGCTGTGAAATGTAAAAAAATTAGACGTTTTTTGACAAGTCCTTTATTATAAAATAGCTCTGAGCAGTCTTCTTCCCTGAGTCAACTTGTTCCCAAGCTGTCTCTTATGCTGCCGCTGTCTTCTCCCCAAGCCATCTCTCCTACCACAGTTTTGTAGGTGTCAAGCTGTCTTCTCCAACCGGCGTCTTCTCCCCGAGCCGTCTCTCCTGCCGCAACTGTCTTCTCCTGCTGCTGTGTTCTTCCTTGCAGCCGGTTACCCGCTAAATTTTAAAAAAGCCACTCTTCTTCTGTGGCTGACTTCCTCCGTTGTGTTACCTGCTGTGTGGCATCTCTTACATAGCAATGGGGTTTTGCCATCCAATGACGTCCCCCAGAGAGCCCGCCCCATGTCTATGTAAGAGATGCCACACAGTGGGTGACAACACAGTCTGAGGAAGACTGCACAGAAGAAGTTTTTATTTTAGCTTTTTTATTAGCGGGTAACCAGTGGCGTGGAAGAACACAGCAGCGGTAGAAGATGGCAGTGGCAGGAGAGACGGCTCAGGGAAGAAGATGGCTCAGAGCCATTTTACAATAAACGACTTGTCAAAAAACAGGTGTTGTTTATTTTTTACATTTCACTGCTTTTTTTGGTGAATGGGTAGGGGTACGATGTACTCAATACCCATTCACATGGGGAGACAGGATCTGGGGGGCCCCTTGTTAAAGGGGGCTTCCAGATTCTGATAAACCCACCCACCCACAGACCCCAACAACCACCGGCCAGGGTTGTCAGGAAGAGGCCCTTGTCCCCATCAACATGGGGACAAGGTGATTTGGGGGGACCCCAAAGCACCCTCCCCATGTTGAGGGCATGTGGCCTGGTATGGTTCAGGAGGGGGGCACTCGCTCATCCCTCCTATCCTGACCTCCAGGCTGCATGCTCAAATAAGGGTGTGGTATGGATTTTGCTGGGGGGCCCACACCAATTTTATTTTAGATTTTGGCATGGAGCCCCCCTTAAAATCCGTACCAGGCCCAAAGGGCCTGGTATGGACTTTGGGGAGGACCCCACGCCATTTTTTTTTACATTTTGGTGCGGAGTTCCCCTTAAAATCCATACCAGATCCTGCTACTGATTTGGGGGGGGCCCCACTCCAATTTTTTTGTAAACAAGTTTTTGGGGTATTTTTTCTTAATTTGGTGCTTAGAGAGAATTCATATTTAGCCGATGTATTTCATGGCATGTAAAGTGCTGCATAAATTGACGATGCATGGAAATGTTGCTCCAGCATTTGACAATATAGTTAGAAGGGCCCTGCTCAAATGAGCTTACAATCTACAAGGGTAAGACACTAAAAATTAGACACATTGAACAAATCACATTAGAAAAGCAGGGATACAAATCAAGCTAATAACAAGTATGACTCACTTTTTTTGTGATCAGAAGTCCTCGCCCCAAACCCCAAAAAAGTAACATGGCAGAAATATCATATAAGCAAAAACAGACAAAATTAGTACAAAAGCAAAAAAGTCAGTGCACAGACTACATTGCCACATACAGCAGGAGAGAATTAGCAGGAACCTTTCTTTTTATCTCAACCATTACATAGCATTTGTAAGTCTTACATGTGAGATTTAGAAGTAATTATCAAACAGCCTTAGTGGGGTGTGGTTCAGGAATTATGCACACCCCCCCAAAACCCACCAAAAAATATAAGCCTGTTCTTACGCCAAACACAAGCCACTAATGCTGTGCTTTAAATAACCTAGCTAAGCTTGCTAGCACACCTCCACCAACCCAGTAAAGGACACACCCACCAGTGTAATTGATTCGGTCTCTTCCTGTTCATTAGGAATACACACTGTTTACAAATGAAAAAATGTCACAGCATTAAAATCTGTGCAGGGTATAGCTCAAAATAACATCTTGCTTATCCTTCATGCAAATTGGTGACAAAGCGCATTTGTCATTTATCATGAGCATACAACATTAAAATATTTGTGCAGCATCACAGCAGACATCCATATCTGGGCCAAAAATCCCAGTTCTAGATGTGGTGCAAACCCACACTTGCTTGATTTATAATGTGATTTCTTGGGGTTCCATTATGTGAAACTCATCAAAAATGTTAGCACTGGGGGCGTGGCCGAGCGCGGACCGAGATGGCCACTCTGTGAAGGAGCTCCGGGCGCAGGCACAAACAAAGCGACACTCGCAGCTACACAGGACACCACGAGAGACTCAGGACCGAAGCCGCTGCATACCGCCGCCATGACCAAGAGACTAAACGCCCGCTCAGCTCCTCAAAAGCTGATGGATTACTATTCGCCCTCTACCTCCGCTCACAGCCCGCAAGATGGCGGCGGCTCCCGATACGGAACACTCCTATCGAACACAGGGGGCACGGCACTGTCGGCTCTTCATTCTACAACTAAGGAGGCACTTGCGATCTCTAGGGCACAAGGTGAGCAGACTCCTCCTGACAGCCCCACCATTCGCAGCCCCACCAAAAGCAAGAAGAGCAGGCAGGAAGGAGAGGGAGGATCTCAAGCACAAGCCCAAGGCCTGGGATCAGGCCTAGAGCCTGCTCTCAACACCCCTCCGCTGCAGGATTTTCCATCCTCATCGCAGCCTGCATCCCTGGGTGATATAAAAGATATGCCACTCTCTCTGCGTAGCTCTCTTCATGCGGATATGTCTCATATGATTGCAGGGGTATCACACTCCATACAATATCTTTCTCTCAGAGTTTCCCAAGCGGAGGAGAAAATTGGGGAGGTATGTCATGCACACAACAATCTGATTGATTCCTTAAATGACCTGAAAATGAAATACAAAAAATTATTGCTAAACTTGCCGACCTTGAGGACAGGTTGAGACAAAATAACATTAAATTCAGTGGTATCCCTGAAAATATACCCGACGCATCTCTGATAGAGTTCTTGCAGCAACTAATGGAGGTACTGATACCAGGTACAGACCTAAGGGATCTAGTCATCGACAGAGGGCACCGTATCCCTAAACCACCATTTTTAGCCGATTCCATCCCGAGGGATGTATTAGCCAGAATTCACTTTTTCCACATTAATGAAAGAGTGATGAAAGCAGCCAGAAACAATCCCAAGCTTTCAGAAAAATTCGCTGGAATTGCCCTGTACACAGATCTATCCGCAGCAACAATCTGCACCAGGAGACAATTCCTCACCCTGACAAAGGCTCTTCGTAACCATACTATTCCCTACCAGTGAGGCAGACCCACAAAGCTGATAATTACAAGACAGCACAAGACATACACTGTCTTCTCCCTGGATAAGGGAATCAAGCTACTTAAGGATTGGAAAATCCTCCCGCCTGAGACTGATGTAATGAACAAAAATCCACCCCCAAGGCTTGCTATGGACTGGTCCTGATCTAACGGCACTAAGCACTCCCAACTATAGGGTGTTCCTACCTCATCTAGGTGCCCGACAGCCCTTTGGAGGCCAATGGAACTTTCGCTATGGTCTACTTACCCCAGTTTTGCTTATCCCAGCTCCGGGATTTGTTCCCCCGCAGTCTTGCAACATCTTGTTGCACATCTGTGCTGGACTTTTTTTCAGGATCCTTTTTATCCTACCCTTATGTTTTACAAGTTTTCTTGTGTTCTGTCCGCTGACAAAAATTGAGCTTGACCAAATCTACACGGTAAGACTAGAGAGATGGCAAACCATAAAGACACCTTTGTTCTTTCATGTAATGGACATTAAGATCATTCTCATGCTACCGCAACTGAACTACTACCTCGACTTCATACCTCAACAATCTTCCAGCAACGAGATCGATTTGACGAACTTTCCACATGGCTCTTAGACTGATATCGTACAACGTACGAGAACTTAATAGCCCATTCAAAAGGAGCGCCTTAAACAAAGAACTACATACTCTTCAAGGTGATATCTTATTCATCCAAGAGAGCCACTTTGCTAAAAACAAAATGCCTCACCTATACCTGAAAAACTTCCACTAACGTATTCACAGAGTGCTCAGAAAAGAAGAAGGCTGGAGTTCTCACAGCAATAAGGTCAAATGTGAACTTCCAACTGCTCTCGCATCAAGAAGACACTAATGGTCCATATTTCATCCTTGTATGTAAGATTGAAGATACTTTCTATGCACTTGTCAATGTATATGCTCCAAATGTCAGACAGATTGCTTTCCTAAAGAAAGTACTGAGGAAAATTTCCGCCATTAGACAAGGCTTCTTGTTGATTGGTGGAGATCTCAACGCAGTGGGGGACCCACTATTGGACTCCTCCACCAAGTCCCAAAGGAAACCTTGCAGCTTAAATAACTTTCTGCATACCCACAATCTGTTTGACATCTGGAGAACCCACCACACTAATGAGAGGGACTATTCATTATTTTCAATGGTACATCACACCTACACCAGAATTGATCTATTCTTGACAGACCAATGGGCCCTACCACACATTACTTCATCTAAGATAGGAACTATAACTTGGTCGGACAACGCGACCATCTCCATCACCTTCTCCCCCTCAACCAAACTAAGACCCCCACTGGTGTGGAGGATGAACACATATGTACTCACCCTCCCAGAAACTGACAGATTAGGAACGCTCACAAACGATTTTTCTCCATCAATGATACACCTCCCACAGACCTTTTCGTCCCGTGGAATGCACATAAGGCCTACATGAGGGGTATATTCTTACAAATTAGTTCCCACAATAAGAAAACAGAGATGGCAAGTTGAAACAAAGTACCCAACAAATTTGTGACCTAGAGGAAATTAACAAAAGAAGCCCTTCCCATCAAACCTCAGTAGAACTTCTAAAACTAAGAATATCTTTGAGAGACCTTCTACTGTACCAGCATGAAAAACATATAAAGTCAATTAAAGCACAATTTTATGCCTTAAACAACAAAGCCAGGGCCTTTTTAGTGAAACGCCTCAAAGGTAAACGTATAACACAGAAAATACCTTACATGACCCAAGAAAAAACAGGAACCAAGGTTACATCCCCCAACGACATAGCAGAAGTATTTAGAAAATATTAATCTGCTTTATATGATCTTAAAGCTGACCCCCTAACCCCCCAACATACAATGGAGCAAATACGAGCATTTCTCACCCCACTCGACTTACCCAGCCTAACTCAGGACCAACTATCCACACTTTCCCAGCCATTCACAGAATCTGAACTAAGAAAGGTCATAAAGAGCTTACCTAAATCAAAAACTCCAGGAATTGACGGATTTCCCAATGAATATTACCAAAAGTATGCAGACACTTAGATGCCCCATCTAGTAAACTTATATAATTTGGCAATGACTAACGGTCATTTCCCCAAAGAAATGTTGCAAGCGCTAATTACAACAATACCCAAGCCAGGCAAAGATACATCCTTACCAAGTAATTATAGACCTATATCCCTACTAAATTCCGACATGAAGATTTACACCAAATCACTAGCCCTGAGACTACTGAACATCCTACCTACACTGATTCACCCAGACCAAGTGGGTTTTATTAAAGGGCGCCAAGCCCCAGATGCCACGAGAAGGATTTTGAATATCCTTAAATATGCAGAGATTCAAAAAACGCAGACACTATTACTCGCGTTAGACGCAGAGAAGGCATTCAGTCGTGTGCACTGGGGGTTCCTCAGAGAGGTCTTAGGGAAATTCGGGTTCTCAGGCCCTATTCTTCAAGTGATGTTGAGCCCTCAGCCAAAGTTCTAACAGCGGGTACGCTCTCCAAAGAATTTACGATTTCAAACAGCACGAGACAAGCCTGCCCGCTGTCCCCACTGATATTTGCTCTAATCATGGAGCCCCTAGCGCACACGATCCGATCCTCCCATACGGTAAAAAGCATTCAGATAGGCCATACCCAAAATTAATTCAGATTATTCGCAGACGACGCAATCCCCTCCGCTCTCTGCAGGAATTAAAAACACTACTTCTTAAATTTTCAGCAGTCTCTTACTATAAATTTAATGAAAACATGTCTCAATTATTAGGAATAAATATCCCACCAACACTTAAGCAAAAAATACATATCCGCTTCCCATATACATGGACAGACTCCCACATCCAATACCTGGGCATAAATATTCCTACCAGCTCAGACAGGACATACAAATGCAACTTCCAGACCTTCCTAGATAAACTCCCCAAGGAAATGGAGGCCCTATCCAAAATTGAACTACTAGTCACTGGTAAAATTCACCTATTCAAAATGATAGAAATAGCAAAGAACAGACCCACGGGGATTTGACACAACACTGATATCCACGGAGTAGATGCAAAAGTAGTAAAACATTTTTTTGACATTTATTAGATCAAAGTTAAAAAGTCCCACATGGGATGGTGACCAAGAGGTCAAAGACACAAAACCACGAGTAACAGTAAAAGGAAGAACCACTCAATACATTATACTAGTGCAGGAGCTAATAGACCCTCAGGTATAGTGTATCCTGATGTTCAAGGCTTGGCTCCATCTCCAACATGTTTCGAAGTTATTGAACATTTCATACTTCTTCCTCAGGGAAGGCACTGTAGTTTGATAGAGTATAATAGGTAATACATAATGATTATTCCAGCACATATAAATATACATATAAATATACACAGAGACAGGCAATTAGAATAGACGTGGGTCTATCCCAAATGTGCGTCAATAATCACCTAAATATATTGAAAGGCCCGATTCAATAGAATAGGGTCAAAGCAAAGGTGGCAAAAAATAATGTAGAAGGATAGAGGTGGAGCGGGGATCAAAAGAGGGTCAGCTAAGAGTGTAAGGACTGGGATTTGGCGCTGCTTACATACAATGGTAAAATAGGATGTAGCCCCTGGTTATCATATGATAGGCTGTAAAGTGATCGAGTGTTAATGTGCAAGAATCTGATCATAAAGCCAAGCTATAAAATTTCCCTCTTGTGAAGGTCAGTATACATGTAAAAAAGTGTGGGTGAAACCAATATAAAATTGTTATAAAGTGAATCGTGCTATATGTGATCAAATATAAATATTAATAAATAAAATTATAATATTGTTATATAATACAAAGTAATAAATATGTGGTATAAGCAAAAATGTGTGCCGTGGGTGACTGTCGTGTCAATCACTAATTAATTTATGAATATAATTATTTTCTAAATATAAGGTGACTATGTGTTCAACAACAACCACATTCTTCTTTTGGTGTAAACTTGATAGATTAGGCCCTTAGGCACATTCATATATATGTAACATCATCAATCATATGCCCCTCATGTAGATCAAACCCCGTGACATACAAATAATCATCAAAGCAAGACAACCAAACTTATAATGTCCTCATAACACCTCGAGTGGCTCTTGTGTTAACATCTAGACACCACCGGGTGGCGACAAAGATGATGAGTAGTTGCTTCCAAAAAACTCTCTCAGGAAAAATTCTAATCCTATATTTTGATAGTGCAAGTTCATAACATCACTGTTAATCCCTCCAGAAAGTGCTCTGTGCATACAAGAAGTTTCCTTCAGATCTTTTTCCAGTGCAAGGCACACGTGCTCCCCTCTAGGTCTCCTCCTTACCACAACACGCCACCCCTGCAGGGGTAAAGCGCTCGGACGTGTCTCCGGTTGACAAGCTTGTCCTGGTAGGCGGACTGGTCCTGTGCTCCGTGTCAAGGAAGAGAGAAAAGGAAATCCATAGCGTAGTATGTCTTGAAATTTACCTTACTTTGTTATTCGTATATAAGTTGTAAAACAATAAAATCTCTGTTTAAAATACAGATAGCATAAATGACTGTCCCTTTACTAGTCACTTAACCGGCTCTGACAAGGTGGACGCTCCTCAGCTGTGAAAAAGTCTCGTCCCCTTTCCTGTGGGTCCGTTTGCGTTCCACCCGCTCATGCCGCAAAAAACGGAAGTGATGTGGGACGTATAGCTAGGTACCGCTGACGCGTTTTGTCATCAACGTTATCAAAGACATTCACGTCTTTGATAACGTCGATGATGAAAAACGAACGAAACGAACTGTACATGGATGTGGATCTATATTTCCCAAATGTGCGCTGTTTCACCCCTTTGTGACATCTCATTACCTCCATACATCGGCCTAGTTACTGTGTTGGTGGCTGGTCATTGGGGTCCGGGATTTCCTGGCCGCAGTATCTTGACCTATATAGTTTGATGGGGGATCTTACTTCTATCTTGGTTCCGGGGCTTCTTGGTGCCGGTCCCCTCCCCTTCCTTCCCTCCCTCCTCCCCTTGGTGTACGTAGGCCTCCCGGTTGCCTAGGCAACCCAGGGGGGCATCATGCAGCCACGCCCATGGTTCGGCCCTTCAGCCGTGCTCCTCCTTGCCGAGGCGGTGGCTTCCGCGTGCGCTGGCGCCGTGATGACGTCGGACGCGGCTGCATCATTGTGAGAGGACACCGCGGTCTTGCGGCGGTGTGGGACGCCACTATGGCGGGGAATATTTGGGACGGTGAACTGCCCATGCCCTACGAACTGCACATGGGGCTTTGAGGCTTTAAAATACTAACTTATGGTGTTCCCCTCATCATGGGGTCACGTTTCTTGGTATGTTTAGCCTTATAAGACTACATATGCATGTGACTGTTTACTAATACAGCCACATAATTTTCAGGTTCCTCCGCCTACAGTTCAGTTTGCCGTCGACATACCAGGAGGATTTTTTCTATGCAGTAAGTAAATACTCAGCTGCTTACACCCTATAGGCTCACTCACAATGTTCCCCACTAAAACTCCCATGCCTTTAACCTCTTGTTCTTTGATTTTTGTCTTTTGGTCAAATTTCCCCCTTTTTTAATTATTACATACATTCTCTCTCTGTAGGTGTTTTGTCGGGGTTTGGTCCGTCCCCCTGTATATTCTTGTGGGAGGAGGTTCTCTTGGAAGGTTGTGAGAGAGGGTGGGTCGCTTCCTTGCCCCTGGAGCCATTTGGGGGTCCTTACACTCTTAGCTGACCCTCTTTTGATCCCTGCTCCACCTCTACACTTCTACATTATTTTTTGCCACCTTTGCTTTGACCCTATTCTATTGAATCGGGCCTTTCAATATATTTAGGTGAGTATTGGCGCACATTTGGGATAGACCCACATCTATTCTAATTGCCTGTCTCTGTGTATATTTATATGTGCTGGAATAATCATTATGTATTACCTATTATACTCTATCAAACTTTATTATTTTTGCTAGACACTTATGCTTGTCATTGTATTCCAGAACCACATTGTACAGTGCCTTCCCTGAGGAAGAAGTATGAAATGTTCAATAACTTCGAAACATGTTGGAGATGGAGCCAAGCCTTGAACATCAGGATACACTATACCTGAGGGTCTATTAGCTCCTGCACTAGTATAATGTATTGAGTGGTTCTTCTTTTTACTGTACTCATGGTTTTGTGTCTTTGACCTCTTGGTCACCATCCCATGTGGGACTTTTTATCTTTGATCTAATAAATGTCAAAAAATGTTTTTACTACTTATGCATCTACTCTGTGGATATCAGTGTTGTGTCAAATCCCCGTGGGTCTTTTCTGTTTTCTCAGGCAATAGGGAAGAGACAAGACACTCTCATGGTGTAGTATTGTAAAATAGTAGTATTTATTTACCCAATTAAAACCATAAAAAAGATATCCAAAAAGCTACAAAACTTTAAAATATACACAGCAGCGTCTAAGCACCTGCTGTGTATATTTTAAAGTTTTGTAGCTTTTTGGATATCTTTTTTATGGTTTTAATTGGGTAAATAAATACTACTGTTTTACAATACTACACCATGAGAGCGTCTTGTCTCTTCCCTATTGCCTGAGACGCATGGAGTTCTAGGACCACAGGAGAGGGTGAGCAACCGATTGGTCGTACCGATCGTTTGCCCAGTCCGAGACTCGAAGGAAGCGTGGAAGTGAGGAATAGGACCCAAAGAAACCATGATGCGCACATGATCTTAACTAACAAGGTGAGAGTTCTGTGAGCACTTACTCGATCGGAGCACTCACTGAAGGAATCCTCTTGGGGTGAACACCCCCCTGCAAAAGAGATTCGCTGCACTCAAATGAAGCACCAATGATTTTATATGAACACTTGGAACACGAATCACAGTTATCACTATCACTACAGTTTTAATTAGGACTTTTTAAGAGTGAAACTATTTGCTGAATTTCAATCTATTACAATTACTGTTTTATCTTCACTGTCACTTTTAATCACTGGATTATATCATTGCCATTTTTTAATGTTTTAGGCTTTATATAGCCAATGCTTTTATAAGATTGGACCCACTGAATTTTATTGAAGGATTTATTGTATATTGCACTTTATATCGTCTATTTATACCTATATATTTTTATATGCGTTATCCTCATCACTGTATATATTTTTACATCATACACGTATATTTTTACATCAGAATAACGTATGAGATCACTATATATTGACACCTACAGAAATAGGCTGCGCAGTACCATCCATTCCTTTCGATATAAATATAAAAGCTATAACCACAGTCATACACATTCTTCTATCAGCTAAATTACACATTGCAAGAAAATGGGGCTCCCAGGACCCCCAAATCTATCGGAACTAGTCAGTGAAGTAAATAGGTGCTGCTCCTTGGAATACACATTTGCCATTAAAAATGACACCATACACAAATTTAATAAAAACTGGTCCTCGTGGCAAGCACACATTTACCATTCTAAGGTATGATGAGCTTTGCAAAACCATAGGTGGATGGTTCACCCATACAATAGTTTGAATCACCCATAGCACCTTGCTACGTGCATGATAACAAACAAGTAGAGAGGCCTACGGTCCCCCTCCCAAGGACACAGTGTGCTCCCATTAGGGGTGTCAGGAAGGGGAGAAGGTAGGCATCCATCATCAGAAACAATATATAAATCCATATTGGTCCTTTTTTATTTTGTTTGTTTCTGTACGGAAACGTAACATATCTCTTATCCTTGCGCCATCAAAAGAACAAACCCCATTAACAATCTATGGAATTTATGTTATGTTATGTCTAGGATGAACACTGATATTGTTACCACTACTTTCATGTTTTCTCTTGTATTGTATGTCAAAACTCAATAAAAATATTGGAACTAAAAATGTTAGCACTGGTGAAAAAGAAACTAACACCACAACATACAAACCTCTAGCCAGGTAGCAGTATTGGGACTCCAACTCAGAACTTCATTGCTGCTAGGCAGAGGTGCTAGTCTGTGAGCCACTGTGCAGGCACATGTTTTTAGGCTTCATCTCGGTGGTGTAAAACAGTTCCCGGGGTGCAAGAAGTTAATCAATGCAGATGTACTGTGGAAGGCCAGAGAGCCAGTGAAAAACCTTTCTGGCATATGCCATCTGTTTTGAAGGCTGGTTATGGCTGATTACTGCCAGCATACTGAGAGCTAAACAGCTGTCATTTTGGGGGTTTTGGCTTGGTAAAAGGCTGCAAGTAGTGGTGGTGGGGAAATGTTAAGGCTGATTAGAGTCCTTGCCCATGGAAAACATATGACGCAATTTGCAATGGTGGTGGAACCCTCCTACATATAAATACTACATTTAGACATAATTTAGGTAAGACGCTGAGTCAGGAGTTATGTTTAACAACATAGGGAGAACAGATAACGTGTCTACATGAAGTGGCATGTTTGGGATTCAAAACCAGAACCTCAGTGCTGCTAGCTTGTGAGCCACTGTGCTGCCACATGTGTAAACCTCCTACACATAAATACACAGATACTGCATTTCTTTGGACACATAGGTGGTGTAATTACATTACATGGGTTATTCTTCTTGATTTATTCTGTGATATTTGGTAGTTATTGGTGTGTGAGTGTAGAATAGTGATGTTACCCACTGATTTTTGGGAATTACATTTTTATTTCTGATATTGGTACACATATCATTTTTTTAGCTCAAATTAGGATCATTTGGAAATCATAAATACAAAAAGTGTGAGGAGAGAAGAGCTAGGATCAGGGAGTTATTGATCTGTGTAAAGCACCAAGCACCTGTCACATCACCCCTGCCCCCCCATTGCACCTGTCACCCAACAGTCACCCCATCTGCCCCCAAAAAAGTGCACCTGTCACCCGTCATCCATCAGTGACTGTGGCATGGCACCCGTCACCCATCAGTGACCGTGGCCTGTCACCCGTCATCCATCAGTGACCGTGGCGTGTCACCCGTCACACATCAGTGACCATGGCATGTCACCCATCATTGACCATGGCGGGTCATCCGTCACCCATCAGTGACTGTGGTGTGTCACCTGTCACCCATCAGTGACCGTGGCATGTCACCCATCAGTGACTGTAGCGTGTCACCCATCAGTGACCGTGGCATGTCACCCGTCACCCATCAGTGACCATGGCGTGTCACCCATCAGTGACTGTGGTGTGTCACCCGTCACCTATCAGTGACCACAGCCAGTCACCCGTGGCCTGTCACTCATCAGTGACCACCACTAGACACTGGTCACCCATCAGTGACCACCGCCAGACACCCGTCACCCATCAGTTACCACTGCCAGTCTCCCATCAGTGACCACCACCAGACACCTGTCACCCATCAGTGACCACCGCC
>BLSH010011083.1:87622-101249 GCA_018402905.1 Glandirana rugosa
TCACACGGGGTGACTCGTTTGTCAATATCCTTTGTAGGTAAACAAATCTAGGTCTTTCACACACGAGTTTATCACAGACAAGTGTATAAGAGGTGGGACCCTTCCATTCCGAGAACGACTTCTACTCGTTGGTTGGTTTCGAGATATCGTAGAGGTCCCGGGAGTAGACTACTAAGTCTTCGGGGGATTTAATAAAGGTGAAAAAAGGTAGATTTTACGTAGAGTAGTAGGAATCTTTCCTCTTTACTTTTTCGTCTGTATCCAGTAGGAGGATGTATATAAGAAGAAACCTTCTCAGACTTCCAACCAGCTGGACTCTTTCGATAACTCAGGTCAATGACCGAAGTCTTCCTTTTGACGACAGTCGGGGATTAAGATGATAGACACAATTGTCACAATTCATTAAGCATGAGATCAAGACACTCTAAAAGAGCTGTTTGGACTTGCCTTGTGCAAGGGTCATCTATTCTAGCAAGGTCCAGTTTTCCTTCTGAAGCCAGTAACTGGACTCAATAGCTTTCTCAGGTCGACCAACCTTCAGACTCTTCCAAAGAAGAATATATGTAGGAGGATGACCTATGTCTGCTTTTTCATTTCTCCTTTCTAAGGATGATGAGATGCATTTTAGATGGAAAAAAGTGGAAATAATTTAGGGGGCTTCTGAATCATCAGATGAGGGCCCTGGAGATGCTATAGAGCTTTGGTTGGTTGCTCATCTTCAGCAAGAGCCTTACCTTCCCAGGGTGGAGAATATGTGAACAGACACTATTTGAGCACACACTTTCTGGATCTAAACAAATGGATGTTTCCTATAACTGTTTGCTCAGTGGGGCACACTACAAGTGGATTTCATGGCACCTCCTGTCAGTGCTCAGCTGGGAGTGTTCTTCTCCTGGTTCTTCCATCCGAGAGTCAGTGGTCATGATGCTCTGTCCCAGCCCTGGATTTTCTGGCCTGTATACGTTTTTCTCAAACTTCCCTAATCCTGAACATGATCCGTTCATGGTTTCCACTATTGAGGCAGTTGATAGCTCTGCTGATGGCACTTCAGAGATCTTTGGTACTCGGACAGCATGCCTCATCCCAATATGTGTCAATTAGACAGCCTGGTTATTTTTAAGAAGCCGGCTAGCCCAGGTGGGCATAGCAGAAGAGGTCCAGTGAAAGCTTCTTGAATCTTGAAAGATATCCTTTAATCCTACGTACTATAGCATGTGGAAAAGATCTTTGGTGTGGCAGTGATTATTCAATGCAATCCTGAGTCTTCCTCTCGTATTGAGGTCTTGGCACTCTTGCAATCGGCCCTAGACAGAGGGCTTGGCTACAGGTCGTTCCAGTTGTCGACCATTTCAGCTCTAACGGTTAATTGTGTAGAAGATCAGGTTTCATACAAGCAACCTTATAACTAAATCAACAACCAGTCGTGTCTCGGATAAAATCCAAGCTTTCTCAGGCAAGTCTCCATATTTTGAGCCGTTTCAAGGCAAATGTTCTTAATCCAGTTCCATCTTTGCTTCAAAAGGTCGGACCTTTTTTCTCATATAAGTTCAGAAGTGGTGCAACCTTCATTGTCTGCAGTTTCGGGACAGGAAGATTGGTCAAGAGTGGATGCAATTTTTAGGTAATTTTTTCAACGTATCTGCAGAGAACACAGAATTTCAAGCTGGAAAATAACTGGCTATCTATCAGTAAGTCCTAAAAATTGATCAAATGGCCCCATCTAGAATCCTGGTAAGCCATATCCAAATCCTGGTAATCCAAGTATTCAAACGCTTTCATTGCTCATTATCGCCTAGATGTAATGTACGGCCCGGCTTGGGCATTGGGAAATTCGGTGCTGACCTCCGTTCTTTCTGCCCAATATAATAAATGCTTTCTGGGCATTGAGTTGGAGTGATGTGTGGTTATTTTTTTCCCGCCCTGTTTTTTTGTATGCTAGTTAGATCCCATATGTAGGCTGACATGATGAGCTCCAGGAATAGGGAAAATTGTTATCATACTTACTGTAATTTTCCTTTCCTGGAGGCTCATCATGTCAGCCTAGGGTTTCCCGCCCTGATGTTACGTTGCAAGGTGGTTTAGGGACGTAGGGGTATAGGGAGGCCCTCCTTTTATTCATTTAGTGGGTTGTCCTATGGGGGTCAGAGGGGAGGACCTGACCCATACGTAGGCTGACATGATGAGCCTCTAGGAAAGGAAAATTACGGTAAGTATGATAACAATTTTCCCTATTATGTGAAAAAAGGATGCAAATTTCATATGGGTACAGTGCTGCATGACTGAGTAATTGTCATTCAAAGTGTGGTAGCTGAAAAATGGCCTGGACAGGAAGGGGTTTTTCATGCCCACTATTGAGGTGGTTAAATTTGCATAAGCAATAATATTTTTTGAGGTTTGTAAAGCCACCTGTGTGAGCTTGGGTAAATATTTTTGTGAGATGGGCAGCAACAAGTGAAAGTGAAAGAGAAAAAAATGCTCTTTAACCAAACACTCATTTTGGTATTTACTATAGCTTCCTGTAAAAAAAGGCATGAGAGTTAAAATGCGAGTAATTTGCATGTCTGAGCATGCTCAGTTGTGCTGGCACCTAGTTGTAAAGAGTTGGGGAATTTACCTTTTTGCAGACTTTCAAAGATATTTCAGTGTAGAAATCACTTTTTCACACAGTTTAAAAGCAGATTATCTTTAAAAAATATACAACATATTTCAGTACCATTTAGGTGATCATATCATGCAATTCTCCAGGTCCTAGCTAGAGTAAGAGCACTGTCTATTGTATGGGAGCTATAGTGAATTTGATTCTGGGAGTATTTCTGCCCCAGCGTCATAGTGAATTTCATATGGACGATAATTACCGAAACGGTGGTAATTTTGCCACTAATTAGCGCTCAGCACTATAGTAAATGACCTACATTGTATATAAGACCTGAGAACAACTGAGTACCGGTAGGCCTCCTTGTCTTATGGGAAATGGGATGCTATAAGTGAAGAACACAGCAGCCAGCAATACTGCCTGAGCACCAACGTTAAGTTTAGGCCTGACAGTACGAATAACAAAACTGGATACAGTAAACTCTCACTATGAAAAAAGGCATGTGAACAATCTTTTGCATTTGAGTTGCAATTTTCTGTCTTTAGCTGACAAAGAATTGGTATCCTAAATAAGTTATCAAAAACACAATGCTAATGTTATTGTAAACCAATTACCAAGATTCATTATTTTCTACAGAAACAAAGACACTAAAATTATGAAAAATATTAGCCAACATTAATCATGTAACCACTGAACTGCACGGCTGTCTTGCAAAAGAAGACTAGACTCTCAGATGAATCACTGAAGATTTCCTGCCTGACACACATAGGTTACCCTTAGCCTTGATCCTAAATGAATATTTCAGTAGCACCTATTAAAAACAGAGAAAAAAAAAAAAAAAAAAAAAAAAAAAAAACAGAGCTAAGTAATGACTTTCAGTGGAAACAACACATCATGTAAAATAAATGGTTTCTGAGTTATGAAGTGGACAATTGCTTTGTCATACAAATTAATAAATGCATAGCTGTTTAAAACAGATTAATTTGTGTTATCAAGTAGCTAATAAGTAGACGCTGGATTAGAGAGGTTGTAAATTACTGAACTTGTTAGGAAAATATACTAGGGTAGTATAGAAGCAAATTTAGACAGCACTGTAGGCAAGTGTTATGGAATTATTTAATATTTTTAAAAATAGAGCAAATTGACTATTTTCATTATTTTTCATTAACCCCTTCCCGCCTGGCCTATGGACAAATGACGGCCAGGCGGTGGTTCAGTTATCCTGACCGGACGTCAGATGGGGGCACGCATCGTGGCGATCGGTGGTGCGGTGTGTCAGTCTGAAACACCGCATTACCAATCTCGGTAAACAAACTCCATTAGAAGCTCTTTACCACATGATCCAATCACGGCCAGTCACAGTGTAAACATGAAGAGCCGTGGATTGCTACCCATGACCACCAGGGAGCCTGCCCAGGGACCACCAGGGAGAGCCCACCCAGGACCACCAGGGAGCCCACCAGAGCGCCCACCTGACCACCAGGGAGCCCATCTTAGACCACCAGGTAAGGGGCACAATGCCCAACATGGATGACACTCAGTGCCCATTTTCAGATGCCATCCAGGACCCCCAGGGCATGCCCACCTTACATTGCAAGCTGAAATTGCACCTATCAGTGCCCATCAGTGCCACCTATGAGTGCCCATCAGTGCTGCCTATGAGTGCCACCTATCAGTGCTGCATATATGTGCCTCATCAGTGCCCATCAGTGCCCCCTCATCAGTGCCAGTCAGTGATGGAGAAAATGTACTTATTTTACAAAGATTTGTGACAGAAACAGAGAAAAACTTTTTCTTTTCAAATTTTTCTGTCTTTTTTTATTTGTAGCGCAAAAACATAAAAACCCCAGAGGTGATCAAATAACACCAAAATAAAGCTCTATTTGTGGGGGAAAAAAAAGGCAAAAAATGTTTGCGTGCAGCATCGCATGACCGCGCAGTTGTCATTCAAAATGCAACAGCGCTGAAAGCTGAAAATTGGTCTGGGCAGGAAGGGGGGGGGGGTAAGTGCTTGGTATTGAAGTGGTTAATTGACCAGGCTTACAGAAATATACTCATTAAAAGCAATTTATGTTATATAGCACTGCTTTCACCAAATTGTGTATTCAAGGCCATTTAAAATATTTAAACACAGCTGGGATAAATCCTCTTCTGTTATACAATACCAATAGAATTCATTAAGTTGACTAGTTATACCCAAGTAGGACAGACATAACAGAAAGGTACAAACATTTCTCAAATCTTCAAAGTTAGCACAAAGATCCTGAAAATTCCTGGTCACTGACCATCCTGCTTCTACTGCACCAGTGTTCACAGAAATGAAATGAGTGTTCTCTTAAAACAATCACAGGCTTAATTTGCCCTATGGGCCACCCCAGACCTTTAAATCCTAAACAGTTTGCACAGCACCTGGATCCAAAAGGTCAGTTACTCCTAATTAGACATGGGCCGAATGACCCCTGGTTCAGTTTGTGGCAGAACTTCCGAACATCGCAAAAGTTCAGAACCGAATAAAGAACTACATTGAAGTCTATGCAACTGGAAAAACCAAAAGTGCCAATTGTTAAGGCTTATATGCAAGTAACTGGACTAACAAAGGAATTGGGAGTCCAGGTACTGCCCTGGGGAACATGTATCAATGAAAACAAAGTTTGTAAAAAACATAATTTTTAAATGAGCAGTGATTTACTGATGTTTAAAGCGAAACCATAAAAATGAGAAATAGCACAAAAAAAATTAAAAAATCTTTAAATATAGTGTCTGGGGATTCCCCTTAATTTGCCTGTAAAGTGGCACATCTGTACAGTGTACAGAACCTGCTGCAGCAATAATGACATTTATAAAGCAAAAAAAAATACATGGCTTGGGAAACCAGTCTGCATGATGAGGCCACAATTTAGTGCAATCAAAATAAGATTAGAGATTTTTGTTGGATACATTTTGGTGCCTCTTTCACAGACTTTGAATAGAAGTAACAGGTGCAGAAAAATTGGGCTTTAGATGATGGTGGTGCCTTCACACCGTAACCCTATAGAGGTATGCTTAATGAAAGCAATAAGTAGCCTTGTTGTCAAAAATTTAAATTATATGCCCTGGCCAAACAGTGGTGGAAAAACTTGGTCTTTGGGTTTCAGTGGTGCCATCACACCATAACCATATAGAGGTACTCTTCATGAAAGCAAGAATTGGCCTTGCTGTCAAAAATTGAAATCATATGCACCTGTCAAACAGGTGTGGAAAAATTGTTCTTTGGGTGTCGATGGTGCCTTCATGGTGTCTGACTGTACAAGTTAAAGTTTACTAGTTGTTTTTGTATCTTTTGTTTTTATGTTCTTTGCACTCCTGTGTAACCTGAAAGAGAACCACCACTTATTGCACTTTCTTATGCCAGAATTGAGTATTGTTGTTACTCTGCTCAGCCATTTGTGCAAAAAATGTTTATTGTACACAATGCATTAAGGGCCTTATTGCTTATATCATCTGGTTTCATCTTGATAGACCACTGCATGATCATTGTGTTATTTGCTCTTTTTTTCTGTAATTCTGTTTTGTTTAATTCTTAAACCCAAGAAAAATTTAAATGGTATACACCTGTCAAACAGGTGCAGAAAAATTGGTCCTGGGGTGTTAATTGTCCCCATGAAACATACACAAAAAATATCTAACAGATGAAATGAACACCCACAAAGCTAGGCAACCTAGGCAGTCTTTCAAAGATTTCAGATCCAGAAAGCACTAAATCAGTGACATCAGGGGCTTGATAGCTGCTGCTAATCCAGGACTGATTCATGTTGATAAATGTCAGCTGGTCCATGGAGTCTGTAGACAGACATGCTCTCTTATCTGTTAGGGATGGGCCCGTGGTTCGAGTCAAACGTAAGTTTGCCCATTCATCAAATTTAGAAAATTATGGAGAGTTTGCAGGGACTTTGCCGCCACGGAGCGTCCCATAATGCATTGCGTGCAGACAGTGCACACGGCTCCCCCCCATGGGGAGGGCTCCCACCATCTGCATGCTTTTTGTTTTGACAGTTAATTTATATGGCAGGGCGGAGCCACCCAGCAACGTAAGTGAGCGGCCCCACCGCTACTAACATCATGTGACATCAGATGGGGCGGGTCATGCTCTTACATCACTGGTTGACCCGGCCCTTCCATATAAATAAACTGTCAAAGCAAATAGTGTGCAGGCGGCAGGAGCACTCCCATGGAAGAGGAGCTGTTGAGGCTTTTTTTTTCTGGTCCGTCGTGCCGTGATTGACGATGGATTACAATGGGGATACTTATTTTTTTTTCTTTTTTAATAAAGGACTTTCTCCTGTGTTTTTTACTTTTTTGACACTTTTTGGTGAATTAGTAGGGTACAATGTACCCCTACTAATTCACATGGGAGTGGGATCTAGGGGCCCCCTTATTAAAGGGGGCTTCCAGATTCCGATAAGCCCCCCGCCCGCAACCCCCACAACCAAAGCCCAGGGTTGTGGGGAAGAGGCTCTTGTCCCCATCAAGATGGGGACAATGTGCTTTGGGGTGGTGGGGTGGAGAGCCTCCCCTGCCCCAAAGCACCCATACTTTCTATGTTGAGGACATCTAGCCTGGTACGGTTCAGGAGGGGGGCTCTCGCCCACTCCCCCCATCCTGGCCGGCCAGGTTGCATGCTCGGATAAGGGTCTGGTATGGATTTTAGGGGGAAACTCAAGTCAATTTTTTTTTAAATTTTGGCTTCCCCTTAAAATTAATACCAGACCCGAAGGGCCTGGTATGGACTGGGGGGGGGGACCCTATGCAAATTTTTCAGTTGGTTTTTTTTCTATATTGCCGGGAGCTGGCAATACATTACAGCCACGAGTGGTTTTTAATGACAATTTTTCCTTTACAAATGTCATTTTTCTCTGGCACTGTTCTAAACATCACAGAGATGCGCCCATTTACAGGCAGACTAAGAGGCACATTATTTTAAGGAACATTTCATTTTTATTGTTTCACTTTATTTCATTATTAAAAATCACGGCCCCTGAAAAAACAGTTGATTTAAAAACTTTTTTTCATTGATACATGTCCCCTAGGGTAGGACCCGGGTCCCCATACACCTTTTATGGCAATAACTTGCATGTAAGCATTTAAAATGGGCACTTTTGATTTTTCATGTTCGGGTCCCATAGACTTTATCTGTGTTTGAATGTTCGCACAAATTTTTTGCCTGTTCGCATGTTCTGGTGCAAACCAAACCGGGGGAGTTGTTCAGCCCATCCCTATTATCTGTCACAAAACCTCCGACAACACCGAATGCCCATTCAGAAAGTATGCTGGATGCTGGGCAGCCCAGCATACTGGGAAAGTTCTGGCCAGTCATGTATTCTCATGAACCAGCAACCCAGTGGATCATCAATTGGAAAGCTCTCCATGTCTGTTTTCACCCCTATATAATCTCCCTCCATATGATGCAGACGCTGCCGATGGAATGTGAAGCTAACAGCCCTGTGTACCGAGGACTAAAAAAAATTGAAATGCAGCAATGAGGTGGCCCCCTACTCCACTGCTCCTCTCATGATCAACAGAGGCCTCAAAATTATATTTTCCACAAGAATGTAACCTACCAGAGTCTGGAAAGGAGCTACATAAACTCCTCTTTAAGGTGTCCTCAAGAGATTACATCTTCTGCTCCCCCTGTGGGGACAGGATCTGAGACTTGTAACGGTGGTAAAGGAGCGTTGCCAACCAATAGTGATCCTTCTCCTTGATGCCATGAATTCTCGTGGCCTTTCGCAGTCTTTGAAAAATGAGGGAGCCCATGCACTGCAAGTTTGTGGAGGTATGAGAAGCAGACTCCTCGTAGTTACTGAGGATTATAGTATCTGGAACTGCCTTCTCCAGCCACATACTACTCCCAAGGGTTCTGAGCAAGGGAAACCATTGGTTAAGGGTTGACCTATGTCTTCCTCTGCTTCAATACCTCCAAAACTGTCAGAATCCTCCTACTCCTCCCTCTCCTCTGGTCTGTTGTATGGCATTGCAAGAATGGTGTCTGCATAAAGCGTGTAGCACTTCATGGACTATATGGACTGTTATCTCATTCATTACATTTTTCTCACATTATCCATATATGTTTATTTATGAGAGCGGTTCTATCTGAATGCATATGATTTAAGGTTTTCCTGTTACACCAGCAGCTCATTAACCTATTGCTTCAATAGCGCAGGTAACAACTGGTTGCTGATCTCAGCTCCAATTGTATATAATTTATAATATGTCCAAAATATTTGGCGAAGTTACACAGTGAAAAAAAAGTTAGGTAACTGCACTGGGGATACTTACGCCAAATGTATAAGTGAAACCATAGGGCAAGGACCGGTAGCAAAGTCTGCCCCAGGAGCTGAGGGGGAAACACGAGGAAGGAAGCTGGGAGCATGTGTAGTCACTATGAGGGTATATGACCAATGGTAATGGAGATGAACCCAGTTGCTGTGATTTTGCCTATCAATAGATTGAAGGGATGTGGATAAGTGTGTGTGTAGGGAGAACCATGGGAACCCATAACTTGAAAAAAATGTGAATAATGAAAATGTTGTGGGTAAACAAGGAAAAGCCGTGACTACAAGGTAGTGAGTGAACCAAAGGTATATAACAAGACCCACAAACCAGAAGAGAGCATGAAAAAGTATTGGAAGCCACTGAAGTGAGTGTGAGGGAACTTACCATGAGTTGCCCAGGGTTGGCAAGGAACTACAGTATGTGCAGGACCAAAATACCATAGAGTACAGCAAGTGCGATGCGGAAAATAGCTCTCACCATGTGAGCGTGTAAGATGCTCTCGGCTTTAAACACACCCCCAGCGTCACGCTGGCTTGACCGAAGGGGAGGAGCATCCCCGACAAGGTGGCCATATCAAGGAAATAACAAATCCCCAATTGTCAGCCGAGATTGAAAACTCGCACCAGGTTCAAATCATTCGTATTGAGTCCAGAAACTCAGTGGTTAACAACTCTTGTTTTGTAATAAAGATCAAATCATCTATGTAGCAGAAGTATGAAATGATTTTATCTCTGTGGGGATTGTCTGCATTGTAGATATGAAGCACCTCCCACCAACCCATGTACAGATTAACATAGGTTAATGAGAATCTGGCTCTTGTCTGCATGTACCATTTAGAGTTGAAAAGAAAATAGTTGTGATGTAGAAGGTATGAGACAGTTTCCTGAATGAACCATTTTAGTTCTGATGAATGTTCTCTATACAGATCCATGTGGTGCTTGAGCGACTTTAATCCTAGAATATGGGATATACACGAGTATAGGGACTTAACATCACATACTATCCATTTATAATTGTTCTCCCATGATGAATGTCCTTCTAAAGCCTGTATGGTGTGTTTTGTATCCTGGAGATGAGAAGGCATCCTAATGACTAGGGGTTGTAACAAAATGTCTATGAGGTTGCCCAAAGGTTGCCCAAGGGAGTCAATGCTGGTCAAGGTCTCCCTTGAATAGGGAAATCATTTTATGAGTCTTGGGCAAATAATGGAATATAGATGTAACAGGTTCTTCCGATCCCACCCACCCATATCTACACACGTCTAAAGCATATATTAGATGAAGATGTATCCATTGGCATCTGGAACTCTTCAGAGGCTACCAACATTATCCCCTTCCATCCTGTTACACCTATATTACATCATTTGCCCAAGACTCATAAAAATGATGTCTCTGTTCAAGGGAGACCATATCTACAATGCAGACAATCCCCCAATAAAGTCATTTCATACTTCCGCTACATATATAATTTGATCCTTATCATAAAACAACAATTGTCAAATACTGAGTTTCTAGACTATCTCAACACAAATGATTTAAACTTAAAGTTCACCATAGAGGAACACCAAACCGAAACCAACTTTCTGGATCTCACACTATTTGGATCCACTCAGGGCAAGACTGTCAAAGTACGTTCATTTAGGAAAACCACCTCCAAGAACTCTCTTCTGCATGCAACCAGCTGTCATGCTGCCCACACTATTAAAGCAATACCGCGAGGTCAGTTTATTCAGACAATACAGAACTGTTCTTACCTAACCGATTATGATAGAGAAGCATGTCTACTCGAACAGAGACTCTGTGAATGAGGATATTGCAAACCAATGGTCCGAAAGGTTCATGCCCAAATTAGGAGCCTTGACAGAACCAACCTTTTGACCAATGGTTTGCCTCAAGACACTAGACCATCAACAAATTACAGTCTAAAATTCTCAGAAATAAAAAACATAATTACAAAACACCTCTCCATTTTACATAGTGATGACAGCTACAAAACCATCTTAAGAGGTGGGATCAGATATGTTGTAAGAAAAACACGGACAATAGGCAACATGATCTCCCCTAATATGTACACTTCCAATACAACCACTAATATTTGGTTGAACACCACTGGATTGTTTTAATACAATGCTACCAGGTGTTCCACCTGCAATCTTTTAGGTGATCCTCATACTATAATCTCACACTCCAATGGTCTTTCTATAACCATCAAACAGCTAGTCAATTGCCACACTAAATACGTAATTTACATTATCACCTGTACCAAATTTAAAATCCAATACATAGGCAGAACTACCAGACGTCTCAGTGACAGAATTACGGATCCCCTGTCAGATATAAGAACCAACAAAAACACAGGTCTTAACTACGAGTGGGGCATTACCCACTGTTATGAATGAGGGTCTCATCAACAGTGCCTGTGCTATTAACACATTGATATACTGACTTCCCTCAGCTATCTATGCACAAATTGTTGTGACTGCATACTCATATATTTACATATTCAGCAGATTGTTACATATAAGATTTATATGTGATTTACTCCTGCACAATATTGAGCGTCTTTTGGAACTATTAGGGAATCCATTTCTCCTCTCTTTGTACAGGAAATTGTAGACAATGACAAAAATAATTTTTTATAAACATAGTTTTAACTATGAACATGAATCAAAAACAATTTATTATTTTTATTGCCTATATTTTAATAAAATGTATTAGTTGTTTTGCCTATTGGCCCAATTGGGAGTATACATGCTTATATATTTTTTTATTGCACTCAGAACAGTTTACATTGTACAGAGGGTAGCACTCTAGGTTAAATTGCACTGATAGATAATTTCCTCCATACTAGCACCAATCACAATTAATTACACACACCTACTACCTTTTTGTAGCTAACAAGTGACTACAGATGATCCTTAAATACTCCCTATGCACATGATTTCCTTATCCCCATGACTAAGCTCTGGGGTGAAACATGTTGGGGGCGTGCCTTGGTCGGAGTCCAGGCTGAGGTTGTCATTCCATTTACTGCATTAGGACACCATAGATGTGCGACTTCCAGGGGCTACCCATCTTTTCTAGAACCTTTGCAGGAGCCAGGATGGGCTCCATCCCCGGTCAACACTAGCAGCAGTTTCAGATGCACTGTTCACATACCCCCTCCCTATCGAGCCTGAGTGGCCCACACACTTTTCCCAGGTCACTTGTGGCCTCCTCAAATGGTGACAGTACAGAGCATACATCTTTTATCAGTAGCCATCGGTGTAAGGAAAAAAGCAGAGCTGGCATGAGCCTGTTGTTGTGCCATAAACACACAGGTACTCGTTGATGCCCTCTGCTGCATGTTCAGCTGCTGCAGTATTATCAAGGTCAACTTCCACCAGGTGGGCATGTCACAAATCAGGCAGTATACAGGCAGGTGGAATTTCTGCTGAATTTCAGCCATCAGAGCACTGGTTGCGTATGACCACCTGAAATGGCTACGGACGTTTCTGGCCTGCATTAGCAGATCTTCCAACACTGGCTACCTGCTTAAGAAATGCCGCACCACCAAATTCTGCAAAATTACAGAAGGGGCAGAATGGATGGAAAGGTAGCAGTTCTAAAGCCAGCAGCTTTGACAAGCTTGAATTTAGGCACTGGGCATGTGGGTGGCAGTGACTGTATTTTTTTTTTCATGTAGCAGATGGGGCAGAGAAATTTGCCTGCTATGCTCTACAGCTGGTTGTGTGCTGCTGGCAGATGTGCTGCAAGGACCTGTGACACCCTTCGCTATGCCATCATCGCTGTCAGTGGAGACTGCTGAGAGGTCATGAGATATAGTGGGGGTAGACTGGAAATGTGAGGAGTGAGGAGGAGCAAAATTGCATCCCTTTTGTGTGGCTTTCAGGTGCTCTTGCCAACTGGCTGAATGGTGGGAGTTTAAATGCCTCGTCAAGGGGGGCGGAGCCAGCAGCCGGAGCGGATGGAAGCCTGATCCAGGAGCTCCGACACAACGGGCACTATACAGCGGCTCACAGCGAACTTTAAACATCCCCAAACGGCCTGAGAAGCTTCTAACCACAAGGGGAACATGTCCCAAGCATCTGGCAAAAGAAGCAGAGAAGCACCGAGGAAAATCGCGGACTTCTTCACTCCAGCCTCGGGCCGTCGGAGTCAAGATGGCGCCGGCTCGAGACACGCGGCTCCGCTGCAGCAGGAGGATCCGCTCGTTGCAGAAACTCCGTTCGTTTCCGCGAACAACAAGCAGGACAACTTACAAGGTGAGCCTTTGGGGGCAAACACCCCTCTACCTAATACTCCCACCACTAGCCCACTTAAGCAGAGAAGGAGACTAGAGGACAGCACGACAACCCATGACGATGGGGAGGGGGCGGAAGAGGAGATGGAGGAGACAGCTGCATACAGCCAAAAGCTAGATGACTTCCCCACCACAGGCCAGTCGATAACAGACGACGTAATGAAAGAGATGCTGTTAACTCTGAGAGGGGCGATACAGCAGGATATGGCTTCCTTTATGAGATCCACCAGGAAGGAAATAATCAACCTTGGTGACAGGGTGGACTTTGTGGAAAACAAAATGAGCGATATCTCTATAGCTCATAATGAACTGGTCGACGCCCACTGCTCACTGGAAGATGAGGTGAAGGCGCTAAAGCTCAAAGTCGCAGACTTAGAAGATCGCTCACGCAGGAACAATGTCAAATTTAGGGGCATCCCC
>BLSH010011146.1:68137-78429 GCA_018402905.1 Glandirana rugosa
GTGACACAACCCATCGCGGGTAGCCGGCAGAGATCGAGTCCCCCCTACCCGCTACCTGGCCCCCCCGGAACACAGTGAGCGCGCGCACTCTCACAATACTAGTTATCGCGGCCGCTGTCATGACGGCAGTTTACGACAACGAGCCACTTTGCCGCCATTACGCTGCGGCGGGCAGTCAGCAAGTGGTTAAACTTGTGGTCATTGGAGAGAATTAATAATAAATATAAAGTGCAGCGCTTAAGAAATGTTAAAGAAAATTTTAAAATTCATACAAATTAAGAAACAAATAGTCCAAATATAAGGAAGCCACCAAACATGGTTGGTGCAAGGATTTGTGACACCCTAGGCAAAACCTCATTTTGCCACCCCAATTGGCTCCACCCCCTCACCCTGCCCATGTGACAGGAGACGGCACTATACAGGAAGCATCAGCTCTGCTTCCTCTAGCGCTGGCTCCAGTGCTGTGCTGCGCCTCTAATTACACTACTGCTGGGACAGAGCAGCTGCCTGAGACTGAGTTAGTTACATGCTGCAGCCTGCAGAGCATGCAGATGCGAAGGGAAACCAGCAAACGGGAGCCCCTAGGCAGCAGGGCGCCCTAGGCGGCTGCCTAGCTTGCCTAGTGGTAGCACTGGCCCTGCCACCGAATGAAGTGTCTTGTGGTCATTGATAATTATAAAGCGTCCAGTGCTTCTAGACTCTGCATATATATATATATAGTAATATGGCGTTAACCATCGAATCAAGTGTATCCACCGCAAAATATTTGTGCTTACCAGAACCTGGTAAATAACCAGCAGAAACAACAACTGTACTCTGGATATCCTCCACTAGGGAACTCTAGGGTATTCGTTGTTCGACCAGAACCTCCGAAAAAAGCGATTCAACAGAAGGCACTTTTTATAAACTCATCCACATAAAATCCAAGATGCCACATCACAGGAGTGTTCAACGAGTCACATAATAAAAGAGAGTCTCTCCATAGTATAGAACCATTAACAAAATGTATTAAAAATGGTTACAGACACTTACATCTCCATAATGAAAATGAGCCCATCAATGATAAAAATGATGCAGTGACCTGGGGGGGGGGGACGTAAACCAATGCGTTTCGTCTTCCTTAGACGTCCTCTGGGGTGGAGAGAATGACGGGAGGCCCATGGAACCCAGAATCCCTTGGAGTGCTTGGGAAACCCTTGTTTCAGCTCCCCATGCCCCTCCTATGTCTAAGTCACCCTGTGTCTATTAGGGGCACAGGGGGACTGAGAAAATGATGGACAGCTATTTAATGGACACTGAGAATGTGGTTTGGATTACTTTAAATAAGACAGTAATATTTGTCAACAATATCCCTCAAGAAATCTATGACACATTAATTCCACTCTATCAGAATGATGAAACATTGTATGAGTTTTGTAGACTGTTGCCGTGCTGTCTTCAATGCCTGATTAATCAAAGCATTGCTTAGATACAGTCATGCTCATGTTACGTACCTGGCGGTGGAGTCTGGCTTATGCGGGGGCAACCTCTCTTCCAGCCCTGGTTTCGATAGACCCTGGTAGTGCAGACAGGGAGCTCGGGAGCACAGGGGGGCACGAGGGCTGGACTAGTCTCTTTAGCACGTAGAAGTCAACAGAAGCTTGTGCAGGCTGAAGGATAGTGGTGTGGTCCGGGTCAGCAACTGGCTGGCAGCAAAGTACAAAGGGATCAGGCAAACGGGTAGTCGGGTACAGGCTGGGTCGGTAACGTGTGGGCAGCTAAAGTACAAAGGGCACAGGCAGAAGAGTAGTCGTAAGCAGTCCAAGGTCGAGGCAGGCAGATAGCAGCAGATCCAGAGGGGAAGCCGGGGTCACAGAAACAGGAAGTCTTTCAGAGCAAACACAGGCAGGTTACACAGGTCACAGGGACGCTGTAGAACGGACAGCATCTGCACCAGGGTGCTGTCCGGTTAAACAGGCCGTTTTGGCGCGCACGCAGGTGTGTGCGAACGCACACAGGCGCGCGCACACTGCCACAGACACTGGAAAACGCCCATTTTACTGACAGCTCATAAGTTTACATACCCAGGCAGAATTTATGATTTCTTGGCCATTTTTCAGAGAATATGAATGAGAACACAAAAACTTTTCTTTCACTCATGGTTGGTGTTTGGCTGAAGCCATTTATTATCAATCAACTGAGTTTCCTCTTTTTATATCATAATGACAACAGAAACTCCCCAAATGACCCTGATCAAAAGTTTACATACCCTGGTGATTTTCGCCTGATAACATGCACACAAGTTGACACAAAGGGGTTTGAATGGCTATTAAAGGTAACCATCCTCACCTGTGATCTGTTTGCTTGTAATTAGTGTGTGTGTATAAAAGGTCAATGAGTTTCTGGACTCCTGACAGACCCTTGCATCTTTCATCCAGTGCTGCACTGACGTTTCTGGATTCTGAGTCATGGGGAAAGCAAAAGAAATGTCAAAGGATCTGCAGGAAAAGGTAGTTGAACTGTATAAAACAGGAAAGGGATATAAAAATGTAGCCAATGGCCCCCTTAGGGGTGGCTGAGTGTTGTGGTCCATCTGCTCACCCTGCCCTCAATCACATCCATACCGCACCAGGAGTCACAGAACAGGCTGGTACTTTGTTTTGTTTTATTAGGGGATTGAACTTGGATGGGGATTGGGGGCGTTATGGGATGCCCATAGAATTAGTTGCAAACTTGCCGAGGACCACTATATACAGCTCTGTGCATACATCACCTCTTGTCCTCCAGCACATCACTTGCTCCTCTAAACTCCGGTTTCTCTCTCCTGCACATTACTTGTTCCAGGCCCAGAAGCAAATTTACTAGGCCTTCTCCATTTCTCCACCCTGTCTGGCACATGGTGAGGCCTGCATTGCTGTAGGCAGGACCTCAGAACCACCCATTACAGGTAGGGACAGTTGATCCCCTAGTGTGTAGGTACACTGATGTGCTAGCCAGCCTGATGGATTACTACTCCCAACCCATCCTCTTGCTCCAGGTCCTGTCAGCCACTCCAGCAGTGTTGGCCTCCTTCACTGCCTCCAGGACACCACAGTCCCTTACCGACTTCTGCACCCTTTCCAGATTGTCTCTCACCCCAATCCGCTCTGGCATGCTTCTACGGCTTCCCAGGGTGTGTGACACTCACCAATCACCCAGTGGACTCCTGACTGAGTCTCTCCAGTAACGCTGTCTGTTGCTCTCCTGCTTCCTTGTGCTGCTCCAGGATCTCTCTCCTCCTGGCTGCACCCCGAGCCCAGGCCTCAAGGTCAGACTGAGGGCTCCCTCCGGGGTGCGGCCTCAGAAACCTCAGCTATATTTCAGCTCCAGCTCTTCCTCCCAAACTCCTCCCAGACTGGGTATTTAAGGAGGCATGTCCCATGCCAATCCAGATTGGGAATTGGTCAGAGCTCCTTAGAACACCCCAGATGACCACACCTCCCCTCCAGCCTCTCTTTCCAGAATATTCCAGTGCCTTCTGGAAAGAAGTAGGAGGATCTGATGACACCATCTGGGAATTACCCAGTCCTACCTGAGCCACTCCCAGCCCAGAAATCAAAACAATCAGGCCTGACTACATTTTTACCTCACCTATCAAAAACCTATTACACTAGCTCCCGCTTACCAGGGGGCGCTACAAAACGATATCCAAGGAATTGAGAATGCCAATTAACAGCGTTCAAACTCTAATCAAGAAGTTCACCATTCCTACTGTGAAACACGGTGGTGGATCGCTGATGTTTTGGGGATGTGTGAGCTACAAAGGCACAGGGAATTTGGTCAAAATTGATGGCAAGATGAATGAAGTTATCAAAAATACTGGATGAACATTTGCATTCATCAGCCAGGAAGCTGCGCATGGGACGTCCTTGGCCATTCCAACATGACAATGATCCAAAACACAAAGACAAGCCGACCTGTCATTGGCTACAGCAGAATAAAGTGAAGGATCTGGAGTGGCCATCTCAGTCTCCTGACCTCAATATCATTGAGCCACTCTGGGGAGATCTCAAACATGCAGATCATGCAAGACAGCCCAAGAATTTCCAGGAACTGAGGAATGGGCAGCTTTACCATCTGAGAAGATAAAGAGCCTCATCACCCACAAATACCACAAAAGACTTCAAGCTGTCATTGATGTTAAAGGGGGCAATAAATAGTATTAAGAAATGGGGTATGTAAACTTTTGATCAGGGTCATTTGGGGAGTTTCTGTGGTCATTATGATATAAAAAGAGTAAACACAGTTGATTGATAATAAATGGCTTCAGCCAAACACCAACCATGAGTGAAAGAAAAGTTTTTGTGTTCTCATTCATATTCTCTGAAAAATGGCCAAGAAATCATCAATTCTGCTAGGGTATGTAAACTTATGAGCTGTCAGTAAAATGGGCGTTTTCCAGTGTCTGTGGCCGCCAAAACGGCCTGTTTAACCGGACAGCACCCTGGTGCAGATTGAAATCATCAATTCTGATATAGATAGATGCAAACTTATGAGCACAACTATATGGATTTCATGGTCTTCAATGTAGGAGCCGGTCCATCTGCTACTGAGGACTCCTGCTATTGTGTGAAGGTGTTCTGTATACTTATGATAATATGTATAGTAGTTTGTGACCTAGAAGACAGCAAGTCTGACCTGGAAGGTCAGACCTCTGAGTCACCTTGGCTGGTTAAATGACTAGTTAATTAGCTCGTGTTAATTTATGTTTCTGGTTACAGTTTGTATTGTTAGGCTCCATGCACACTGAATCTGATAAACTATCGTTTATGGTCGTTTAGGCGTTTTTTTGTTAAAAGCCCATAAACGCCCCTTTATGTTATCCTATGTGTCCATGCACACATGGACGTCTATTGTTGTTTAACAGCAATGGCGTTTATGGGCTGTTATCTGAACGCCCTGAATAGGCGTTCAGGAGTCGTTCTTCTGACCACAAAAAAAGCTGGATGCCGATAAACGCTCATAAACGCAGCTAAACGGCCGTTTATCAGCACTCAGCACTTTTTGTAGTCAATGGAAGCTAATGAAGTAGAAAAAAAAAAAACCTCAAAAACGCTGACGCCAAAAAACGCGCATAAACACTGCTTACAAAACACTGGTAAAAGCGCATTTTCTGAGCAGCGTCTCCTACCACATAATCCTAATCGATTTTCCTATCGCACTCCTTCCTGGCAAGAAAGGCTCTCACGTAATAGGGTGCTGCAACGAAATCCAGCTGGTTCCTGGAGATTATTCGTCATGCAAGTGTACATATTCGTCAGCACACCATGGATCCTTGTCCAAAATTTTATTTTATTGAAAAGATCACATCACAGAGAACTGCAACGTTTCGGGGCCCCTTCGTCAGGCATGTGACCTACCTACCACATAATCCGACGCCCAGAGAGCATCCAGTGTGCATGGAGCCTTAAGCCTCGTACACACGAGCCGATGGTTGGTCAACCGAATGTCCAACTTTTGTCCAAATTGGGCGACAGCGGTTGTGTCTGGCGTACTGACATGAGTCAAGTAATCGGCCAACAAAGACGAACGTAGCGACGTGTTCCGAGCGTATAACGAGGGAGTTCAGGTGAATGTCATTTGTGAATTAGGAACGTAGGTTGCACGACCGAACAATTCCTGGATTCCGAGCATGCGTGATTGCACTTCCAACTTTTGGTTGGTCAACTCCTGTAGACACGAGCCAACAATTGGCCAACACAAGGTTTCTAGTCTCATCATCCAACTTCTGTTGGACGACGATTGGACATCCGTTGTAGAAACGCGCGTACACACGATCGGATTTTCGGCCAACAGGCTGTTGGACGACCGTTGTTGACTGATGATCGGACCGTGTGTATGGGCCTTTAGGGTAATCTGAGCAGGAGGGGGGGGATGTATTTTCCAAGTGTATAAAAGCCCGTATGCTTGTTCAAAGAAAGAGTAATTATTCTGGTTTACTCCAAAATTGGTACTGCCTAGTTATTGGGGTAACTATAGACAGACTTGCGGGTCTCGTGTTCCAGAACTTGGGAAGTAGCTTCTTGGCAGAGATACCCAACAGGGTGTCCGGAGTCCGTCCCTCCCCTCACTAAATTCACATGAAAACCACACATGCTAAGCAGAGTCCACATTGCGTTATAAAAAAAAAAAATCAAAATGTGAATTCGCATTGTGTACCACTTTAAATCTGCACTCGATTTGCACCGCATTATTCTATGCATGAAGGTAAAAAACCTGTGTGCAGCAGCGCCCCCTACCCGAGCCCCATCTAGATACAGCGATGTGCACGAGAGCAGCGGCTCTCCGGGGTCTCTGCCTCCTCATTGGCTCTTGCTACTGTCAATCGCAGCAAGTGAGCCAATGGGGGGAGAGTGGGGGCCATGTTCTGTTTCTGAAAGGCCACACAACAGCGGCTCGGGAGCGAGCCTCGCTCAGGTGCCCCAAAAGCAAGCTGCTTGCTACGGGGACACTCAGCATGGGGGAGGGGCCAGGAGCGCCGGCGGGGGGACCTGAGAAGAGGAGGATCGGGGCTGCTGTGCGCAAATTCACTGCACAGAGGAGGTAAGTTTAGCATGCTTGTTGTTTTTTTTTTTTAAATCAGCCTTTAATATCACTTATAGCTTTGACAAAATAAAACCTGGAAGCTCACCACAGTCTTCTGGGTTGAATGATGCTCAGGACAGACTGTAAGTGCAGTATTTCATGGACCCGATTCTGAAGGGGCCTCACCACAGTACTTTCCTTTCACCACAAGGTGTCCCTAGTCTTCTGGGTTGAATAATTCCAGGACAGAATAATGCAGGGTGTCATGGACCCACCCACAAGGGGGCATCACCACAGTACAGAACTCTCTTTTTATCACATGATGCCCTCAGTCTTCTGGGTTGCATGGCCGGGTCAAACTGGCCATGCAAGGTGTCCTGGACCCACCCCTGAAGGGGCATCACCACAGTACAGCATTCTCCTTTCACCACAAGATGTCCTCAGTCTTCTGGGTTGAATGATTTCCAGGACAGACTGTAAGTGAAGGATTTCATGGACCCGCCCCTGAAGGGACCTCACCACAGTACAGTATTTTCTTTTCACCACAAGGTGTCCCTAGTCTTCCAGGTTGAATGATTTCCAGGACAGCCTCATGCAAGGTGTCATTGATCCACCCCTGAGGGGGCAACACTACAGATCAATACTCTCTTTTCACCACAAGATGTCCTCCGTCTTCTGGGTTGGATGATGCTCAGGACCAGGGGTGTATCATGAAATTAGTGGGCCCGTGTACAAGCTCACACCGCACCGATAATC
This sequence comes from Glandirana rugosa, assembly GCA_018402905.1. NCBI lineage: Eukaryota > Metazoa > Chordata > Amphibia > Anura > Ranidae > Glandirana > Glandirana rugosa. The sequence goes on from BLSH010011146.1 coordinate 75,437, forward strand.
CCCGACTGTCAACCAGGGACAGATCATCCTTACGTGCAGTGTTGGTCAGAGCACTCTGGGCCCCCCACCCTTCAGGGCCCGTGTTCAGTGAGCACCCTGCACCCATGGATGATACGCCACTGCTCAGAACAGACTGGCAGTGAAGGATTTCATGGGCCTGATACTGAGGGGGCCTCACTGCAGTAGAGTACTCTCTTTTCCGTATAGGATGCCCTCAGTGTTCCGGGTTGAATGATGCCCAGGACAGACTGGCAGTGAAGGATTTCATGGGCCTGATCCTGAGGGGGCCTCACTGCAGTACAGTACTCTCATTTCCATATAGGATGCCCTCAGTCTTCTGGGTTGAATGATGCCCAGGACAGACTGGCAGTGAAGGATTTCATGGGCCTGATCCTGAGGGGGCCTCACTGCAGTACAGTACTCTCTTTCCCGTATAGGATGCCCTCAGTGTTCCGGGTTGAATAATGCCCAGGACAGACTGGCAGTGCAGGATGTCCTGGACCCACCCCTAAAAGGGGCATCACCACAGTACAGCACTCTCTTTTCACCACAAGATGTCATTAGCCTTCTGGGTTGAATGATGCTCATGACAGACTGTAAGTTCAGGGTATCATGGACCCGCCTCTGAGGGGGCATCACCACAGCACAGTACTCTCTTTTTACCACAAGATGTCTTCAGTCTATTGGGTTGAATGATGCTTAGGACAGTCCATAAGTCCAGGTGTCATGGACCCCCCCGAGGGGACATTGTCATGGCACTTTACTCTTTTTACCACAAGATGTCCTCGGTCTTCTGAGTTGAATGATGCCCAGGACAGATTGTAAGTGCAGAGTATCATGGACCCACCCCTGAGGGAACATTACTGCAGCATGCTACTTCCTTTTTGCCACAAGATGTTCTCAGTCTTCCAGATCGAATGATGCCCAGTACAGACGGTAAGTGCAGGGTGTCAAGGGCCCACCTCTGATGTGGCATCAGCACAGTGCAGTACTCTTATTTCACCACAAGGTACCCTCAGTCTACCAGGTTTAATGACACCCAGGACGGTGTGTATGTCCAGGGTGTCATGGACCTGTCCCTGAGGGACATCAGCGCAGCGCAGTACTCTCTTTTTGCCACAAGATGTCCTCAGTCTTCCGGAAGGAATCATACCCAGGACAGGCTAAGCGCCGGGTGTCATGGACCCGCCCCTGAGGTGGCGGCACCCCTTCTCATTGTTGTGTAATGGTGCAGACAGGGCTACTTTACGAAGGGTATAGTTCCCTTTAATTCACTGGAAATGGCTTGATTTGCTTTATTATATATTTGTTCTATACAGGCTGATTCATATTATCGGAGTCGCTGTTTGATATAATGGCTTTTAATCTTACTTAGTAATATTTTAGGCAATTATCCGTCTAATATTACATTCTAAAATAAGTCTCAATGAGGTGAGTAATGACCCTTTTTCATCTCCTTCCAACATAATGCTTCCTAATAGGCCAGATATTGATATTTCTTTCTTTTATTTATCATTATTAAGAAGGTGAATTCATTTTCTTTCTCTCTGCTGTATTCAAATCCTCTGCCAACGTGCTTAATCACATTCTGCTCGGCGCCGGGGCTACGGCTCCACTGCAGCAAATCCTGGTGAAAGTTGGTGCCGTGAATTCATCGTTATTGGCCTTGTGAGGTGCCAGACGTGTTGACAAGCGGGGGGGGGGGGGATCTATGGGAAGTGGGGGGCCCAGAACCCAACGGTCTGATATTCAGGTCCATGGAGGGTGCCGGGAATATCTGGGCTTCATGGTGGACCAGACCGGGGAACTTGGATCGTCATTAAAACAAATCTCCGGGCAACTTCTATTCATCTACAACTCTCATTATATAATCCCTGGAGATCCCGCACTGAGCGTCCTTCAGGCACTTCCTGCTATAGGGTGACAACTGCACAGCTACCCTGGCACATGCCCCACCCGATGGAGGCTGTTGGTGTTAGGGTTACAGGGAAGATTAGTGTTAGGACTACAGGGAGAGTTAGTGTTGGGGTTACAGGGAAGATTAGTGTTAGGATTACAGGGAGAGTTAGTGTTGGGGTTACAGGGAAGATTAGTGTTAGGATTACAGGGAGAGTTAGTGTTGGGGTTACAGGGAGGGTTAGTGTTGGGGTTACAGGGAGGATTAGTGTTAGGATTACAGAGAGGGTTAGTGCTGGGGTTACAGGGAGGGTTAGTGTTGGGGTTACAAGGAGGGATAGTGTTGGGGTTACAGGGAGGGTTAGTGTTAGGGTTACAGGGAGGGTTAGTGTTGGGGTTACAGGGAGGGTTAGGGTTTTGGTTACAGGAAGGGTTAGTGTTACGATTACAGGGAGGGTTAGAGTTGGGGTTACAGGGAGGGTTAGTGTTGGGGTTACAGGGAGGGTTAGTGTTACGATTACAGGGAAGATTAGTGTTGGGGTTACAGGGAGGGTTAGTGTTAGGGTTACAGGGAGGTTTAATGTTAGGGTTACATGGAGGGTTAATGTTAGGATTACAGGGAGGGTTAATGTTAGGATTACAGGGAGGGTTAGTGTTGGGGTTACAGGGAGGGTTAGTGTTGGGGTTACAGGGATGGTTAGTATTGGGGTTACAGAGAGGGTTAGCATTGGGGTTACAGGGAAGATTAGTGTTGAGGTTACAGGGAGGGTTAGTGTTAGGATTACATGGAAGGGTAGTGTTAGGGTTACAGAGAGGGTTAGTGTTGGGGTTACAGAGAGGGTTAGTGTTGGGGTTACAGAGAGGGTTAGTGTTGGGGTCACAGAGAGGGTTAGTGTTAGGGTTACATGGAGGGTTAGTGTTAGGGTTATAGGGGGGTTAGTGTTAGGGTTACAGGGGGGTTAGTGTTAGGGTTACAGGGAGGGTTAGGGTTGGGGTTACAGAGAGGGTTAGTGTTAGGGTTACAGGGAGGGTTAGTGTTAGGGTTACAGGGAGGGCTAGTGTTAGGGTTACAGGGAGGGCTAGTGTTAGGGTTACAG
>BLSH010011146.1:78439-89954 GCA_018402905.1 Glandirana rugosa
GGACATTGGGGTTGTGATTGGGAGAGACATTGGGGTTGGGATTGGGAGGGACATTGGGATTGTGATCGGGAGGGATAGGGTTGGGGTTACAGAGAGGGTTAGTGTTGGGGTTACAGGGAAGATTAGTGTTGAGGTTACAGGGAGGGTTAGTGTTAGGATTACAGGGAAGGTTAGTGTTAGGGTTACAGGGAGGGTTAGTGTTGGGGTCACAGGGAGGGTTAGTGTTGGGGTTACAGGGTGGGTTAGTGTTGGGGTTACAGGGAGGGTTAGTGTTGGGGTTACAGAGAGGGTTAGTGTTGGGGTCACAGAGAGGGTTAGTGTTAGGGTTACATGGAGGGTTAGTGTTAGGGTTACAGGGAGGGTTAGTGTTAGGGTTACAGGGAGGGCTAGTGTTAGGGTTACAGGGTGGGTTAGTGTTAGGGTTACAGGGAGGGTTAGGGTTGGGGTTACAGAGAGGGTTAGTGTTGGGGTTACAGGGAGGGTTAGGGTTGGGGTTACAGAGAGGGTTAGTGTTGGGGTTACAGGGAGGGTTAGTGTTAGGGTTACAGGGAGGGTTAGTGTTGGGGTTACAGGGAGAGTTAGTGGTGTCATTGGTGTCAGCTTGAGGAATAGTGTCCCATCATTGGTGTTAGTGGGAGGAATAGTGCCCCATCATTGGTGTCAGTGGGAGGAATAGTGCCCCATCATTGGTGTCAGTGGGAGGAATAGTGCCCCATCATTGGTATCAGTGGGAGGAATAGTGCTCCATCATTGGTGTCAGTGGGAGGAATAGTGCCCCATCATTGGTGTCAGTGGGAGGAATAGTGCCTCATCATTAATGTCAGTGGGAGGAATAGTGTCCCATCATTGATGTCAGTGGGAGGAATAGTGCCCTGTCATTGGTGTCAGCGGGAAGAATATTGGTCCATCCCAGTGAAAGGAATGGTGTCTCATTGTTGGTGTCAGTGGGAGGAATAGTGCCCCATTCTTGGTGTCAGTGGAAGGAATTGCACCTCATGGTGGGAAGAGTGCCCCAAGGCCTGGATAAAGGCCACAGTTTGGAGACTCCTTTGCATAATAGAAGATGTGTCCCTTTCTTTTTTTCTCCATCTTCAAACCTTAGAAGGTCTTTCTCACACATAACCCCCTTTGTCTTGGGCGTGGCCCATCACTGTGATGTTGGCAATCTCATTGATGTGTGGGCAGAGAAGGGGCAGACCAGTGCTCTTGACCACAGCATCTGCCCTCCATTTGCATAATAGGCCACACCCAACTTCTGCATTCCGCTAGAATGGAGAAGCAGAATTCCGGGACCCGGGCACCCTCCAGGATGTGAGTGGCAGCTCCGTCAGATGAATGTGACCTCGGCTTTGCTCTGGAATGGGCGCCTTTGGCAGAATCCGTTCCCCCGACTGCATAAGCACTGCAGACAGCGGCACCAAGCACATGACTAATGGGCAGCGTTTAAAAGGTGTCAGCCTTGATACAGGCAAATTGTGCTTTGTAAATCTCCCCGCCGCCCTCTGCATTCTAATGCGCGGTTACGGCGCCACGGCGTCTCTGCCAACTTTATACCGATAACAGCAGGGGCCTCGCGTTTTCATCTTTGTTCTTTCTTATTTACAACTTCTAGGAGTTTATGTTTCCGCTTGGTTTGGCCTGTAAGTCATGTTTAAATCTCCGACCTGAACCTTGTTTGGAAACGCGCCTTTGCGTCCTGCAAGAGCCGACAACGCAGATTCCAATGTTTAATGCATAATAATGAGAGCGGTGAACCGTCTAGGCTTGTGGGATCAACAATAGCAGAAACCGTACCAAGGAAGGAAACAAAGTCCCCATGGCGGCAATTTCTCTCTGAAATCTGTCGTTCTTGTTCCCGTTAAAATGCGGAGGCTCCTCAGATAAAGGGGAAGGTGCCGCCAAGTTATCCAATCTCCATTTTTTATTTGAAATGAAACTTTGTAGACTTTGAAAAAAAAAAAAACCTCCAACTCAACAGAGAAGCTTCATAGGACCCAATGATCAAGATTGAAGGTGGCGAATATTAGGCGACAACTCAGTAAACTCCTAAATAAGAATTATTTTTCTTGGCTACATATAAAAAAAGACAGTGAATACAGCTAACGGGTTTCGGCAGTTATGGCCTTACTCATAACAATGCTACGCTCCGTGCTATGAGTAAGGCCATAACGGCCGAAACCCGTTAGCTTTCCTACAGACTAAATAATATACCCTGATTTGAGTTATTTTCACCAAAGAAATGGAGCAGAATACATTTTGGCCGAAATTTATGAAGAAAGATTATTTATTTGCAAAATTTTATAACAGAGACGAAGAAAAACACATTTTTAAAAAAAATCAGTTATTTTGTAAAAAATAAAAATCCTAGCAATGATTAAATACCACCAAAAGAAAGCGCTATTTGTGTGAACAAAATGATAAAACTGTCATATGAGTACAGTGTCACATGACCGCGCAATTGTGACAGCGCTGAAAGCTGAGATTTGGCCTGGGCAGGGAAGGGGTGAAAGTTCCCAATATTGAAGGGGTTAAAGACTTAAATTGTAGCCATAGATTACATTTTTTCTTTAGTTTAACCACTTACTGCCCACCCACCGTCAAACGGTGGAGTGGTGCGACTCTCATTCTGGGACGTCATACGAAGTCACCCTAGAATGGGCGATCTATCAGTGCCCACCAGTGCCACCTATCAGTGCCCATTAGTGCTGCCTATCAGTGCCACATATTAGTGCCTCATCATCAGTGCTACCTAATCAGTGCTCATCAGTACCACCTATCAGTGCCCATTAGTGCTGCATATCAGTGCCCATCAATGCCACCTATCAGTGCCAATTAGTCCTGCCTATCAGTGCCCATCAGTGCCACCTATCAGTGTCCAGTAAAAAACCCAGCGGTGATTAAATGCCACCAAAATAAAGCTCTATTTGTGGTAAGAAAATGGTAAAAATGTCACGTGGGTACAGTGTAGCATGAGAGAGTAATTGTCATTCAAAGTGTAAGAGTGCTGGAAGCTTAAAATTGGCCTGGGCAGGAAGGGGGAGGGGAGTGCCCGGTATTGAAAACCCCAAACGTGCGTTGCGCATTTTGCTGCGATTTACATTCCTAATCGCTCGAATGTGGACGGGGCCTTAGTGGGGTAGAGATTTATAAGATGTTTTATGTAGATTCCTGGAATGTCTCTTTGTTTTCCCTTCTTTTACAATGCATCCGTTTTCTATCCATCACATCTCTGTACATTATCATTACTTCTATTCAAACATCGGTGTCTGAAATCCACCGCACACCTGTGTTTTCCTTCCCGTCATCTATCAAAATGATTTATTTTTCTCACATTATGCAAACTGTAAACATGCAAACGTGTTATTTGTCATAATGAAAGAAGTAGACCATAGGGAGTGAACAAAAATATCAATTGCACGCGGCGATCGATGTCCGGAGCGCAGCGTTATAGCGTTTCGGACCGCGGCACCTAGACCTGGATCACGTCATAGGAGACCATAACCTGCCAAGACATAATAATATCTCCACCGCCTCCAAATCTTCAGGGATTATCACCGACCAGTAGTATTAGTGAGTGGCAGTGGCGTTGGGAGGGGGGGCTGAGTGGGGCTATAGCCCCCAAAAAGCCCCGGGTCTCAGAATTCACAAAAGAATTCTTAGCCCTGAGCCATTTCCACAGAGAGCAGGAAACGATCTCCTGATTACCCAGTGCGGCCGAGTGACGTACACAAAGTTCTGCCTCTTGGACCTGGCTGCTATGTTGGAATGCCGGGATCGCGGGACGTGTGCCCTTGAGTCCAGGAGGCGGGAATGACACTGTGGCCACGCCAGGCACTCTTGGACCTGCCACGTCATCCCGACATTCACATTGTGGCTACGTTGCGCTCCATCCAGACATTGGACTTTCCACGTGGACTTCCTTCTCTGCTACAGCGTCCATCCGGCGATAACCTCACCCCCTCAGAGTCGGGGGGATCATTGGCTTACAGCAGCTACTCCACCAGGGCACCTGCCACACACAGCGGACCTCTTCCTCTGGTTCCTGGCTCCATTACCATCCCCCAGCCGCCTCTCCATGTTTCATGGATGACAAACACAGCACCCAGCTCTTCCATACACCGAGTCAGCCTCAATTTCTTTGTCATTTTGTAAGTAGCCCTTTGCTGGGGGGCAATTAAAAAGGTCTTACATAACTACACTTAGTGGCGCTTTCTTGTCTTCCCCTTCTTTTCTCCCTATGTGTCGGGTAGGTGTTAGGAGAAGATTGGCCAGATCCCTGTGTTTGGTGTTCCTGACCGTTTTTTGGACTTTCTGGGCAGTTTGTGCACGCCTATGCGGGTTCGCGTGCGCCCGTGTGCTCGCACGCGCCGGAAACGGCGTCAAACAGGGTATTTAAGCTTCCTGCACCCGTCAGCAGGTGCTGTCCATTCTACAGCGTCTGAGTACCTGTGAGCATCAACTCTGTTCCCTGTGACCTGTTCCTGTATTGTTCCTGCTTCTCTAATCCGACCCGGCTTGATCTGACCTGCTGATTATCTGCCTGCACCGACCCCGGCTATCCACGACCATCCGCTTGCCTGACCCCTCTGTACTTTGCTGCCAGTCTGTTAACGAACCCTGCTTGGACTTTGACCATTCTCTGCCTGACCCTTTGTACCTCATTGCCCGCCAGTTGCCGACCCAGCCTGCACGACCATCCGCCAGCCTGCACGACCATCCGCCTGCCTGCACGACCATCTGGAGCTTCACATCACCACCAGTGACCATCCAGCCCTCGTGTGTAAGAGCGGTTTTTCCCTGCATAAGACAGACAACACCGGTTTTGACCGGTGTTTGCCCCGCTGAACGCCCTGCAATGCACTGCACACTGCATTCTGCACCCAATCAGGGCGCAGTAAAAGCTGGTTGTTAAGAAGCGGGGTCGGGAAACCGGCCGCAGAGTCCTTAACAACCAATGAATCATCAGCTGTCCATGGGCTTCCCCGCTGACAGCTGAAAAAAACATTGCCGGTAAATAAATAGTAAAAAAAAAAAAACCTTTCACTGAGTGTGATGTGATGAATACATAGTTACATAGTTACATAGTTAGTCAGGTTGAAAAAAGACACAAGTCCATCCAGTTCAACCAAAAAAAAAAAAAAAAAAAAAAAGTATATACATACATATATATATATATACACATACACACATACATATACACATACACACATACAACCAAATAATCCCATATGCAATCCTTCACCCACAGTTGATCCAGAGGAAGGCAAAAAACCCCAGCAAAGCATGGATCCAATTTGCTATAACGGGGGAAAAAATTCCTTCCTGATTCCTAAGTATTAATGTGTAGGACTAAAGATGGGGTTTAATGTGCCCAGCTAATACCTGGGGAAAATGAGTCTTTATGTGATGAGGACAAGCCTGATCGGCCTAGGAGGTGGTGGTGGTTAAGGGAAGGAGGCACCCTCCTGAGGATGAGAGAAGGGAACATGCACCCTCCTGGGGGTAAAAGAAGGGAACATGCACCCTCCTGGCACCCTCCTGGGGGTAAAAGAAGGGAACATGCACCCTCCTGGGGGTGAGAGAAGGGAACATGCACCCTCCTGGGGGTGAGAGAAGGGAACATGCACCCTCCTGGGGGCGAGAAAAGAAGGGAACATGCACCCTCCTGGGGCTTAGAGAAGAAGTGAACATGTTCCTTCCTGGGGGTGAGAGAAAAAGGGAACATGCACCCTTCTGGGGATGAGAGAAGAAGGGAACATGCGCCCTCCTGGGGATGAGAGAAGAAGGGAACATGCACCCTCCTGGGGGTGAGAGAAGAAGGGAACATGTGGCCTACTGGGGATGAGAGAAAAAGGGAACATGCGCCCTTCTGGGGGTGAGAGAAGAAGGGAACATGTGCCCTCCTGGGGGTGAGAGAAGAAGGGAACATGCACCCTCCTGGGGGTGAGAGAAGAAGGGAACATGCACCCTCCTGGGGGAGAGAGAAGAAGGGAACATGTGCCCTCCTAGGGGTGAGAGAAGAAGGGAACATGCGTATTCCTGAGGGTGAGAGAAGAAGGGAACATGCGCCCTCCTGGGGGTGAGAGAAGAAGGGAACATGCACCCTCCTGGGGGTGAGAGAACAAGGGAACATGCACCCTCCTGGGGGTGAGAGAACAAGGGAACATGCACCCTCCTGGGGGTGAGAGAAGAAGGGAACATGCACCCTCCTGGGGGTGAGAGAAGAAGGGAACATGCACCCTCCTGGGGGAGAGAGAAGAAGGGAACATGTATATTCCTGAGGGTGAGAGAAGAAGGGAACATGCGCCCTCCTGGGGGTGAGAGAAGAAGGGAACATGCGTATTCCTGAGGGTGAGAGAAGAAGGGAACATGCGTATTCCTGAGGGTGAGAGAAGAAGGGAACATGCGCCCTCCTAGGGGTGAGAGAAGAAAGGAACATGCACCCTCCTGGGGCTGAGTGAAGAAGGGAACATGCACCCTCCTGGGGCTGAGTGTAGAAGGGAACATGCACCCTCCTGGGGGTGAGAGAAGAAAGGAACATGCAGCCTCCTGGGGCTGAGTGAAGAAGGGAACATGCACCCTCCTGGGGGTGAGAGAAGAAGGGAACATGCACCCTTCTGGGGGTGAGAGAAGAAGGGAACATGCACCCTCCTGGGGGTGAGAGAAGAAGGGAACATGCACCCTCCTGGGGCTGAGTGAAGAAGGGAACATGCACCCTCCTGGGGGTGAGAGAAGAAGGGAACATGCAGCCTCCTGGGGCTGAGTGAAGAAGGGAACATGCACCCTCCTGGGGGTGAGAGAAGAAGGGAACATGCACCCTCCTGGGGGTGAGAGAAGAAGGGAACATGCACCCTCCTGGGGGTGAGAGAAGAAGGGAACATGCACCCTCCTGGGGCTGAGAGAAGAAGGGAACATGCTGTGATAGACTCACCGGGACAGAGGCTTTTGAAGGGGACTGAATGCTAGCCTCTTACCCATTGACTATGGGCCTGACTTGTAAGGGTAACCCAGCAAATAATGGACACCTACTATTACTTAAATGGGACAGCAGTGGCAGCCCATTCATTAGGGTTCACAGGCGCCGCCCCCTCTCTCCTGTCACCCCCTCATTGTCATGGATAGATGTATGCATAGCATGAATCTATCCATGGTCGCCCCCATTCATGCGGCCGGCCCCTTTGTGGCACCGGCTGCATGAATTACCGCGGCGTGGGGTGTCCATGAAGCATCTCATTAGAGCCGTAGGCTTTAATTTGCTTCATTAAAGTGTGGCTTGTGGCGCAATTTACCCCCACTGGTGTTATTGGCATGGAAAGGGGCACACAGGGGACCAGGAAAGCAGAGGTAAGGGGATCATGGACAAGAGGGGTTGATAGGTGCGCGGAGGGGGGTCAGTTACTGAAACTGATTCCCATGGCACCCCCTGCAGCAGCTGAAAGTTGGTGGGAGGGAGAGGAGGAGATGCCTGCTTTCAGCTGCTGCAGGGAGAGTCATGGGAGATCAGTTCAAGTAATTGCCCTCCCCTCTGCTGCACCATTCCCCCCTCTTGTCCACAGTCCTCTTCCTTCTGCTGCCTGCGCCCCCCTGTTAAACTGATGAGGCCTGGGCTCCATACAGGAGGACTGGCTGTACCCCCTTATCAGCGGCCCTGCGGTCATAGAGGAATGCAACATGCACTCTCCTGGTGGTGATAGAAGAAGGGAACATGCACCGGGTGACCTGAGCTCTCGTGTCCCATGAATCCCAGGTGTGTGGTTGGACCTACAAAGCCTTAACCTGTAACCATGTGTAGATTGCAGGGAGAGTATGCTCCAGGCATGAAGAGGGGTTAACATGGATACAGGTCATGGGGATGAAGTGGAAAAGGCCTCAAACCCAGCATCCATTCATATGTGTGTAGATATGGAGGTCTGTGTGGGCGTTGGGGCAGATACTGTATAGAGAGGGTAAACCCCTGGATAGCAAAGACGTTCCAAAGTACAAAGGGCCCAGCATCTTCTTCCAGACACAAGAAACCCGAGTCTTCCCAAGCCAACGTTAGCTGCAGATTCTCTTCTTGACATAGAGGTAGAAGTCTGCTCCCCAAATCCAACTATCCAGAGACAAAGATTTTCACATCAGTACCATAGACACAGAGTCCGATTATCCCAAGTCACATAGAGCCTCTCAATGTGCTAACAAGCACCCACAAACGTCACACATCTGACATGGGGAAATACCAGAGGCTGCCCATTCAAGTCTCAGTTCCAGCTCTTGCCCCTTGAAACAGGCCACCTGTCAGGACCCGGACCGGAACCTGCCACCGCTGCTGTGTCTGGCAGTATCTCTTCTTGCTGAGAGACCTAAGATGCCCAGACAGCTCCCTGGATAATTCCTTAAATGACTTTGCCTTTTACCTTGTTTCTGGTGAACCTTGAACTCTTTGCTCCTCCCATGAACTTCCTATTTAAGCCATGCCTTTGCACTTCTCTTTTTGATTATTGTGCTCTCTCCAGCCAATATCTCACTCTTGTCACTCTCGCTGCCGTCTGTATCTCTGATGCCACTCGTTACTGACCTTTGGATTGCTCTTCGACTACGCTTCTGCTTGATCCTAACCTGCAACCACTCGTTACTGTCCTTTGGCTTGCTCCTCAATTACGCTTCTGCTTGATCCCTACCTGCTATATCTGCTACTGGACCCCGGCTTGCTCATCTCCTGGTGGGACGATCCTGAAGACTGGGACCTGGTACTAACACACAGCAAAACCAATCTCCACCATTAGTAGCTCTGGTAAACACTGGCTAGTGCTTAGACCCAGCACCTTGGGTGAGCGTGGGTCATACGCCAAGGTGACCTGCTTGTGTACGTTTCCTGCTGGTCAGTGGGAGCCTCTCAACTGCTATAGCTTCTGGTCTGCAAGCTTCACCCCTAACCGTGACACCACCATTCTCCATAGAAATTAATAAGGAAAGAAAGGAAATCCCAGAAGCCGCACATCACACAAAACCCTTGTACGATGAGTAGAAGCAACCTCAGCCTAGACTCTGTCCAGGCAAACGCTGACGCGTTTCGCCTAGCTCACGGGGCTTAGTCAGCAGTTTGAACACTATGTTCTCAACTCATCTTCATCCCCCAATAAAGGAAGAGTCACACCTGGCGGCTGATAAATCAAAGTGAACTCTTCAGTATAAAACACAGTTTCCAATAGAAGAACACATCTATCTCAACAGGGATGTACATCCTTTCTCAAAGTGACAAACTGGTGTCCATTGGAGTAATGGTGGTGCCCACTTTTCATAAATAATTGCCAATGTGGGAAACGTCCCAATATGTAGGGAAAAATAATAGGTTTGTATTATTGACCCCATGAGCACATACTTACCAATCCCCCACCATTCCATTTCGCCACCAAGGGTGAACAAAATGCTCCCCTTCCTGTCATGTGACAGTGCTGGCACTTGTTGTCGATTTGCCCATATGGATAAGCCGAGTTTTTATTGGGATGGTTTATGGTGGTTTTTGAGGGTTAATTGGGTTTTAAATATCTTGGAACCATTTTAAGCCCATTGTTCTCCTAAGAGCCTCCATAAACCACCACCTTATTTTTGCTGCACACATTACTTCCAATGCAATTCCCCGAAATGCAGGAATTTTGCTCTAATAAACATGAATTGTTATTATTAAAGTTATTATTCACGATTTCTCTTCTCTGCTTTCACTGCCAGGTGAGAAGAGAAATCAGTTGGATGTAAATGAAAATGTTTTTTATTTAATCGGCAAGTCAAGTCACCGCATAAAAATGTAATCGATATTCCCACTCATGTGCATTATCCTATCTTTTTCCTAATTAGGATTGTTAAACAAAATCATTTCTGCATTTATGTCTATTCATTATTTTCTTTACACAGCAAAAATGGAGACAACGATACTGAGGCAACGAGGGTGGAGAGCGTGTGTAGGACCAATAAGGAGACCACATTGTCATACTTTCCGTTCCCGGATCCAGCACTGGCTGGGTCTCACCTCCAGTGCACAGTCGGATTTCTCCAGGAGGGCCATGACCATTGCTGAACCCTCTTGTTTTACCTTACCTGTGCCTCCAACATCCCTTGTGACCCCTGTGTCTCCAGTGACCCCTGTGTCCCCAGTGATGCCTGTGTCCCCAGTGACCGCTGTGTCTCCAGTGACCTCCCTTGTCTCCAGTGACCCCTGTGACTCAAGTGACCCCTGAGACTTCTGTGTCTCCAGTGACCCCTCTGACTCCTGTGTCGCCAGTAACCCCTGTGACTCCCTTGTCTCCAGCCACCCCTGTGACTCCTGTGTCTTCAGTGACCCCTGTGACTTCTGTGTCTCCAGTGACCCCTCTGGCTCCAGTGTCTCCAGCCAACCCTGTGACTCCTGTGTCTCCAGCCACCCCTGTGACTCCTGTGTCTCCAGCCACCCCTGTGACTCCTGTGCCTTCTGTGTCTCCAGTGACCCCTGTGACTTCTGTGTCTCCAGCCAACCCTGGGACTCCTGTGTCTCCAGTGACCCCTGTGACTTCTGTGTCTCCAGTGACTTCTGTGCCCCCAGTGACCCCTCTGACTCCTGTGTCTTCACCCACCCTGATTTCTGTGTCTCCAGTGACTCATGTGTCTCCATTGACTCCAGTGACTTCTGTGTCTCCAGTGACTCTTGTGACTTATGTGTCTCCAGTGACCCCTCTGCCTCCTGTGTCTCCAGGGACCCCTTTGATTCCTGTGTCTCCAGTGACTCCTGTGTCTCCAGTGACCCCCGTAACTCCTGTGTCTCCAGTGACTTCTGTGTCTCCAGTGACCCTTCTTACTCCTGTGTCTCCAGTCACCCCTGTGACTCCTGCGCCTTCCGTGTCTCCAGTGACCCCTGTGACTTCTGTGTCTCCAGCCACCCCTGTGACTCCTGTGTCTCCAGCCACCCCTGTGACTCCTGTGCCTTCCGTGTCTCCAGTGACTTCTGTGTCTACAGCCAACCCTGTGACTCCTGTGTCTCCAGTGACCCCTGTGACTTCTGTGTCTCCAGTGACTCCTGTGTCTCCAGTGACTCCTGTGTCTCCAGTGACTTCTGTGCCCCCAGTGACCCCTCTGACTCCTGTGTCTTCACCGACCCTGATTTCTGTGTCTCCAGTGACTCCTGTGTCTCCATTGACTCCTGTGACTTCTGTGTCTCCAGTGACTCTTGTGACTTATGTGTCTCCAGTGACCCCTCTGACTCCTGTGTCTCCAGTGACCAATCTGACTTCTGTGTCTCCAGAAACCCCTCTGACTCCTGTGTCTCCAGTGACTCCTGTGTCTCCAGTGACCCCTGTGACTTCTGTGTCTCCAGTGACTCCTGTGTCTCCAGTGACTCCTGTGTCTCCAGTGACTTCTGTGCCCCCAGTGACCCCTCTGACTCCTGTGTCTTCACCGACCCTGATTTCTGTGTCTCCAGTGACTCCTGTGTCTCCATTGACTCCTGTGACTTCTGTGTCTCCAGTGACTCTTGTGACTTATGTGTCTCCAGTGACCCCTCTGACTC
>BLSH010011146.1:145093-169295 GCA_018402905.1 Glandirana rugosa
TTGCGGTTTTAGAAATAGTTTAGACCTTGAAAAATGAATATCAGTGCTTTGAATTCTCCTTGAAAATAGCGATTCACTTCCTGTGCCTTGCGTCTCATAGCTGCATGTCTGCAGGGGGAGATCATGTGAGGCAATAATGCCCCTGTCTGTTAGGTTCCATGTACGCTAGCAACTCCTAAACTTCAGTTTAGGATATTTTGGTGTTATTTTGCCAAATCTCCTAACCTCCTCTCCATAAAGGCTTTCTGTCCATGTACACCAAGGCTTTTATCAGAGCAAACCCTATAAAGCTGAACTCCACCAATACATTGGATGGTTCCCCAAAGCGTTACATTCCAGGCATGGCTCTGCTGAGAACTCTGTTGCCAGTGAGCTTTCCAGTCCTGGTGCCATGGCGGATCCTATGTGCCGCACCCATGGCACCTTGAGACCCACATAGAAGGTAGAGGGCGACCTCTTCCTCAGTGGTATAGAACGGGTGGGTTTAGCTCTGCTACAAAGGGGATCTGAATTTAAAATGTGCATTTTTATGTAATGTTAATCCAGAAATGTAATAGTTTAGACCTTGAAAAATGAATATCAGTGCTTTGAATTCTCCTTGAAAATAGCGATTCACTTCCTGTGCCTTGCGTCTCATAGCTGCATGTCTGCAGGGGGAGATCACGTGAGGCAATAATGCCCCTGTCTGTTAGGTTCCATGTACGCTAGAAACTCCTAAACTTCAATTTAGGAGATTTTGGCGTTATTTTGCCAAATCTCCTAACCTCCTCTCCATAAAGGCTTTCTGTCCATGTACACCGAGGCTTTTATCAGAGTTTAGGAGCTGCTGCGTTTAGGGAGGGTTCAACCTCGCTCTCCTGAATGTGCAAGAATCGCATTCAGGAA
This sequence comes from Glandirana rugosa, assembly GCA_018402905.1. Taxonomy (NCBI): domain Eukaryota; kingdom Metazoa; phylum Chordata; class Amphibia; order Anura; family Ranidae; genus Glandirana; species Glandirana rugosa. The sequence goes on from BLSH010011146.1 coordinate 145,979, forward strand.
AGTAATATTTTGACCTCTGGCCACAAAACACGGCACAATCTTGGTAAAATCGTGGCATGGAAAAGTAGGCTATGTTTACATGAAGCTTGCGTTTCACCAGATTTGGTGATGTCAGTACTGTGATGATCACTGTTCTCCTTTCTGGAGAGGAAGCTGTACCTGAGGGCCTGCAAGGATCTCCCTGCTTCTGCTTCATCCATTTTATGGTTCTGTGCTTCCTCCACCTCCAGTCTTGGGGTCACCAGTCTTGGGGTCACCAGTCTTGGGGTCACCAGTCTTGGGGTCACCAGTCTTGGGGTCACCAGTCTTGGGGTCACCAGTCTTGGGGTCACCAGTCTCTCTGCTTCATCCATTCTGTGGATCTTTGCTTCCTCCCATTTTATCATGACCCCACCAGTCTTGGGGGTCACTAGTCTTGGGGGTCACTAATCTTGGGGGTCACTAGTCTTGGGGGTCACCAGTCTCTGCTTCATCCATTCTGTGGATCTTTGCTTCCTCCCATTTTATCATGAACCCCACCAGTCTTGGGGTCCCTAGTCTTGGGGTCCCTAGTCTTGGGGTCCCTAGTCTTGGGGTCCCTAGTCTTGGGGTCCCTAGTCTTGGGGTCCCTAGTCTTGGGGTCCCTAGTCTTGGGGTCCCTAGTCTTGGGGTCCCTAGTCTCTCTGCTTCATCCATTCTGTGGATCTTTGCTTCCTCCCATTTTATCATGACCCCACTAGTCTGGGGGGTTCACTAGTCTGGGGGGTTCACTAGTCTGGGGGGTTCACTAGTCTGGGGGTTCACAGGGGGCAGCTCTGACTTAGGGAAAGAAAACCCTCCCTCTACCAAGATGGCTGCCAAAGAGAGAGACAGTGCAAAAACTAGGCATGGTAAGTCAGTAATGGGGGAAGAGGAGCTGCAGGTAAGGGGGCAAGGCCATATTGGCAAAGGACTAGGACTCATCTTCCTGAGCTCTTTCAAGTAGCTGTGTTTTAAAGTAACCCTGTTCTGGTTTGAAAATATCCATACAATTTTTTTATGAGTCATTTTTCATTCTATTGATTAACCGAAGTTAAAGCGATTGGAAGCAGTCGGGCCACTGGACAAATACTTTCATCTGACAGACTGGAGTCGGCTTGTCAGATTTACACACAATCCCAGTGAATGCGTCATGCCCCCCGCTGTCCCCTGTACGGCATACGGACCTGGCAGCAAAAGGGTTAAAACATCTATGGAGAATTTTGGGTACCCCCCCTTTTTTTTTGGCATTTACAATGTGCAATTTGAGAACTTGAGATGTTTGGTATCGATTTACTTGACACAACCTTATCTTCTATCTATCTTTTATATCTTACCAAAAAATGTGGTGTGATATTTTGTTTTGTTTGCACTAAAATGCATCTTAGTGTACTTTTTTTTTTTTTTTCCTGAAAATTTCCGCTTAATGTGCAAATATGGGGTGACATACAGTGCCTGGAAAAAGTATTCATACCCCTTGAAATTCCCCACATTTTATCATGTTACAACCAAAAACGTAAATGTATTTTATTGGGATTTTATGTGATAGACGACACAAAGTGGCTCATAATTGTGAAGTGGAAGGAAAATGATAAATGATTCAAATCTGTGAAAAGCGTGGGGGGCTCTTTTATGGTGCCCCCTTTACTCCGATACCCCTAACTAAAATCTAGAGGAACCAATTGCCTTCAGAAGTCACCTAATTAGTAAATAGAGCCCCCCTGTGTGTCATTTAATCTCAGTATAAATACAGCTGTTCTGTGAAGCCCTCAGAGGTTTGTTAGAGAACCTTAGTGAACAAACAGCATCATGAAGGACAAGGAACACAGACAGGTCAGGGATAAAGTTGTGAAGTATAAAGCAGGGTTGGGTTATAAAAAAAAAATCTCCCAAGCTTTGAACATCTCACAGAGCTCTGTTCAATCCATCATCGGAAAATGGAAAGAGTGGCACAACTGCCAACCTACCAAGACATGGCCGTCCACCTAAACTGACCGACCGGGCAAGGAGAGCGTTCATCAGAGAAGCAGCCAAGAGGTCCATGGTGACTCTGGAGGAGCTGCAGAGATCCACAGCTCAGTGGGGAGAATCTGTCCACAGGACCACTATTAGTCGTGCTCTCCACAAATCTGCCCTTTATGGAAGAGCGGCAAGAAGAAAGCCATTGGTGAAAGAAAACCATAAGAAGTCCGGTTTGCAGTTTGGGAGAAGCCATGTGGGGGGGGGGGGCAGCAAACATGGGGGGGACACAGCAAACGTGGAAGAAGGGGCTCTGCTCAGATGAGACCAAAATTCAACATTTTGCCCTAAAAGCAAAACTCTGTGTGGGGGAAAACTAACACTGCCCATCACCCTGAACACTCCATCCCCACTGTGAAACATGGTGGTGGCAGTTTCATGGTGTGGGGATGCTTTTCTTCAGTTGGGACAGGGAAGTTGGTCAGAGTTGATGGGAAGATGGATGGAGCCAAATACAGGGCAATCTTAGAAGAAAACCTGTTAGAGTCTGCAAAAGACTTGAGACCGGGACGGAGGTTCCCCTTCCAGCAGGACAACGACCCTCAACATCCAGCCAGAGCTACAATGGAATGGTTTCAAATAAATCAGGAGTCTCCAAACTATGGCTCTCCAGTTGTTCAGGAACTGCAATTCCCATCATGCGTAGTCATGCCTGTGAATTTCAGAATTTTACAATGCCCAATGGGACGTGTAGTTCTGCAACAGCTGGAGGGCCGTAGTTTGGAGATCCCTGGTTTAGATCAAAGCACATTCATGGGTTAGAATGGCCCAGTCACAGTCCAGACCTAAATCCCATTGAGAATTTGTGGCAAGACTTGAAAATTGCTGATCACAGACGCTCTCCATCCAATCTGACAGAGCTTGGGGGATTCTGCAAAGAAGAATGGGCAAATTGTCCTCCTAGATGTGCGCAGTAAAATCGCGTGCGTTTTCGGTGCCATAATCGGCACCTTTCTCTATCTGCAAAATGCCGATAACCCCATTATCGGCCACTGAACTTTTGGTGCATCTTTAATTTTTTATTGAATGAATGCTATGCATCGAGTCTTTTTACTATTGTGATTGTCCCTGTCTGTACCATGTGATCACTGTGACCAATCACAGCGAGCAACACAAAAGCACTCAATAAATGGAAGCCGCCTATTGTGTACAATTTGTCATGTGATCTGCTGTGATTGTTCACACTGATCACATGGTACCGACAGGGCTAATCACAATAGTAAAAACACTGATTGGCCCTATCTGTACCATGTGATCACTGTGACCAATCACAGCGAGCAACACAAATGCACTCAATGAATGCAAGCCACCCATTGTGTACAATTTGTCATGTGATCTGCTGTGATTGTTCACAGCTATCACATGATACAGACAGGGCCAATCACAGCTAATCACAGTAGTAAAAACACTGATTGGCCCTGTCTGTACCATGTGTTCACTGTGACCAATCACAGCAAGCAACACAGATGCACTCAATGAATGCAAGCCACCCATTGTGTACAATTTGTCATGTGATCTGCTGTGATTGTTCACAGCTATCACATGATACAGACAGGGCCAATCACAGCTAATTACAGTAGTAAAAACACTGATTGGCCCTGTCTGTACCATGTGATCACTGTGACCAATCACAGCGAGCAACACAAATGAGTGCAATCCGCCCATTGTGTACAATTGTCATGTGATCTGCTGTGATTGGTCACAACGATCACATGGTACCGGTACACTGATCTGTTATCGGCTGTGTCTGGTGGACATCATGGGTGACCCAAGTTGTGCCAAAGCGTTGCCCATTCTCGGGAGGACGTGTTGTCTATAGGCGGGGTGGGAAGCAGTAAAGGCCTGAGAGGTTTGGTATCTATTTGTTCAACACAACCCAATGGTTTATATTTTACAAAAACAATGGGTTTAATATTTTGTCTGTTTACACTAAAGTTTATGTTGTATTTCTTTTCTCCTGAAAATATGCATTTTAATAAACCGCTACTACTGTGCGACATAAAAAAATTGCAACTACCACCGTTTTATTCTCCAGAATCTCTGCTTTCATAAAGAATTTACTTTCTGGTGTTTACAGTAAATTCTCTCAAACAATGGAGATATTGAAGTGCAAAAAAAGAAAACTGGTAACACGCCCCGCTGTTACGGGTGTATGGCAGAGAAGAAATGCGCAGCCCGCCTTCTCCTGCGTGGACGTCTGTCAGGCGTGACGCTGCGATGGAGCGGCGTTTGCTTTCTGCGTTTCACAAGGAGGAGCAGTGAGAATAAAATCTCCTCCTTTAATTTCCCGGCTTCTCGGCGAAATCTCCCACCCGGCTTCTCACAGGTCGCCCGTTATGCTCACTGCTAAGAGCCGCTGCTTCTGCCGTCATTTACATCCTTAATTGACTCGATTATAAAGCATTCCAATTAAACCGCGTAACCTTATAAGACGCCATCGTGACGTCCGCATTAAATACGGCTCGGGCCAATCCGCAGGTAGCGTTTTATCTCCATAGGACAGCCAAGGTGGCCCCTGTGCCCTATTGGTACCGGAGGAGGTTTAAAGGAGGAGAGTGGAGTTTCCTGTCAGGACGCGCGCCGCCCTTTCTGTGCTGCGTTACGGCTCGGCCAATGAGAGCGCCGGCGGAATATTACACCGCGATTGCATTTGGAATGCATTATCTAAATGAACGTGGAGGGTTTTAATTTTCAGGCGGAAAACAAACTGCGAGTGATTTTTCCATAATGCAGAAAATCAAAGCTCCTAATATATCCGTTGTTTCTTTCATGTTTTAATAACGCGCGAGGAATCCGCGGCAGAAAACGATTTCATACAGAAATGTGCGTTTAGCAGACGCAACGAGGAGGAGGAATACCGGAGGGGGAGGAGAATTAAAGGGGCATTCCTGTCTGGTTTATAAATCTTCCCGGGACTAAAGCCTCGTACACACAGGACGACAATCGTATACAACAGGTCGTATGAACGACCGTTGTATGCGAAGTCATTCGTATGCGCGATTACAACAGCCGACCTACAACGGTCGTACGAGGGGAGTTGGATGAGCAGACTAGAAAACTTGGTCGTACCAACAAGCGCTCATACGACCGTTGTATCGCGTGTACAGAGCAGTTGTATTGTGCACAACGCATGCTCAGAAGTCAGGAACGGCCGGATGCTAATTACATGCACCTGAACGTTCTTTCTGTGGTCGTACGATCGTGTAGTGCAGTCAGTATGCAAGTTACATTGTCCAACATACGATTTGAGACGATCGTACGTACGATCGTCGTCCCGTGTGTACGAGGCTTTACAGTGCTGCGCCTGAGGCTGCATTCACGCCGGGGCGTAGCGTCATTGAGCGGTCTTTCCAACGTGTTTTTCACGAGTTTTTATGCACGCTTTTGGCGTGTTTTTATACGCAACTTGCGCGCGGTTGTAAGCTTTGGTGTTTTTTTTATTAGCCAATAGAGAAAACGATCATCTGTTGCAGCATTTGTTGCGATGTTTCAGCTTTGTTAGCTTTTCCCTCAGCTTTTATTTCTTTTTTTAACCACTTCGCCACCAGGCCAATTCTGGCACCCCTCTCCTACATGTAAAAATCATAATTTCCTTGCTAGAAAATTACTCAGAACCCCCAAACATTATATTTTTTTTTAGCAGAGATCTTGGGGAATAAAATGGCGGACCTTTTACGTCACGCGGTATTTGCGTAGCAATTTTTCAAACGTGTTTTTTTTTTTTTTTTTTGGAAAAAAAGTTTCATGAATTAAAAAGAAACAGAACAGTCAAGTTAGCCCAATTGTTTTGTGTATTGTGAAAGATGAAGTTACGCCGATTAAATAGATACCCAACATGCCATGCTTTAAAATTGCGCACGCTTGTGAAATGGCACCAAACTTTGGTACTTAAAAATCTCCATAGGTGACGCTTTAAATTTTTTTTACTGGTTACCAGTTTAGAGTTACAGAGGAGATCTAGTGCTAGAATTATTGCTCTCGCTCTAACACACGTGGCGAACACCGTTTACATATGCGGGCATGACTTGCGGGCATGACTTGCGCGTGCATTCGCTTCTGTGCGCGAGCTCGCTGGGACAGGGCGCTTTCGATTTTTTTTTTTTTTATATTATTATTTATTTTACCTTTTTTTTAAATTTTTTTTTAAATTTTTTTTATCACTTTTATTCCTATTAGAAGGAATGTAAACATCCCCTGTAAGGGCCGGTGCACACCTAGGCGATCTGCGATTGGACTTGTCGCCCCAATTCGCCTCAAATCGCCTGAAATCAGAAATCCCATTGGAGCCGTCTTAATATGCGCTACTGAAGTCGCTCCAACTCCAAGGCGATTTCAAAAAAGGTTCCTGTACTATTTCAAAGCGACTCCTAGGCGATTTGAGCCCATAGAAGTTAATGGAAGTCACTTCCAAGTTGGATCACCGTCTATAAAGAAGCAACTTTACAGGAAAAAGAAAATCATTTTTTTAAGGCAACCCCTCCCTCTCTTCTCCGATTGGCCACAGGCAAAGTCGTCTGGCATGGAGGTCATCGGGCAGATGTGAGCATTTCTGGCGTGTTTTATTCCCATATAATGAATAAATGATTGGAATAAACTACCAACAGAGGTTGTGAGACAGTCAACAGTAAATGGCTTCAAACACGCTTGGGATAAACATAAATCCATAGTCAGACAACAAGGTTAATGTAAAAAAAAAAAATAAATAAATAAAAAGGGGCAGAGACTCGATGGACTACTCAGTCTTTTTCTGCCGTCACTTTTCTGTGTTTCTAAATGAAAAGAAACGCTATTCGCACGTTTTTGTGTAGTAAAAAATAAAATAGCAAAGATATGAATAAATGTTAACTAAACTCACATATAACTAAAAATCATCATAAATGAAAGTAATATGTAATACATAAATGATAATTAACCCCTAACCATAAAAAAATATTAAATTACAACAAATAATAATGATGATGATGATGATAAACACCCAAACAAAAAAAAAATTAATAGGTTATTTTATGTTCGGGTTTTTATTATTTTTTTATTTTAAGGGTTAGAGGTTAAGGTGAATCTGCACTGGGTGTCGGTGTTGACCTAAGTGGAGCTCCAGGCTCCCCCCAAAAAATGAAGTCAGCAGCTACAAGTACTGTGGCCCTCTGAACTACAATTCCCATCATGCCTCTGCCTTTGGGAGTCATGGTTGTAACTATCCGTGTTGAAATGCCTCATGGGACTTGTAGTTCTGCTGGAGGGCCACAGGGGTTGAGCACCCATACGTGTAGCTGCCGACTTGCAATATAAGGACACTTACCTGTCCAGGAATCCATCGATGTTCTCACCCGAGCCGATTCTTCAGTCGGATTCGGGTACAGGCGCCCGGTATCTCAAGTAAGGGAAACAGGAAGTAAACCCTTGCGGCTTCATGCCCGGTTACCTACTGCACATGTAGTCTTCTGGGACCTTTGATGTGTTCAAAAAGACTGCAGGGGAAGGAGAGGGGGGCCCTTGGTGATCTAAACCAGAAGTGGCGGGGGGGGGGGGGGTACCTGTCAAAACCGCCAACTCCCCCCTCCCAAAAAAAAAAGTGGCAAATACGGCAGTGGGTGGAGAGGGAGGATGCAAAGAAGGCGGAAATTCCCCTTTTTGGTGGAGCTCCCCTTTAATGACACCCCAAGCGCAGTGCATTTGCCTGCATGGTATTGCATACAGTAGCGGCTTGCAATACTTTTGGCGCAGTCCAGTGCGATTTCAGGCCATTCAAATGGATGACGTCCTCAATCCAGGAGATGAGGCGGGTTCCATCGGACTTGCTGCAGCTTCTAATGCACATTATGGGGAGCTCACAGTGTGCAGTGAAGTTAGAGGAAGCCCCTTCAATTGGGGGGGGGGGGGGGCAGTACACCTGGTGGTCAGATTTAAGTGCAGTTTAGCAAGGCTGATCTCAGTATCTGCAGAACAGAAACCGGTAAGAATCTGCAGTATTGTTCCAGAAAACCCCCCCGCAATGTGTGTAAGTGACCCGGCTGGAGATTTCTGCCCGGTGACAGGTTCTCAGATATGTAAATGTAGAAGCAGTGATGTGAGATCTCTGGGTACAGCTGTGGGCTCTGCGGGCGGTGAGCGCAGGAAAGCGCCAAGGCTTCAGATCCTAATATCCTGTCATCCAGCGTGCCGCGTGACTCTGCTCCCGCACACTGCCATTGTCTGCGGCTCCCGCTGGTCAATAAAATCGCCGTTTAAGCTCCATTTTTCTCTGGTGACATTTCCCTCTCCTCCCCGTGTGCTAACACAGCACTTAGAGCGGGCGACGCGGGCCGCGTGCCAGGGCCATGTGTCTGACGCTCCTCTTCAACGACTAGGAGCACAGCCTGTCAATTGCACGCATTTCCTGATGGCTTAAATGGCGAAAAAAAACCGAGCCGTGAGAGACGCCTGTCATGCTTCTGGACTCCTCGCTGGGCCAATCTTTTACCTGAAAGAAGAATATTTATTCCGGTAGATTCATGACAAGTTGAAGTGCCGTAATGCTCACGTTTCTGCCGCTTTCCATATGCTAATGCCTCTCAGAGAGGACTTATTACCGCCGCTCTTCAATGGCGTTTAGCGGTCTTGGCTCCTGACTGACGGGACGAACCATTAAAAAGTGCACTTTAAAAGAGTTTCTTTCTGACTACCCCCCCCCCCCCCACAGATGAATACTTGCCTCAATCCCAGGACTCGGTCACACGGGCATTACAGAGTACACCTGTGCAAGGGCCATGTTTATCTGTATGGGGACGTATAGGTTGTGATTTAATGCACGGGTATCAGATCCCTGCCCTCTTCACTAACTCGCGACAGAGGACCGGCCAATCTCGCACTTCGCTTGCCACTAATGTAACAATGCCACTCTCAGCTGCAGCCAAAGATTTTCCAGCTTGCGGGACCACAATCTAGGTGCCAGCAGTCTGAGAACGATTGTTACCAGGCTAATTTAAGCAATTAATCATTTCACTGCCACCGCCTCTTTTGACCGAGCAAGAGGAACTCGTAATTTTAGCAATACCAATTATGATTTTAGAATAATCGCCTGTAACGCACGCTGTCACCACAGACCGGGATATTCAGATGATTTATCCTAAACAGTAGCACTCTAAAAGGAACAGATTCGTTCTAGCTTGCATTAGGAACCTTAGGAACAAGATTAACACTTCAGAATAAGGCTCAATAATGAAAATGTCAAAATTGGTGCAAATAAATTATTTTCAGAAAAAGGTGATTCAAAGCAGTAAAGACCTAATATACAGCAACAAGAGATCAGATAGAATTTAAGGAAGAACAGATACTTGCAATTAATGTCTGTGATTGCACAGAGATTGGTCGATGAGTCATACGGGTTCTCAGATGTTCGCAATTTGATGGTAAAATTGAGAACTGCCAACTGTCCTTTCCATTCCCTTTTTCTCTGGGAGCAAAGGGGTGGGGCCATATGCCCCTGACCACTCACATGGGTAAGGAGGGTCTGTGTGCTGTCCGGGTGAGGGATAGCATAAGGACCATCCCTGACATACAATTTCTATACCAATATTCATATTTGGCAATATGTACAACGTGCATTCCTGAAACTGATAAATTACAGTCCGGTATGAAAGTTGCATTTCAACAAGTCTAAACATGACATGTTTCCAATAGCTATTTTCTCTTGGAGGAAGAAATATTACCAGTGGTTCCCCATATGATCTCATAGTGGTGTCTAGCCTTGAATCGTTTCAAATTATCAGAGGAAACTAAATATTATACAGGATTTATATAGCGCCAACAGTTTGCGAAGCGCTTTACAATAGAAAGAGACATTACAGCAACAGTACAATTCAAAACAAGACGGTTAGAGGGGCCCTGCTCCTGCGAGCTTACAATCTAAGAGGGGGGGGGGGGCTGGTGAAACAAAAGGTAGGGACTGTGAGGGATGAACTGATGGGGGGGGGGAGTAGAAGATTCTGTTGTTAGCTGGAGGCAGGATAGGCCTCCCTGAAGAGATGAGTTTTCAGGGATTGCCTAAAAGTGGACAGAGTAGGAGATAGGCGGACATATTGGGGTAGAGAGTTCCAGAGGATGGGAGAGGCTCTGGAGAAGTCCTGGCGACTAGCATGGGAGGAGGAGACAAGGGAGATAGCAGAAGGTCTTTGGAGGAGTGACGAGGACAGTTTGGGTGATATTTGGAGAGAAGATTGGTGATGTAGCTTGGGGCAGAATTGTAAATGTCAATATTATGTCTGTGCGATTTATTATTTTGTAAGTTATAACGCATTCTGACTTTTTCAAGCTTACTCTGCTAAACTGCCTGCACCTTATGTGGATTGAGCTTTTTTACGACAGAGGTCTGCTCAACTTTTCTAGTCACTGAAGCCTAGACAGACAGGTTTATGGCTTCAGAGATGTGGAAACTGATAAGAGATGTCTGCTCATTCACCCGTTTGTGTATTGGATAACTGAACGAAAAAAAGGTGGGGGCACGGTCCCTGTGAGCTGTCCTCCGCAAACCAATATGCTGAGATGAGCTGAGATGAGCTTGAGACATGACAAAATGGCTTCTACGCACACAGCTAGGCCTCAGCTCCATATGCAGGACCATTACACGGGTGTAAATGCATCCACATGAAGGTAGTCCTATTCATGTCAGTTGGGACACAGCAGCTGCACACACAACCGCTGTTCCCGGCCCTTTTTTTGTGTTTAGGATGCCGGGGGCGGGATTTATGATCATGTGACCGCCATGATTGGCTGTCATGGTAGTCACGTGAACAGAAAGCTCCGGTTAGCCGCTGGTGACTCTACCGGGAGCGCACAGGGCGTGCGTTCTTGCTACAGCTACATCGACGCCAATGAACATAAATATGTGGCTGCTCGGCGCCAAGGCCCACCCACTGAGAGGCCGCATATTTGAGTGTGACTGGCGCCAATTAGTTAATAACCGCGCGGGTGTAAGGCCCCAAATACACACTGTCTGGCTTCAGGGTCGTGCACCTGCATGGATGTCAAATCGGTAGGAGCAGCCACTGCATCCCAATTGAGATGAATGGGACTGCCTGCACAGGGATTCTCACCCAAAAGAGAAGTTACCCTTGTTTGCATTCTCCTCCCCCCGCCACTGCCACATTTTGGCACTTTTTTTGGGGGGGACGGGGGGTTCCTGGTTTAGACAGGTACCCGCGCCCACTTCCAGTCTGATGTGCCGCGGCGATCTGAACCGGAAGTTTGCCCCCTTCCTTCCACCACAGTCTTTGGGACACATCGCAGGTCATGGAAGAGCATGGGACCATTTACAAGGTGCAGAGCAGCTCACGCATAAGCAGTAAGAAAGTGGCTGTGAAACCACAGGGCACCTCTTCCTTTTTACCTTACATGAGATGCTGGCGCCTGAACCCAAAGCCGATTGAAGATTCGGTTCAGGTGACTACATCGCTGGAGGACAGGTAAGTGTCCTTAAATTCAAAGTCAGCAACTACAGTATTTGTACAGTATTTGTAGCTGCTGATTATTCATTTTTTTGGGGGGATCCCGGAGGTTCACTTTAAAAGAATTCATACTCCCCTAGATGGCTTCAGCATCGATCCGAGCAGCCGCTGTCTCCTGCTGGCTCTACATTAAGAACACAGCGATCAAAGATTATGATCACTCAGTTCTCAGTCTGCTGTGAGCAGAGAGCGGTGACTGTCAGTCACTGCTCTCTGCTCTGCCCTTCCAGCACTCACTGGGGCGTTGGGCTGTGGAGGGGATGGGAGCAGCCCTTAAGCTCTCAGCTGCTGATTTAGAACACAGATAGTAAATACCACTACCTGACAGATTCCAATCCCTCATCACTGTATGCAAAAGAAATCCCATACGTAACTTGTTGGTTTCCAAAGTCTTCCTCCATGGAGATCTGTCAGCGCCAGGATCACAATACTGAAAGATGATTGGAGGTCTCCTGGAGAAGGGGCTTCTCGTTGGCACACCTCAAATTCCTCCTGTGTCAAGATCTATCAGTGTTGGAAAGTGATTAGGACACTTCTAGTAGATGAGCCTCTCATTGGGGCTCCACGGATTCCCGTTTTTATGGAGATCTATCAGCGCTAGGATCTCGGTGTCTCTGTTGAGGAGAGGCCTCTCATCATGACTCCAGTACCCCTCCTCCATCTAGTGGTGTCAGAATTGCAGTGTGGAAAGCTGAGTGGTGCTCTCCTGGTGGAGAGGCCTCATTATCGCTGTACAGATCCCTCCTGCGTTGGGATCCATCAGCACCAGAATTTGTGCTGGACACTGGAGCTCTCCTGGTGGATGGGGCATCTCATTGGAGCTCCAGCATCTGGATTGCAGTGCTGAAAGTTGATTGGAGGTCTACTGGAGAAAAAGGGCCTCTTTGCCACACCCACGCATCCTTCCTGTGTTGAGATCTGTCAGTGCTGGAAGCTGATTGGAGCTCTTCTAGTGGATGAGCTTATCATTGGGGCTCCATGGTTCCCTTTTTTCATGGAGATCTACCAACGGCAGCATTGCAATGCTGAAGGCTGATTGGAGCTCTCCTGGTGGGGAGTCCTCTCAGGGGTCCCCTGGATCACTCCTGTATTCAGATCTATCAGCGTCAGGATCTTGGTGTCTAAAACTGGAGCTCTTATGGTGGCAAGGCCTCTTAGGGGGCTTCATGGATCAGCATCAGGATCTCGGTGTTTAAAACTGATTGGAGGTGTTCTGGTGGAAAGAACTCTCATTGCAGATGGAATCTATTAGCACCAGGATTCGTGCTGGGAACTGGAACTCTCATTGTGGATGGGCATCTCATCGGGGCTCCATGAATCCTCTCCTGCATCCAAGATCTATCGGTTTCAGGATCTTGGCACTGAAAGCTGGTTGGAGATCCCCTAGAGAGGATCCTCTTGTTGGGGCTCCACAGAACCTTTCTGCATAAAGATGCATCAGTGTCAGGATCGCAGTGCAGATAACTGATTGGAGCTTTCCTGATGGAGAGGCCTCTCATTTTGGCTCCACAGATCAGAGTATCTTGAGATTAGAAGGGTCCCTTACAAGCCTCTCTCCAAACCGAAGATAGATTTGTGATTTACATGCACATTAATGCTGGCATGTGTATATCCTGAGTGAAAACATTTTCCTTCCATTCTTCATAGCCTGGAAGTCGTCCACCGAGAATTCACGATGAATAACAATTCTCTAGCCCTGCACATTGCAAGGTATTATCTATCATTTCATGCCTGCGTCAGCAGTTTCCAGCAGCGTTCTTAATGGCTTACATTTTAGGGTTAATGGCCCTTTAATGCAGACGTTCTTAGCAGCGATGATTGGCCTCGTTACATTTAGGGTACAGTGTGTGCCAAACTTCTGTGCGTCACACGGCTCTGCTTCCATTTTTATGTCGGTTTGTGGTTTTTTTTTTCTCCTTAGTTTTCGATAAGTTTGAAAAAGTATTTATCCTCCCCAAATAAAGGATCTTTCATTAGATGGATGGGTGTGTCTGGGGCTTAGAATTTTAACCCTAAGTAACTAAATGAAACTCTATCAGAGGGGTATGCAAGTGGGAGGTTGGGCGGATAGCCCACCTCCCAGCAACATATTCTCACCGTTTGCCCTCCTCCGCCTCCCTGCTCCGTCCGAGGTCTCATGCCATTATTCTAAGGGAGCGGGGCTTCCAGGTATGGGGGAACTCCCTACATATCAAAGTGCTTAGGCCTGAGCAGCCAGTCACCAGACCCCAACATTGTCATGTGGTGGTGGGTAGGGCAGGGACTTCATCACTTGGGTAACCTCAACATCATTGCAATTGGAGTGGTGGACCCTTGGGGAGTGGTGGACCCTTGCAGAAGAGAGGTGCTGAATGAGCACAGATGGGTGAGTATCTCTTGATGGGGGGGGGGGGGGGGTAGGCTTTCAGTAGACACTGGCCCTTTGCCTTGAATGGGTAGATGTATGTTTAAAAGTTCAAATGAAAACTGTACAGAGAGGAAATGCAGCCTTACCTACCTTTCCCTCTCAAAATGCTTGTCCGACTTTCATACTACTTCTGTGCCTTTAGTACTTTGAGTCACTGACCCAAAGCAGGTATGGAAATCCAGAAATTGGACTTCACTTGGTGCATAGTTGAGAGTAGTGTCTCAGAATTTGGAAATGATGGGATTCACCTGTCAAAGGCAAATAATGTTTCTTCGGATTTGTTTTGAGGCTCGTCAAGAGCATTAGAAATTGCCAGATGTGGTCGGCAATTTGGAATACACATTTTGCAGACCATTGCACAGCTTCTAACACATTTGCTCAAGAATATACCTATCACCCAGCCATTGCTGTTCCACCTGTCATTAACTGTCATGCTCCTTACATTGGTGATCAGTGGGAAGAATGTCCCTTACATTGGTGATCAGTGGGAAGAATGTCCCTTACATTGGTGGTCAGTGAGAAGAATGTTCCTTACATTGGTGATCAGTGGGAAGAATGTTCCTTACATTGGTGATCAGTGGGAAGAATGTTCCTTACATTGGTGATCAGTGGGAAGAATTAACCCCTTACAGAGAGCAAAAAAGATGAATGGGGTCAGTGGGAACTTGTCTGAGAGGCAGAAATTGCTCATTGTACAGAAAAACCCCTAGCAACCTCTAAAGGAACCCTGGTTGAGAAACCCTGATCTAAACCTTTGGCCAAGTCACTTGTATGCACCACTAAAGGAGACTTATTAACTATTAATAGTGGTGATTCCTCCACTCTTCATAGAAGTTAGTCTGTGGAATGGAGTCCTGCGTAGAATAGCGTTCAGTTTGATGGTCATTGATGCTTTATGAAGCAGCCATGCCCATCTTTACTTTTTAATTGTAATGGGTGGTTTGGTGGACAGCCGTACAAATCTGAAGAACCTCACACCGCTCAGAGAGGTGAAGACCTCTCCGGGGAATGGTTTTAGGAATCACTCTGAATGGTTCTTAAGAATACTTTCCTGATGCTATAGGATGAAGAATGTGGTCGGCTTTGCTGTATTGGATCGGGTATAGAAGAGTGATCCATGGGTCAACTATAGGCAAAACGTTTTCCTTTTGGATAGAGTAAGTGAGGGTTAGAACTCCTGATATTGATAGATGTAGAGATATATATACACAGTTGTGCTCATATGTTTACATACCCTGGCAGAATTGATGATTTCTTGGCCATTTTTCAGAGAATATGAATGAGAACACAAAAACTTTTCTTTCACTCATGGTTGGTGATTGGCTGAAGCCATTTATTATCAATCAGCTGTGTTTCCTCTTTTTATATCATAATGACAACAGAAACTTCCCAAATGTCCCTGATCAAAAGTTTACATACCCCGGTGATTTTGGCCTGATAACATGCACACAAGTTGACACAAAGGGGTTTGAATGGCTATTAAAGGTAACCATCCTCACCTGTGATCTGTTTGCTTGTAATTAGTGTGTTGGGTATAAAAGGTCAATGAGTTTCTGGACTCCTGACAGAACCTTGCATCTTTCATCCAGTGCTGCACTGACGTTTCTGGATTCTGAGTCATGGGGAAAGCAAAAGAATTGTCAAAAGATTTGCGGGAAAAGGTAGTTTAACTGCAGAAAAACAGGAAAGGAATATAAAATTATATCCAAGGAATTGAGAATGCCAATCTCTAACAAAACTTTGTAAATAAGTTTTCTCCATCACTCATGGGCACTGATGGACACTGATAGGTGTTAATGATGAGCAGCACTGATGGGCACTCATAGGCGGCACTGATGTGCACTGATAGGTGGCACTTGTGGGTGGCAATGATTGCACTGTCAGGTTGTCTTTCCCTGGTGGTCCTGGGTGGCATCTGAAATTGGCACTGAGTGCCATCCATGTTGGGCATTGTGCCTCTTACATGGTTGTCTAGGGTGGGCTCCCTGGTCGTCTCCATGGTGGTCCCTGGGTGGGCATTCCCTGATGGTCCTGGTGGGCTCCCTTGTTCTGGGTGGCGAGCCTAGGGTAGGCTGCACTGATAAACAATCAGTGCAGACCCCCCCACCCCCCCCTAGGGGAGACGCCGATTGTCTCTCCTCTACTCGCGTCTGCAGACACAAGTAGAGGCAAGCCGATAAACGTCCCTTCCTGTTCACACTGTGATCAGCTGTGATTCCGATGGAAGCTCTTCACTGAGATCGGTAATGCAGTGGGTCAGACTGATACACCACACCAACGATCGCCGCGATGCACGCGCCCACGGGCGCAGGATCGCAGGTTATCCTGAGGATGTCAATGGACATCCAGTCGGGGTAGTAGCGGAACCACCGCCCGGCCGTCATTTGTTTATAGGCCAGGCAGGAAGTGGTTAAACTGATGACTTGTAGGAACCTTAAAGCATCTCCTATGGAAAATATAAGGCTCTGAAGTTGTGATTTCTTAGGTCCTTATAAGTTTTTCATGTTGGGTATCTATTTACTCAGCACCACCTCCTCTTTTTATATTTTACCCAACAATTGTGTAATATATTGTGTTTGCATTAAAAATAACCGGTGTATTTTTGGGTTTCATAAAGCATTGCACTAATATGTGACATAAAAAATTGGAACTTCCATTATTTTATTATTTAGAGGATCTGCTTTCAGAGATTGGGGGTTTTATGAAATCTTCAGGCCTAAATTTATTTATTTTTTTTAACGTGTGCAAAGAACGCAATACCCCCCCCCCCCCATGCTGGATAATTGTTGGTTGGTTTTCATAGGCCCGTGCGAGGTGTTGAGGGCGTTATAGTTCTGTAATACCCCCCAAGCTTTCCATCCATCATCTTTATAACATAGAAACTGAATGTATCCGCTCAGAAGTGCGGAAACGTCTCGCCGTAGAGCCGGTGTGCCGGAGTTACACGGATGGGGGGAGCGGGTAGGAGAAGTTGGGGAAGGGGCCGCAGGAGATTTGCAGAGCACCGCACTGGACTATTTCTAAACAATATTACTGCATCACTTTGGCAACTAAGATAATAACTGCAACATAAAATATGGAAAGACGACCAGAAGACGTATTTATTTGGAGCGCTGCTGCTGAGATGTGAGGGATCGCAGGCTGGGGGAGATATAGGACAGCCCGGGGCCTCATTTACTTTAAAATTTAACATTGAACGGCAGGAATACGGCTCAGTATGCAGATGTTCAGAAGTAGGAACGCTTCTAACCAATAAAGGATTTGTATATCCATCCATTTCTGAGATGTGCACTGCTCTGCTTGCACAGTCTGGCGAGGTGGGAGACCTCATTTATTTTTCTGCTGCAGCTCAGTAACACTTTTGGCTTTTGCCTCTCCCCCAGCCTTCAACTGGACAGTGAAAAGAGAAGCAGCAGACTGATGATCTCATCCCTCTCCTCCTGGTCGGCTCGCTCCCCGCCAACGGCCTCCTGGTCGGCTCGCTCCCCGCCAACGGCCTCCTGTTCGGCTCGCTCCCCGCCAACGGCCTCCTGTTCGGCTCGCTCCCCGCCAACGGCCTCCTGGTCGGCTCCCTCCCATCAGCATGCTTCTTGTTAAAACATGAGTACTGCTACACAACTTATTGACTCCTTGTGCTGCTTCTCCCTCTCCCAGTCTGAGCTCTCTGCTGTACATGGGATTGCAGAAGGGCTGATACCAGGTCACATTCAGGTCCTTACTCCACTCGTGATGTTTTAGTGAATGCAGAGCTACGTTAAGGTGCATTGTCAACATGTAAGGAATTGGGGGCCCCAACTTTGGCCCCTGACAGCTCCAAAGGGGCCGTATGTAATGTTCAGCGTTCAATAGACTGTGAGACTTCAGACATATGCTATAGGACAGGGATATGCAATTAGCGGACCTCCAGATGTTGCAGAACTACAAATCCCATGAGGCATAGCAAGACTCGAATAGCCACAAGCATGACACGCAGAGGCAGAAGCATGATGGGACTTGTAGTTTTGAAACAGCTGGAGGTCCGCTAATTGCACATCCCTGCTATAGGAGATGATCAGGGACTGCAGACATGCAATATAGGTAGGCACTTAGAGTGAATGGACACTACAGGAGATTGTCTGAGAGCGGGAACATGGCACTGCTGGAGTTCATTGTCATTATAAAGCCTCTTTACAAATTATTGCTTCTCCTACTGGCTGTTTGGTCCTGCAAAGAGCCGCATGTGGCCTCAGGCCAGAGGTTGGGCACCAGGGATTCAGAATAAGTCTGGGATTCTGACTCCATTGGCTGCCTATTTGGTTTGGTGACTTGGATGATGACACCCCTGAAACGTGATTTCAGAAACCTATATCAAATGAAATTAGAACTCCACATATTTGGGTCAACAACTTAAAATATATTCAAGCCTCTAGAGCAGTGGTTCTCAGCTCCGGTCCTCGGGACCCACTAACAGGCCCGGTTTGCAAGATAACTGAAATACATCCCAGGTGATACCATTTGCTGCTCAGTGATTGCAGTATTCTAGTCTGCATCTCCCCAAGGTAATACTTAAAATCTGGCCTGTTGGTGGGTCCTAAGGACAGCAGTTGAGAACCACTGCTCTAGAGGGAGGGAGCCATGCAGGAGGCCGAGGCACGGGGAGGGAGCTGAGCAGAAGGCCATGGTGGGGAGAGAGCCGAGCAGGAGCTGTGGCACGGGGAGGGAGCTGAGCAGAAGGCCGTGGCACAGGGAGGGAGCTGAGCAGAAGGCCGTGGCACAGGGAGGGAGCTGAGCAGAAGGCCGTGGCACGGGGAGGGAGCTGAGCAGAAGGGCGTGGCATGGGGAGGGAGCTGAGCAGAAGGGTGTGGCACGGGGAGGCAGTCCAGCAGGAGCTGTGGCACGGGGAGGCAGTCCAGCAGGAGCTGTGGCACGGGGAGGCAGTCCAGCAGGAGCTGTGGCACGGGGAGGCAGTCCAGCAGGAGCCGTGGCACGGGGAGGCAGTCCAGCAGGAGCCGTGGCACGGGGAGGCAGTCCAGCAGGAGCCGTGGCATGGGGAGGCAGTCCAGCAGGAGCCGTGGCATGGGGAGGCAGTCCAGCAGGAGCCGTGGCACGGGGAGGGAGTCCAGCAGGAGCCGTGGCATGGGGAGGGAGTCCAGCAGGAGCCTCTGTCAGTCCAAGTCTCTTATTTGATATGCCTGCTGTACAATTATATGTAAAATTACTGTATAAAATCTAATAGGTTTTGTTTAATCCCTTCCTGTCCAACTCTGGCGCCTTCTAGATGGGGCTGTGCTCCCCGGGGGAAAGCAGACTGTTTGATCACGTGGGCAGTAATTGGTATTCATCCTGGTCGCATGTCTGGAAGCCCGGCCTGCGGGCTCCCGATCATTGCTAGAGGCCTTCCCCCTTGATCAACATTATGAAATTTTTGAATTAAACCTTTCATTGCATACCTTATTTTACATCCAGTGACACCCATTTTCATTCATCGCACTTCCTCTGAGCCCCGTGCTGTTATGGACCCACCCCCTAGTGTGACATCACTCAGCCTGGGCTCAGAACAGTGCTCATACATCTTCACGAGTGCCAATCCAGCCAGGAGGAAGGGACATCCATTGGGGAAAAGGGAAAGGACCTCATTGACTGGCCAAGTGCTAAAGTTCTGTTTTTAGACCTTTATTCTCAGCATTGAGCCAATACCCTTCAGTCTGATAGGTGATGGCTCGCGGGCACGGAGACCCTTTCCTCAAATGGTATAGTTGCTGGGCATGGGGGTCTTTTCATCAGATGGTATTGCTGGAGGGCACTGAGGCTCTTCCGTCAAAGGACGGTAGGTGGGCATGAGGGTCTTTTCATCAGACGGGATGTGTTTGGTGGGTGCTGAGGCCTTTTCATCAGACAGCATGGTTGGTGGGAAAAGATGCTCTTCTGTCAAGAGATGGGTAGTAGGCATGGGGGACTTTTCGTCAGATTGGATGGGTTGGTGGGCACAGATGCCCTTCCATTACACTGGATGGTTGGAGGGCACTGTCCTTCCGTCAGATGTGATGGCTGGTGGGCACAGAGGCCCTTTTGTTAGGATTGTTAGTGGGCACGGAGGCCCTTTAGTCAGACGGGATGGTTGGTGGGCACAGAGGTTCTGTTTTCAGACTGGATTGTTGATGGACACGGAAGCCCTTTTTTTTTTTTTTTGATGGCATGGTTGGTGGTCACAGGGGTCCTTTCGTCAGATGGGATGGTTGGTGGGCACAGAGGCCCTTTTGTTATGATGGTTAGTGGGCATTGAGGCCCTTTAGTCAGACTGGATTGTTGGTGGACACAGAAGCCCTTTTTTTTTTTTTTTGACAGGGCATGGTTGGTGGGCACAGGGGTCCTTTCGTCAGATGGGATAGTTGGTGGGCATGGATTATTTCTTTCAGGGCATGTTTGGTGGGCATGAAGCCAATTTAATGGCCTCTAAAGAAAAGATTTAGCAAAGTAAAAGTTTACATGGCTGACAGGTTATCTTCCAATGGGTTGTGTGCCTGGCACAAACGCTCTCGCCTTCGCCTCATTTCATTCCTAGAAGCAGAGCCTCTTCCCGGCCTCGTTCCTCTATATATCCATTTATCTCTCTTCCCCCATTCTCCCTCTCACCGGAATATTGTACCATAATAAATAAAGACATAGTATGCAGCGGCAGTCTCCTCTACTCATCTTGTGGAACACGCAGGAGACAGAAATACAATTTCACAGCTTATTTGCTCGTTTCCGCTCCTTCCACGAGATCTCTCTAATTTCTGTCTGATTTTGAGGGTTCAGGCATGTTTTCATATTGTGCTTACTCACATCATTGAGCGTTCACTGAGGCAAATTAACTTCATTTACTTTGTGTTCTCTCTTCGTGCTTTCCTGAGTCTGTGCGCAGGCAGCGCAGCCATGGTGTGCTTATAGAATCCGGAACCCGGCCAGCGCTTCCTCACAATTTATTACACATTCTAAGTGGCGAGATTGTGGACCCGAGGCGAGCCAGACTTTAAATGTCACATAGCTGAAGTGTAATGTAAGAATATAATACTTCATTCTGCCCCCCTTTGCCAATCAGCCTGCAATTATAATTTCTCAATCAAATTTTGAATAACCTCTTTGAAACCCAATGATGCCATCATTTGGTCTAAACCAGGGGACCCCCTTACATCCAGGAGGGCCCATCAAAACCCCCACCTAGATCCAGAAGGGCCCATCAGAACCAGACCTTAGATCTAGGAGTGCCTATTAGTTACCTTTTAGATCGAGTAGGGCAGGGCTTGACAAATTTGCCTTGAATCTAGGAGCCGGCTAAAAAAGTTAGGAGCCAGTTTTTTATAGCGTAGTGTTGGGTTGTTAGCGCCAGGGGTAAGACAAGTAATTTGCGCCCCTAACCCTAACTTACTCACAGCAGAGCAGCCAGTCAATAACTCCACCATTACATCAGGTTTATAGGCTGGCCAGAAAGAGTGACACTAAAAAATCTGTTATGGGGGAAACTCCTTATTATGCCCTCTCATCTGCTGCCTAATGGAGCTTAAGGGTGGCAAAAACATCTCTACTGCACATTATTAACACCCGACTTGCACATCTAAACAAAGCCTTAGTGACATTGTAAATAAAATACAAAAAAAAGGTGAAAAGTATTCCAGCACTGCTGCTCTTCTGCTGCCTCTTTGCAGCCACTTCCTGCCTACATGTGTGTCCCCCACAGTGACTTTTCATTGATCTGGGGGGTTTCCGGTCACCATGAAATACTGGAGCCCAGCTGCACATAGAGTAGTAATTGTTGATGATACTCAGGGCTTTATCACAATTTTGTTGCTTAGAATAAAGGTCACGTTTCTCGTGGTGTAGCATCAACTTTCATATTCTACAAAAAAATAATGGGCTAACTTTACTGTTTTAGTTTTTGTTTTATTCATTAAAAGTGTATTTGTTTCCAAACAATTGCGCTTGAAAGACCGCTGCGCAAATACCATTTGACATAAAATATTGCAGCAACCGCCATTTTATTCTATAGGGTCTCTGCTAAAAAATAATATATAATGCTTGGGGGTTACAAGTCATTTTCTAGCAGAAAACACTGGATATTTAATTGTAAGCCACTAATGTGAGAGAGGGTTTAGTCTTTAAATGGTTAAACTTTCCTGATAGCCCGGAGATCATTGCTTGGAAAGAAGAAGATACATTGTTGTTCCTTTATTCTTGTAACTCTCAACAAACATTCCAGGCAGCCTGTTTGTTACTTTTCTTTATTCTAAGTAGAAACAAATATCCCGGGCAGCCTCCAAGTTTAACAGTTGTTAGATGAAGCAGAGAACTCTCAGCTCTCGCATCGGACACTGAATCCGACACGCTGTTTTAACATGGGGAGAGCAGGAACGGCAGTCACTCGCCAGGAGGTGATTTCTGGTCGCCATGGCGACCTGGCGCCTGGGGTTTGTCGAGGCCTGGAGTAGGGTGTCACCGCAGACAGGTATATTCAGATGCGTTATTCTAAAAACAGTAGCGCTCTTCGAAGGAACAGATTCGTGATAGTTGCATTAAGAGCTTTAGGGACAAAATTAACACTTTTCAAAATAAGGTTTAATAATGAAGAGGTCAAGTTTTAGGTGCAGTAAAATATTTACAGAAAAATAAAAGTACAAAGTGAGACAAATGCACAGCGAAAGAGAACAGATTGAAAAATACCTTGCATTTGAAATGTCCTGGCTTAATCAGTGTTTCGAAGATGATTTGCTGGTCCTCTGATGTTTGATGTTAAGGTGAGAACTCCCATTACCTCGCCTGGATCTCACGCACGATACCATCACATAGGGCACCACCAGGATTCCCACTTAGCTTAGTTTCAGCACGCACCCCCCCTTAGATCCAGGAGGCCCCCATGAGAGCCCCCTCCCTTAGATCCAGGAGGCCCCCCACAAGAGCCCCCCCTCTTATATCCAGTAGCCTCCCCACGAGAGTCCCCCCTTAGATCCAGGAGGCCCAACAGGAGGTCAGTAGAACAAAAGAGAAAAAAAAAACAGTTACCTTTTCCCAGCATTGATTCTGTGAAGTCACATGCTTTTCTTGGCTCTTCCTCCCCATGCAGAGGGACTGAGTAAGGGGGATCAGCAGAGCTGGAGTTACTACTGAGTGAGAGGTCGGCAAAGCTTGGGGTACTGTTGAGAGGGGAACAGCAGAGCTGGGGGTGTTGTTGAGCAAGGGATCAGCAGAGCTGGGGGTGTTGTTGAGCTAGGGATCAGCAGAGCTGGGGGTATTGTTGAGCGGGGGATCAGCAGAGCTGGGGTATTGAGCAAGGGATCAGCAGAGCTTGGGGCTACTATTGAGCAGGGGATCAGTAGAGCTGGGAATACTACTGAGTGGGAGATCAGCAGAGCTGGGGATACTATTGAGAGGGGGATCAGCAGGGGTAGGGGATGCTATT
>BLSH010011146.1:185452-210819 GCA_018402905.1 Glandirana rugosa
GTCAAGGTAGGTGTCTCGGTATGCTGTACAAATATGTGGCTTAAGTGACTGTCCCCTGTCTTAGACACAATGTATACATTTTCTTTACTTTTTGGGTTTAGTTTAGATATTTAATATTTTATATTGGCGGTTGCAATAACTAGCTGCTGATCGGCTGTTGAGAGCAGGGATGAGCCGCACAGGGAGTGCATTGATTTTAGTGACTTACATTTGGAGACAGAGCAGTGAAGCGGATTCTGTGGGTGTATTGGTCAGGTTTGGTCATGTACATACATAGGTGGTGAAGAAGTCGATGAATCTTTTCATTTATTGTTTATAAAAAGTGCAGATGGTAAACTAAAACTGGCTCCTAACAAATCTTGTGTTTTGTTTTTTAGGCTCTCAGGTGTCCCCTGTCAGTGAATTCGGTGTATAAACATGTCGTATGGCTCTGTGGATGGAACTGGATTTGGAAGTAAAAATCTTTTTGGGGGGCCATCTTCTCAAGGTTACCAGCCTCTAGGTATGTCCAGTGTAGCTGTACCCTCATCCTATCCGCGTCCTTCAATGCCTAATATGGTTATGATGTGTATTTACACCTGTGTACATGGGTGTTATATATTTATAGCATTGCTGATTGTATGAATGATTAAACATTTTTATGTTGTTGTTTTTACTTTTATTATAATCTGCTTATTTTGTACTGTAGACTGTCAGACTCAGCCACTGATCTCAATGTGAAAGCTGTGTAGCTTTCCCATTGGGCCCCAACCGCAGACAGTGTGCCGCTGCTTCTCCCAATTGACACGCATAGGACTGCCTGCATGGGTATCCCCGTGTGGTCAAACACGGCCCTCGCACAGGCGTATGCTGTAGTATGCCTGTGTGAACGAGGCCTTTAATAGCAGTGCACTTCCTTTTCCTCTACATTCATATTATACAACCTCATAGTTGTATACCTGAATTGTGAGGTCCTCTAACGTCCTGCTACCCCTGACTGCTAGTCTGACCAGAATTAGTTTGAGATTTCATGTCAATACTGTACTGCTCAGTGTTCTCCTTGCTGGAGAGGAAGCTGTACCTGAGGAGCTGCTCTGCAAGGATCTATCTGCTTAATCCATTCTGTGCTTCCTTCACCTCTATCCTTACCCCACCAGTCATCAGGGGAGCAGATCTAACATGACGAAGCAAAGCCCTGCCTCTACCAAGATGGCCGACGCCACACAGAGAGACAGTGCAGAACAATGCATTGTAGGTCAGCAACAGGGAACAGATCAGTTATAGGGAAAACGCAATACTGGTGGCTTGTCCCATAACTATTGCTCACTGTTCTCCTTGCTGGAGAGGAAGCTCTAACTGAGGACCTGCACTGCAAGGATCTCTCTGCTTCATCCATTCTGTGAATCTGTGCTTCCTTTGCTTCTATCGTTGCCCCACCAGTCATTAGATCACCAGTTATCAGGGGAGCAGATCTGCCATGAGGAAGCAAAGACCTGCTTCTACCACGATGGCTGACTACACACAGACACAGTGCAGAACAAGGCATGGTAGGTCAGCAACAGGGAAAGGATGAGTTATAGGGAAACTGCATGCAATACTCTTGGCAAGTCCTACTACTGTCCTACTACTGTACTGCTCACTGCTCTCCTTGCTGGAGAGGAAGGTGTACCTGAGGACCTGCACTGCAGGGATCTTCCTGCTTCATTCATTCTGTGGATCTGTACTTCCCCCCCCATCTCTATCATTACCCCTCCAGTCATCAGATCACCAATCATCAGTGGGGCAGCTCTAACATGAGGAAGCAAAGCCCTGCTTCTACCAAGATGGCTGGCTTCATACAGAGACATTGCAGAACACGGCTTAGTAAATCAGTAACTGGGAAAGATTAGCTACAGGGAGACTACAGACAATCACATACCTCATAGTCTTTGATGTGTGTAATGTGCATTATACACTGTAGCAGTTTTTTTTTTTTTTTTTTTTTTTTTAATTTTGAGAGTTGCAAACACCAGGGGGTTCTATATTAGCAGCTGTTGGGGGAATTTTCTGAGGTTTTGTGGCTTAGGGAGGAGAGGGTCTTTAGGCTACAGACAACACTGTTAACAAGTCCTCAGAGTCCTTTGCCCTCTGGCTGTTTTTTGGCACAGCAGAGTTGGGTTTCGGTTTCTAGCAGTTTTCCACCTCCTGCTGTGTGATTACATTGTGGTAGCTGCCAAGATTCTGCTCTCTGTAGAACGTCAAGGCTCTGTGTCCCAGATATTACCTTGTAAAAGGAGCATTGACCTCAATATACAATGTGTATCCTGTTTGAGGGGCACAACAGGCTCCACCTACTACAGAAATCTACAGAAGGGGGCGGAGACAAGACAGCCACCCTTCACAGAGAAACGCTGTGGGAGGGGCCCAGAAGCTCCACCTACTACATGTTGTGGCTACAGAAAACTACAGGACGGAGACAAGACCTATCCCCCTGCACAAGGAGAGAGAGCAGAGCTGTGGGAGGGGGGCCACAGAAGCTCCACCTACTACATACTGGCTACAGAAAAGTTCAGGAGGGGCGGAGACCATACCTGTCACCCTGCACAAGGAGAGAGAGCAGAGCTGTGGGAGGGGGCCCAGAAGCTCCACCTACTACATACTGGTTACAGAAAAGTACAGGAAGGGGCGGAGACAAGACCAGTCCCCCTTCACAAGGAGAGAGGGCAGCAGTGAGCGGTCTTTATTACAGGAAGTCTCACTCTGGATCACTGCACGGATCTGGGAGGAATACACAAAGCTCACCGAGATTCCAGAAGAAGACACATGATGAATGCATTTAGAGGACATTTGCTGATCCCTGCGTTTAGACTTAAAGCCTAAGTCCACCCTAACACCCAATCTCTACATCCACAAACATCCACAATCTAACACTAACCTATGTAACCCTGTAAAGAAGAAATCCATATATATGCCTTTTTTGAAGCCGCTCCGGTCTCCAGCGGCAGAAGCTCTGCAGAGGGCACGATCCACACCAGGCTGTGAAATGAATGGGGAGTGATGTCACTCAGACTTGCTATGGGGCTTCCGTGGGCTGTGACCTTTACACTCGCTTCCAGCAAAGCCAGCGATGAACGCTCAGCGTGGCATCAGCTTTAAAAAAGGTATATAAACTGATTTCTTCTTTACAGTGCTAGATAGGTTAGTGTTGGATGCAGAGATTTTAGTGTTAGGGTGGACTTATCCTATAAGAACTCGAATGAAAAAACATTCATCACCTTTTATCTATATAGGCCGTGCATAGTTCCCTTTTAGTCCAGATGAAGAATATTTGTTCTTTATTACAAACTCCCCCCGGTTTGTCTCATAAGAATTGGAAACTTGTTTCCATATGTAAATAATGGAAGACTGTACCATTCCTATCCCTTGTAACTGGATTATTCATGGCGTCTCTTCTCTGCTAATTATTCACGACAGGTACATCTTCCCTCCACTTCTGACAATAGGATGTCATGTTCTCTCCTTGCTGCTGCCAGCTGTTTATTTTTTAATGATTTAAACAGGAAAAAAAAAATTGCCATTTTATAAAACAAGCGACATTTCCTTGTTTTGCCAGGCGATGCCTATAGACGCAACAAAGCGGCATCTCACCGGTATGGGGGATACAAAATATCTCTGAATGTTGTCTTTACTGAGAAGCCTACATTATCCATGTGCATCCTTATGGGGTAAAAAATAAAGGTGATCGGAAGATGAGAAACCATAAAAAAATTAGAGAAATTCTTGGCTGGGTTTACAATTGGGTTTGGAAGACAACATGGAGACCTATTTATAGGGATTAGTAAAATGATTGGCACCCTCATCCCCTCTTCCCCTGACGATGTCTGTGGCGTGACGAAACGCTTAGGTGGGTTCTGGTTTTTGACGTCATCACGTCCCACAGTGGAGTAGCAGCAGTGCTTTGTCGCTGTACAAGCTGCCTCAGTTTACTTGGTTATCACATATTTAATGTTACAGTGTTGTGTTTTACTGTGAGCAATCTGTCTAACTTTGCCCAGCTTCAGTGTTCCCTGGCCCAAGCGATCGTCTGCCAGGCCACCTGCCGGCCCCGCACTTACCCCATCCAGGTCGCGGCTTTGGCGCCCCCCCCACGTCTCCTGAGCCTTGGCGGTCGCTTCTCCTCTCGGCCAATCAGAAGTTAGGACTCCCGGGAGGAGGAACCGGAAGACAGCGAATATTAACAACTGGGTGGGCTCTGGGCACAGTGCTCTGCACCCTAGCCCACTCTTTTTTAAGCAAATTAGAGCCTCCAGCTCTAAACGTGCTTCTAGAAAAGAGAAAGAAAAACTCCATTGGAATCCATGCGTCTGGTGCCCTGCATGTAGCTTAGGGGCTGGGCCCATGGATTAAGGGGACAGCACTCCTGCATGAGCGGTCGTCACTGCCCAGCTTGTGAGCTGGCAACCAAAAGATGTGAAGGTGAACTGCTCAGGCGATGCAGGAACACTAATCTTGTGTCCACACAATCTATCTATGCTCCAAAGAATCATAGCAAACACCCAGAGTGTCTTGAAAGCCACACATCAAGACAGACATGCTGTGTAGTGGTAGAGTGGCAGTTCCAGCCTGGATCCCCGCCAGGCCACGTCCTCATGTGAGCTGGCAACCCGATGTTGCTGGAAACAAAGGCCAGTGAAGAGAAGGGAGAGAGGGAAGGGAAGGAGGTAAGGTGGGACAAACCCTACTGTTTGGCTATGTTGGACTCTGAATGGTTCTCATTAAAGTAATGGTCAATTGACCATCATTGAGTGTCTAAATTCTAACCCTCCAGAGGTTGCTAGGGGTTACTTGAGCTGTTGACTTGCCTAGTCGATGGTGCCTACATGGTTTCGCGGGCCAGGGCAATTAGGCCGAGCCAGAGTCGTGACACAAATTATATTTTTAGTTGTCTTTGACAGGGGTTTCTGAACACCGCTCTAATGGGGCATTTTTCCCACGGACCACCAATGAGTTGTCGGTAAGGCCTCCATCAGCGAATCATCATTGTGATCTGTGGAGACATCACCTGCCAACCAATCTTGGAGGAAGGCTGGTTATCGAAATTGGTTAATTCTAGAAGATGGCTACTGTTCCTCAGAGATAACTCGGCACCAAACATGTTTTTGCTGATCATTCACACTAGCCACTGCTTCTTACCTCTCCCCTGTCAACCTACCCGCCTGTCAAGATGTTTGAACGCGGAGGGGGGGTCTCATTTAGGTCTAGAGTATATAGAAAAGATTATATACTTTCCGAATTCTCCACTCCCCTGCATTCCTAGACTGGTCCCTTCATGTTCTTCTCCCCCATGCACCAGCATGTCATCTAGACCAGTGGTTCTCAAGTACCCCCAACAGGTCATGTTTGCAGGTTTTCCTTTATCTTGCACAAGTCAATGGCTTGGTATTTTGGAAAGCTATTTTATCTAAGAAAAATTCCCAAAACATGGCCTGTTGGGGACACTTGAAGACAGGGTGGAGAACTGCTGATCTAGACCAATGGATAGCTCTTCATTGGACATGATGACACAGATGGATAGTCCACCATCAGATCATGGGGGAGCACCGTCTGCTGAGGGAGCTGAGAATCTGTTAAGCAAAAATAATTTTACTCTCCCCTAGACCTAAACGAAGAGCCAACCCTTGCAGTGCAAGCACAACCTCCATGCAAGGAGGTACTTTCGGGCTTCCCAGTGTTGGGCTTTAGGCATTTTGGACTCTTTGACCTATAATCTGGTGCTGTCAACATTTTGGACTTCTTGATCTATGTCAGGGTTTCTCAACCAGGGTTCCGTGGATCCCTAGGTTTCCTCCAGACATTGCTAGAGGTTCCTTGAGCAATGGTCAATTTGTATCTCTCAGATAAATTCCCAATGACATCATTGATCTTTTTAGCTATCTGTAAGGGGGGAATTCTTCCCAATGACCACAAGTGTAAGGAGCATTCTTCCTATTGGCCATCACACTAATGTATCAGGAGTTGGAGACTTTTAATTTTTAGCCGGGGTTCCCCGAGACCAGAGAATTATTTCAAGGGTTCCTCTGTGTTGAAAAGGTTGAGAAAGGCTGATCTAGAGTCTGGTGCGCTCAACATTTTGGACTCCTTGATCTATAGTCTGGTGCGCTCAACATTTTGGACTCATTGATCTATAGCAGGGTTTCTCAACCAGGGTTCCGTGGAACCCTAGGGTTTCTTCAGAGGTTGCTAGAGGTTCCTTGAGCAATGGTGAATTTCTACCTCTCAGATAAATTCCCAATGACATTATTGATCTTTTTAGCTATCTGTAAGGGGGTAATTCTTCTCAATGACCACAAGTGTAAGGAGCGTTCTTCCCATTGACCATCACACCAATGTATCATGAGTTGTAGATTTTTAATTTTTAGCAGGGGTTCCCAGAGACCGGAGAATTATTTCAAGGGTTCCTCTGTGTTGAAAAGGCTGAGAAAGGCTGCTCTAGAGTTTGGTGCGCTCAACATTTTGGACTCATTGATCTACACTTTGGTGCGCTCAACATTTTGGAGTCCTTGATTTATGGTCTGGCGCGCTCAGACTTTTTTACCCTTGGAAAAATGAAATGGCCATTTGTGTGGGCTCATAGGAGAGAAAATCTGGACCAACATGTTTCAAGGGCTCACAATTCCATCCCCCCTTCATCATGGCCCAGAAACTGTATGTAAGAGGATACAGGGTGATAAATGAAATGTTTCCAGAGCTGATGTGACCGCCACCGCCTCTGACGTCCATGTTCTGGATCTCATGTCTCCAGGTTGCCTTACACCAGGGGTAGGCAAGCTGGGGCCCTCCAGCTGTTGCAGAACTACAAGTCCCACCATGCCTCTGGGAGTAATTGTAACTGCCAGCCTTGCAATGCCTCATGGGAAATGTAGTTCCACAACAGCTGGAGGGCTACTGGTTGCCTTCCCCTGCCTTACACCCTCAGAATAGCCCTCTACCCTCTGCCATTGTTGTTCATCTGCCGATGTTCTGCAGTAGCCCATCACAACCTGGACGCTGAAACAACTCCGCTGTCATTCTCCAGTGTAACCTGGAATCCGATTGGCTGCTGTAAAGCAACTTTTTTTTCTTCTCCTTTTTCTTTCATTTACCGTTTGATTTATGAAAGCTTAGCCCATCCGTTAAGGACAGCAGAACACAATGCTGATATGATACAGAAAATCGTTATTTACAGCATCGCCGCCGCAGCCATTACACATTAACATTTTAATTGTGGTCGAAGGGCCTTGCGAATAGCATTGTTAACGGGGGAATAAATCAGGAAAGGAGCGGTAAAACACGCAGACTGTCATCTGCCTTCTCTCCCCGGAAGACTTTTGTCTTCAGAACTTCAAGAGCGCCCTTCGCTACGGCTGCGAGACAAAGGCAGCCGGCTGTCTCCATGGGAGAACAGAACAAAAAGCCTTCATTGTCTGGCGTAGTCTATTAACCTCCATCTCAATACTTCTATATGTTTATTACTGATGGTGGAGGCCCTGAAATCCCTCACTGATCACCCGCCGGGTGCACACTTTCCTTACAGTATCATTAGTCACATTTTTTTCTTTTTGTTTTGGATAAAGTAAGGAATAATTAAATCTGAAGTTTATATTGCTTATTATTGACCTTCACTGGTTTCCCCCTCCCCCCTCGCCAAAATGCTAATGAAATCAATAAAACCAGATTCAGTTTTTATGACGTAGCTCATCTCTATGCTTCCCTATGCAATGTAGGCAGATCAAGGCTGGCGGGAGGGGGCACCAATGCAGAGCTTCCTGAAAGCAGCACAGCACCCTGCCTCAGTACTCCTCTCATCTCAAGAGTCCTCAGTTCTGATGCAAGCAGTGGGCTGGCATTTGAAATGCGTTGATTAGAGGTCAGTTGGCATGCATAAAAACACAGCGGAGGGTGGCATTTAAGTGCAGCATTAAAACATGTATTATATGATCAAAACAAATTGGCAACTCGTATGAAGTACGCTTGTGGAGGCAAGTAGAGCAGTGGTCTCCAAAATGTGGCCCTTTGCTTGCCATTATCTGGCCCCTGGGGCAGTACTTCTCCCACTGATACCAATGATAGGACACACTTTCTCCCACAGACACCAACCATGGGGCACTATTCCTCCCACTATCAGGAACGATGAGGCACTATTCCTCAAGCTAACACCAGCAATTTGCACTATTCCTCCCACTGACACCAGCGATGTGGCCCTATTCCTCCCATTGATACCAACAATGGTGCACTATTCCTCCCACTGACACCAATGATGGGACACCATTCCTCCCATTGATACCAATGATGGGGCACTATTCCTCCCACTGACACCAACGATGGGACACTATTCCTTCCACTAACACCGATGATGGGACATTATTCCTCCCACTGATACCAATGATGAGGCACTATTCCTCCCACCGATACCAATGATGGGGCACTATTCCTTCCACTAACACCGATGATGGGACATTATTCCTCCCACTGATACCAATGATGAGGCACTATTCCTCCCACCGATACCAATGATGGGGCACTATTCCTCCCACTGACACCAATGATGGGGCACTATTCCTCCCACTGACACCAATGATGGGGCACTATTCGTCTCACTGATACCAATGATGGGGCACTATTCGTCTCACTGATACCAATGATGGGGCACTATTCGTCTCACTGATACCAATGATGGGGCACTATTCCTCCCACTGACACCAATGATGGGGCACTATTCCTCCCACTGACACCAATGATGGGGCACTATTCCTCCCACTGACACCAATGATGGGACACGCTTTCTTCCACTGACACGAACAATGGGCAATTATTCCTCCCACTGACACCAACAATTTGGACTCTTCGTACTTCTATTCCCACATGGCAAAGTAAAGCCCCCCTAAAGTCCCATAAACTGGCCCTTTGTAAAAGACTGGAAATGCCTCTTTCACACTTGTGGGACTTGTCCTTTAACTTGGGACTGCAAAGTCACATGACAAGTCGTACCCCATGATTTCCAATGAGAGCCGTTGATTTCTGTGCAACTTCAAGTCAGTCCCTGCACTACTTTGGTCTGACTTTGATGCGACTTGAGGTCCATAGACCTCAAGATTACACAGTCATTGCTTAAAGTCGCAGCAAAGTCATGTGAAAATCGCACAACTTTCAGGTCGTAAAGTGTGAAAGGGGTTTAAAGTATCCGGACTTCCAGGGAATTCTGTAGCAGAGGCATCCAGTCCAGGGATTGAGCAGCACTTCCACCAGCCGGGTAGGCATAGGAAGCTCAGAACACTTCCTGGTAGAGATAGGGTTGCCATCTGGACAGTTCGGGTTTTGAATCGTGTGCCCGGGTTTCAGGACACCTCAAATCCGGACACAATATTTAGAATGGATTGTGGCTCCCCAAGTAACCAAGCACCACAACCGCTGAGTGCATAGGTGTGCACATAGCCCCCCCACCAATACACGGACAGGAGAGGAGAGAGGGCTTGATCATTTGCTCCTCCTCCCACCCCTACCCCTCAGTCTGCCCACTCACACACCAATCCCTGGCGTTCTGTGCCTCCAGAAAGGGATGTGTGGGCTGGAAGTTTGAAGATCAGCAACCAGCAGATACATTGTGGATGAAAGGCGTTGATGCCTGAGCCTCCATCCTTGGGTGAGTGAGGTCTCCATCCAATGTCTGTGACTGAAGTCTCTGCCTTCTCTCTCCTGCCTCCAAATGAGTTAGTATACTAAAGTAAGGTGTAAGGGGGTGCCCTGTGGACCCTGATGTAAGGGGGTTTTGGATACCTTGATGTTAGAGTTCCCCTTTACACCAAAGTCCACAGCGATCCACCTTAAAAATAAAATTTTGCCATGCATGACTAAAGTGTTCGGGTTCAGCTTGAAGAAAAGGTGGCAGCCCTAGGTAGAGAAGAGACTCCAGAGGAAACCAGTAAATGATGTCAAATCCTGGGGGCATGGCTACGCGTTTCAAGGTGTTCCTGCCTGTTAAGCATTTGAGATTTCTTCTGTCTCTGGAGGAGCGGCATTGTGTGACCAAAGTCGACCCCCTGACATAAGAACCGGTTTATTGGCCTCATGGTTTTGATTCCCAGTGTTTTTTTCTCTGCTACCCATGCACTGCATGAACCATAAAGACATTTCTTTGCATTTGCATGCAGACCGCCCTAACATCCACATGTGATGTTGAGCTTCCATGATTGACAGAACTGAAATCCAATGGGTAAAGGGGGCGGGGCCAGGTACAGCCAGGCTGGGGAGAAAAGTACAAGACAATGCTGGACGTCCTCCAGCCAGGAAATGAGGCGGGGCTCTATGTGACTTGCTGCAGAGGAAGAGAGGACAACTCTGCTAGACTCAAGGGAAGGCAGAGAGTCGGGTGAAAGCCTGGTTGTATATTTGGCCAGCTGTGGAAAACATGAAAACTTTTCTTTTTTTTTTTAGCTGGAGTGTTTGCTACCCAGAAAAATAGAAACCATCGATTGCACATCTTTCTTCCGGAGCCATTTAAGGTTACACATTATATGAACATTTGTGCATTTTCAGTCGGACCGAGGAGACAAAATAACAAAAGGCCCCATAAAAACGGCCCCCACCAAGGAAGGGGGGAGGGGTGCATTGTGTGCATTTAAGCCTTTTTGTTTAAATCTCGATTTATTTTCTTTTTTTATTGAACTTGTGGTTTATTTTATAAACTGTAAAGATCTGTGATAGCGTTCTTCTAGTGAATAGTTTGGTTTATTTTATATATGGCATTTAGTTTTGCTGTGCGGCTAAGTGCAGGCCTTCCTTTGTTGTTACCAGGCAGCCTCAAGAGCTTAAAAGGTTTTTCCATTGTAGAGAAAAAAAAATAAAGTAAATTCTTTCTGTAGACCTCACACACAATGACAATGCCGATGTTTCCATCTAAGAGAAAAGGTAAATGCTTCATTCACGGAATAAAATGAAATCCAACGTACATGGGTTCAGGTGTAGAACACGGAGCCATACATGGTCACATAGTCAGTAGGCAGCCATACAACCGGCTTCCATAGCTTACTAAGAGAGAAGGGCATTCAGATGAATGTGGGAGGTTGGGCTCTGCTACATCTACACATCCTCCAGTTCAAGGACCACCTTGCTAGTAGTGGGTTGGACCGCCTTTATTAGGTCCCCCTTGCTAGTAGTAGGTTGGACCCCCTTTATTAGGTCCCCCTTGCTAGTAGTAGGTTGGACCCCCTTTATTAGGTCCCCCTTGCTAGTAGCGGTTTGGACCCCCTTTATTAGGTCCCCCTTGCTAGTAGCGGGTTGGACCCCCTTTATTAGGTCCCCCTTGCTAGTAGTAGGTTGGACCCCCTTTATTATATCCCCCTTGCTAGTAGTGGTTTGGACCCCCTTTATTAGGTCCCCCTTGCTAGTAGCGGGTTGGACCCCCTTTATTAGGTCCCCCTTGCTAGTAGCGCGTTGGACCCCCTTTGACCTTCATTCTTGGTGGCAGAGATACAACAAGGTGTTGGAAACGTTCCTCAGAGATTTTCCTCCATAGTTGCGCAGTTGCGGTAGATTTGTCGGCTGCACATCCATGATGCGAATCCCCCATTCCACCGAATCCCAAAGGCTCTCTATTGGATGAGATGTGGGGAGTGTGGAGGCCATTGGAGTGCAGTGACCTCATTGTCCAGTGGTGAGATGATTGGTGCTTTGTCCTGCTGGAAGGAGCCATCAGAAGATGGGGACACTGTAGTCATAAATGGGTGGACATGGTCAGCAACAATACTCAGGTAGGCCGTGGCATTTAAACAATGCTCAATTGGTACTAAGGGGCCCAAAGTGTGCCCATCCCCCAGACCATTACACCCCCACCACCACCAGCCTGAACCGGTGATACAAGGCAGGATGGATCCATGCGCCAAATTTTTCACCCCACCATCTGAATGCCGCAGCTGAAATCCTGACTCCTCAGGCCAGGCAACGTTTTTCCAGTCTTCTATTGTCCAATGTTGGGGATCAATTGTAGCCTCAGTTTCCTGTCCTTAGCTGACAGGCGTGGCACCTGGTGTGGTCTTCTGCTGCTGTAGCTCATCTGCTCCAATGTTTGATGTGTTGTGCGTTCACAGACGGTATTCTGCATACATTGGGTGTAACGAGGGGTTATTTGAGTTACTGTTGTCTTTCTGGTTTGTCACAAAACTTTGTAAATAAGTACATTTCTTCCATCACTGACGGGCACTGATGAGGCAGCACTGATGAGGCAGTACTGATGAGGCAGCACTGATGAGGCAGCACTGATGAGGCAGCACTGATGAGGCGGCACTGACGGGCACTGATAAGGCACTTGTAAGGCGGCACTGATAGGCGGCACTGACGGGCATTTATGAGGGGGCACTGATGGGCACTGATAAGACACTTGTATGCAGCACTGACGGGCACTGATGTGCGGCACTGACGTGCAGCACTTGCAGATTGCACTGTAAGTTGTTCATTCCATGATGGTCTAGGGTGGCATCTGAAGTTGGTACTGAGTGCCATCCATGTTTGGCATTGTGCCCCTTACCTGGTGGTCTAGGATGGCATCCTTGGTGGTCCTTTTTGGCGATCTCAGGGGGGACTGCGCTGATAAACACTCAGCACAGACCCCCCCCCCATCAGAGCAGCCGATTGTCTCTCCTCTACTCACGTGTGCAGTCGCGAGTAGAGGAAAAACCGATAAACGGCTCTTCCTGTTTACATTGTGACCGGCCGTGATTGGTCATGGCTAATCACATGGTAAAGAGCTTCCAGTGGAAGCTCTTTACCGAGATCGGCAATGTGGTGGGTCAGACTGATGCACGCCAACACCGATCGCCGTGATGCACGCTATCGCAGGTTATCCTGAGGACATCAATGGACGTCCAGTCAGGATTATGGAACCACCGCCTGGGCGGGGGAAGTGGTTAAAGCCCCATAGACCTCTACAGGGCTGTGTCCCGAGGCCAGAGCTCCCGCTATGCTATTTTCAAAGCACGATTGTCACTCGATTCTGCGTGTGGCATAGAGGCAGCCCATTCAATTGAATAGGCTGCCCTACGAGTGTGCCACCCAAAACGAAGCTCCTGCTCCTTTCCGGGCGACGTGCTTCACATGCGATCCTGTCGCTCCACAATCACGGCAGAATCTCAGCGCCTTTGGGGTGCCATTGAAGGATAGCAGCAGCCAAGTGTGCGTTGTGCATTTTGCAGCGAAGCGGATTGCGGGCAGAATTGCGGCGATTCACATTTTCAGCCGTACCCAATAATTGCTTTACTGGCTTTACAAAATCGCCTTCTGGCTGCAATGGACTTTCTTTGGTTTTCTGTACATAGCAATGTTTTGTCAGCAAAACTGTACGGCACCATTATTTTATCTGTGCGAATCGATCACCTGCCGCATTAAAGCCATTGCCCTCTTCCGTACGCCCGTGCACAAAACTAAACCCAGCGATCCATCATAGCCCCGATGATGCGTAATGCAGGATTCTGCTATTATCTCTTTAATTAAGAGCCGTCATTACAGTAAAAGGTTTGCATCGGGCAACTACTGCTAGAAGACGAATTCCCTCACTATGGCCGCTGTCACATTCTTCAGGTTTAATGAGGGAAAATCTCTGCCAGATCTCCCATTTTCATCCTCTGCCCATCCTTTACCGTTATATTTCTTGGACTTTTATCTCCTGCCTTAAGTTCAAGATAAAGAATTGGGTATATAGTGACGTTAATTTTGATGTACCGGAGAAAAAGATACTCCTTGTAAGGCTCCATAATTTTTCTGCCCTGACCGAGGTGCTGCGTTTGTTCTTCAATGTTCAGAAGAACAACGCTACCATCGTTTTTGTTATATTAAAGTTTAAGGGAGTTGACCCAGAGACCAGAGAAAACCTCATTGGTCAGCAGATGGGTCCTCCAACACTGTCATGCGACACAATCGTCCCGTCCCCCCAATATTTAGTTGGAAACCCATGAAGTTAATACTTGATTGAGCATTATGTGATCGAATGATGGGTAGCTGATGCTAGAATGGGTGCAGAGAGGCGGTGGGTTGATTTGAGATGCAAAAAAGGAAATTAAAAATTTGAAGGCTGTATTTTAGCTCCTCACTCGAGCTCTGGGCATTTTTAGGTATTTTTTTGTGGGGAGGGGTGGGAGTTGCAGAAATTTTTAATGTTTTTTTTTTTCTAGTTTGCGTTTTCAGGAGTTTTTCTGCGCTCCCATTATAGTCTTTAAGGGCCAAAAATGTGCTTTCAGTGATGCGATGCTCAGGTGTGAAGGGCACCATTGAATATAATGGGTGTCAGGACTTGGGTCTGAATCTACAACCTCTGCTGTATCTGATGATGTCCCTTCTTGCTAAGCCACATGGAATGCTTGACATTCGCCCATAGCAACTTGAGAAACCTTATCTTGAACCTTGTTTCTCTTGAACTTTGAACCCTTTGCTTCTTCCATGAACTCCCTATTTAAGCCATGTCTTTGAATTTCCTGTTTGCCAGATTATTGTGAGCTCTCTTGCCAGTATGTTGCCTTCCATATCTTCACTGCCACTCATTACCGACCTTTGGCTTGTTCCTTGACTACGCTTCTTCATGAACCCAACTTACAACCACTTGTTATCGACCTTTTGCTTGTTCCTTTACTATGCTTCTGTTTTATCCCATCTTACAGCCACTTACTACCGACCTTTGGCTTGTTCCTCGGCTACGCTTCTGCTTGATCCCAAACTGCAGCCACTTACTACCGACCTTTGGCTTGTTCCTTGACTACGCGATTGCTTGAACCCAACTTGCAACCACTTGTTACCGACCTTTGGCTTGTTCCTTGACTACGCTTCTGCTTGATCCCAACCTGCAACCACTTGTTACCAACCTTTGGGTTGTAACTTGACCACGCTTCTGTTTGATCCCAACCTGCAACCACTTGTTACTGACCTTTGGCTTGTTTCTTGACTACGCTTCTGTTTGACCCCAACTTGCAGCCACTTGCTCCCGACCTTTGGCTTGCTCCCTGACTACGCTTCTCCTTGTTCCCAAATTGCAGCCACTTGTTTCTTTCCTTTGGCTTGTTCCTTGACTACATTTCTGCTTGATCCCTACCTGCTATATCTGCTACAGGACCTCGGCTTGGTCACCTACTGGTGGGGCAATCATAGACCATGGCCTGGTAATAACACGCAGCAAAACAAATTTCCAGCATAAGGAGCTCTGGTGAACACAGGTTAGTGCGGCTTGATATCTACCTGCTATATCTGCTACTGGACCCTGGCTTGTTCACCTTTTGGTGGGGTGATCCTGAGGCCCGTGACCTGGTACTAACAGGCAGCAAAACCCATGTCCACCACCAGGAGCTTTGGTGAACAACGGTTAGTTCTTAGACCCAGCACTTCAGGTGAGCCCGTATCATCCACCAGTTCTTATCCTGCTGGTTGCTGGGAGTCTCTCTATTGCTATAGCTACCGGTCTCTAAGCCTGACCCCTGACTGTGACATTGTGAATCTTGATGTGGAGCGCTGAAGCACTTTTGGGAAATGCACTTAAAAATAGGGAAAAAACAAAATGTTACTATTGTTTGGTACACAGTGCGTCAAAAATGTACTATCACCCAATTAGAGCTCACATCTACTGTTAAAACGTCTGTTTCAGACCTGGATTTCTAATGCGTTTTTGTACTGCACTCGTGTGTTCCCACTCTAAAGACTTCTCAACTCTGGAGATCTTCGAGAATCTCTGCCATGGAGCGCGCAGCGAGTGTTATTGCATGACATTTAACTACCGAATACTCATGATGAGTAACATGTACTCTGCGCTGCCAAGTCATATCGTATGACATATTCACTGGCCTTCACCACGCACAGTCCAAGCTGCTTAATTGCCCGTCTACCCAGTGCCAGGGAAACAGTCACACAGCGATGGGCAAGTCATCTGTACCAGCCGCCCATGCCAGAGCCTTAAGAACACAATCTTCTCTGTAGTTAAGTGTCCCTGTCCACCCAGGGTACACAGGAGTGATAGACTTGCTGATGATTTAGCATGCAGTGGAAAAGCTGGACAACGTGTGCATCTTATTAGAAGTTCTCAAGCTTTTTCACTGCATGGCAAATCATCGGCAAGCAGATTTGTGTAGGGTCCACCTTGCAGGCACTTCCTGTCTACATGGCCTTGCTCTGTTAGACTGCACATCACTGCTCTGTGGACCGGCCTTCTGAAAGTGAGGGACCATGCCTGAGCAGTGTATCGGCATGACCGCTTGTATCCTCCACCAAGGGACATGTGTGGTAGGATGGCAGGAGCACAACTGGGAGACTGTTACAGTGAGGGGAAAAATGTATTTCATCGGCTGCTGATTTTGTAGGTTTGCCCACTGACAAAGAAATGATCCATCTATAATTTTAATGGTCGGTTTATTATAACAGTGAGAAGCAGAAAAACGCATTTCAAAAAAGTTACATTTTAATGAGTGAAATAAGTATTTGATCCCCTATCGATCAGCAAGATTTCAGGCTCCCAGGTGTCTTCTATACAGTTAATGAGCTGAGATCAGGACTACTCTTAAAGGGAGTGCTCCTAATCTCAGCTTGTTACCTGTATAGAAGACTCCTGTCCACAGAAGCAATCAATCAGATTCCAATCTCTCCATTATGGCCAAGACCAAAGAGCTGTCCAAGGATGTCAGGGAGAAGATTGCAGACCTACAGAAGGCTGGAATGGGGGCTATAAGACCATCGCCAAGCAGCTTGGTGAGAGGTGACAACAGTTGGTGCGATTATTCCCAAATAGAAAGAACACAAAATAACTGTCAATCTCCTTTATTCTGGGTCTCCATGGAAGATTTCACCTCGTGGAGTTTCAATAATCATGAGTATGGTGAGGAATCATCCCAGAACTACACGAGAGAATCTTGTCAATGATCGCAAGGCAGCTGGGATCATCGTCACCAAGAAAACAATTGGTAACACTACGCTGTGAAGGAATGAAATCCTGCAGCGCCCGCAAGGTTCCCCTGCTCAGGATCAGCCCGTCTGATGTTTGCTAATGAACATCTGAATGATTCAGAGGAGGACTGGGTGAAAGTGCTGTGGTCAACTCACCGTGTTTGGAGGACGAGTGCTGCCTATGACAACAAGGACACCATGGAGTTGGAAACCTTATGCTTTGGAGGTGTTTTTCTGCTAAGGGGACAGGACAACTTCACCACATCAAAGGGACAATGGACGGGGCCATGTACCGTCAAATCTTGGGTGAGAACCTCCTTCCCTCAGCCAGAACACTGAAGATGGGTGGTGGATGGGTCTTCCACCATGACAATGACCCAAAACACACGGCCAAGGCAACAAAGGAGAGGCTCAAGAAGAAGCACATTAAGGTCCTGGAGTGGTCTAGCCACAAACCTTAACCCCATAGAAAATATGTGGAGGGAGGTGAAGGTTCGAGTTACCAAACGTCAGCCTGGAAACCTTCGTGACTTGGAGATCTGCAAAGAGGACGAAATCCCTCCTGAGATGTCTGCATACCTGGTGGCCAACTACAAGAAACGCCTGACCTCTGTGATCGCCAACAAGGGTTTCTCCACTGATTACTAAGTCGTGTTTTGTGAAGGGGTCAAATACTTATTTTACTCCTTAAAATGCAAATCAATTTATAACTTTTTTGAAATGCGTTTTTCTGGATATTTTTGTTGCTCTGTCTCTCACTGTTAAAATTGACATTTAAATTATAGAGCGATCGTTTCTTTGTCATTGGGCAAACGTACAAAATCAGCAGCCGATCAAATACTTTTTTCCCTCACTGTATATCCCCATAACAAAAAAGCACATCTGTGCGCAACCAAACAAATTACAAAGTTTATACATAAACTGTCAATCACTTGATAAGTTGCGGAAAAACACCAAAAATCCCTGATGAAGCCATGTGGGTTAGTGGCGTAACACGTAGGCACTTCCAGTCTGGAGCTGCAAACCGAAAGCTGCTGTATTTCTATGCTGGGGGTTTATTTAATCGCTGTTAGTGCATTACTGATGCTCTTTTAAATATTTTAATCCATAGATTGACTTATTTTGCTTTGAATCTAGGAGCCAGTTTGTGTGCAGCGATATGTAACGTGCATTGCAACGTGTTCATGCGTAATGCCTGAGCTTAGGTTTGCACGTGTGCATATTGGGGGTGGGGTAGTTAACATTTTTGTTCGGGGGGGGGGGGGTTGGGGGGGGTGCGTTATTTTATCATACTTGGGTAAAACTTGAATTTTTTACAGTTGTAAACAAAAAAAAAAAGTTGTTCACTTTTTTTGTACTTTCATAAGATAATAAGGCCTGTTGGGTCTAAAATACCCCAGATATCTCCTCTGTGGTCCACTGAATGTAATGCAGTTCAGACCGCACGGCATTACATTCTTTCCCGGGAAAACGGTCGATGGAGAC
The DNA here is from genome assembly GCA_018402905.1 of Glandirana rugosa. Taxonomy (NCBI): domain Eukaryota; kingdom Metazoa; phylum Chordata; class Amphibia; order Anura; family Ranidae; genus Glandirana; species Glandirana rugosa. The sequence goes on from BLSH010011146.1 coordinate 203,840, forward strand.
CACCTAGAGGTGATCTCATAATTTCCGGGGACGTGTGCTGGTGTTGTGTCAAAACAGCCAACTTGTTGGAATCTCCAACCACGTCACAGCATCAGTAATTTGACATTTAGACAAGTTGGCTGTTTTGACACAACACCGGCAGGATATACACTCCAGCAGACGATATAATGAATGGACATTGTTAGTCCGCTCGCTAGTAACCAACAACATGGCCGCCTCCACGGCAGCAACAACTTTTTTTCCCCCCTTAGTTGCTGTTCTATCAAAACAGCCAACTCATTGCATACCGGAGTGTATATGCTGCCGGTGTTGTGTTAAAACAGCCAAGTCGTACAAATGTCCAATTACCGATGCTGGAGAGTCACCGGAAGTGACCTGGATGAAGGTTTCGAGTTGTCTGTTTTGACAGAACACCGGCTCTCTTCTCTCCCCTCTGCCCTGTGGCACCCACTTTACCCACTTGTGTGGAAGCAAGTGGGCGGCCGCCCAAATGCTTCCACCTCACAGGTGAGCCCTGCTGCACGTCCTGGGCATCGGGCGATATAAATTGTGCATCCCTCCAACAGTGAATTGACTGACCAACGCCCAGGCGCCACGATGCAATTTCTAGTCGCCCTGGCGCCTGGGATTTGTTGAGCCCGTTTTTTTTTCCCCCAAAATATTTTATATAAGGACATAGAGAAAACGGTACAGCGGGGATCTGAAAGGCTACATGCCTCACAGACCTTTGTGTAGTGTTGTAGTCTAAGGCAGATCTAGTCAAGAAAAACCGTATTTCGAATCAAATAATGATAATCCGTGGAGACCGATGCTCTTGTTGACCAGTTGTCCCAGAGTATGAGGCAAGAGGGCACCGAGAGGGTAGAGCTAACAAACAATTCATTGTGGTGGATTAGGGTTGGATGGACCTTTTGAAATCTTACAAGACCAAAGGTGAGAGTCTGGGTAGGGTGGGGGAAGGAGGAAAAGGGGGGGGGGTCGCTGTCATTCAACCGGATGATTTCGGGGGCTGGTGAAGGAAGTGCTGGAGGATTCACCATCATCTTGTGTGTAGAGGGTTTGAAGACCATCGTAGTAGTGAGACGAGTTGAAGGAGTCTACTTCTGGTGTTAGAAATGTAGGCTTGCCATCTGTTAAGGAAATTTTTCTTGGCAGTGCCCTGTTTTAATCAATTTAAAAAAGTAATACACAATTGGAGGCGGCTTTTTCTTTCCCAATAACAGGAGGTCCTCTTTTGGAGTCCCCTAATTGGTGCTCTTGTATTCTCCTTGGCGAAGGACCCCCGCCCCCCCCCAGAGGGCACACGTGCGGGCTTGATGCCAGGCCTGCGTCCTCCATCACTGTATACATGGCAGGGACGATTCCTATTGGTTTACAGGGGGCTGGGTTCTCTCAGGATCCAGAAGAGACCCTGCAGGCAATGATGTCATAGTGAGGAGAAAGGGCACCTCTGCAATGCTGGAATACCGGTCAACCACACCCGGAAACTGCGCCAGTGAGGGTCCTGGACGGTGGAGATAAAGTGTGAAATTCTAATGTTCTTTAAAAAAAAAAAAAAAACCCAAAAGAAAGAGGGGATGGGGTCTTAGACAAATAGTCCGGGGTGGTCTGCGTTGGATGTAATTGCCTCCAGTTTACCGTATTGATTATAAATCGCTACATTGTTGTATTTGAACCTCGCACTTTCTCTTTATTTTTTACATAGAGGTCCCCGGTGGCACCTCTCAGATTATTAATCATCAGCCTCTCATCTTCCCGCTGCGTACTTTGCTGTCACTCGGGGGACGCGGCGATCTTCTGCTCCTCGTTCTCACAAGTCTCATTGGGCGCTTCCACTTTTCTGATAATGATTTTGTAAAACACAATTTTCTTGGCAGTGCCCTGTTTTAATCAATTTAAAAAGTAATACATAATTGGAGACGGCTTTTTCTTCCCCAATAACAGGAAGTCCTCTTTTGGAGTCCCCTACTTGGTGCTCTTGTATTCTCCTTGGCGAAGGACCCCCGCCCCCCCCCAGAGGGCACACGTGCGGGCTTGATGCCAGGCCTGCGTCCTCTATCACTGTATACATGGCAGGGACGATTCCTATTGGTTTACAGGGGGCTGGGTTCTCTCAGGATCCAGAAGAGAGCCTGCAAGCAATGATGTCATAGTGAGGAGAAAGGGCACCTCTGCAATGCTGGAATACCGGTCAACCGCACCTGGAAACTGTGCCAGTGAGGGTCCTGGACGGTGGAGATAAAGTATGAAATTCTAATGTTCTTTAAAAAAAAAAAAACCCCAAAAGCAAGAGGGGAGGGGGGTTGCTTGAAGATGGGGTCTTAGACAAATAGTCCGGGGTGGTCTGCGTTGGATGTAATTGCCGCCAGTTTGCCGTATTGGTTATAAGTCGCTACATTGTTGTATTTGAACCTCGCACGTTCTCTTTATTTTTTTTACATAGAGGTCCCCGGTGGCACCTCGCAGATTATTAATCATCAGCCTCTCATCTTCCCGCTGCGTTCTTTGCCGTCACTCGGGGGACGCGGCGATCTTCTGCTCCTCGTTCTCACAAGTCTCATTGGGCGCTTCCACTTTTCTGATAATGATTTTGTAAAACACAACGCCTAAGTGTTATAAATGAGCTGTGGAAGGGCCTCGGTTTCCCCCTCTTTTCTGAGATTTATGGCGTCTTACATTACTGCACCCTCCGGTACGCTTCACACCGAGATTTACAGCGTTTTTTTATATATATCTGTTCTATATGTAGGACTCCGGCGCGGAGAATCGGTAGCGGCCGCCTGAGCTGCAATCCGCCAGCTGCACTGAGTTCATAATAAAGAGTTATGTTGGTTGCATTGATTTGTGATAAAACGAGATTCTGTTCAGGTTATGGTACCTTCCGATGGATCGAATCCCGGGATTGTCTCCCAGATTTACTGCCCTTATGGAGGTGTTAATCTCCGCCGTCGCAGTGTAATTTGCATGTGGTGGAGCGCTGAGAGAAGATGAAGTAGGTAACCTATTTTCTTAGCTTTGTCCTCTTCCAATCGTGCTAAATAAAGGTGCCAATTGTTGGTCAAAATAAGAGGGTACTTGGTCTCATGTAAAGGGGTACGTGGTGCAGAAGGGAATGCCACCAACACGATGGCTGGAGATGGCTTGGGGGGTCCAGGTGGAGTAATTCCAAACCACTGTAGTGCAGCACCTCTCATGACACTGAAGGACAGCAGAGGGCGCTGATGAGTGTAACGGCTCAGACTGCTACACTCAGAAGCGCCCTCTGCTGTCCTTTATTTAAAGGCCCCCTTACCAAATAAAAACACCTGAGCAGATAATGGGTGTCTATACAGTGAGGGCAAAAGTATTTGATCCCCTGCTGATTTTGTAGGTTTTCCTCTGACAAAGAAACGATCAGTCTATAATTTAAACCACTTCCCATCCGGGCCAATTCTGGCAATTCGCCCCAACATGTAAAAATCATCCATTTTTTTTTTTTTTGCTAGAAAATTACTCAGAATCCCCAGACATTTTGTATATTATTTTTTAGCAGAGACCCTAGGGAATAAAATGGCGGTCGTTGCGACCTTTTATGTCAGTTGGTATTTGTGCAGCGATTTTTCAAATGTGTTTTAAAAAAAGAAATCAAAAACCGTTTCATGAATTAAATAAAAAAAAAACCAAAACGATAAAGTTAGCCCAATTTTTTTCTATAACGTGAAAGATACGCTGAGTAAATAGATACCCAACATGTCACGCTTTAAAATTGCACACGCTCGTGGAATGGTGCCAAAGTTTGGTACTTAAAAAAAAATCTCCATAGGCAACGCTTTAAATTTTTTTTTTTTACAGGTTATGAGTTTAGAATTAGAGGAGGTCTTGGGCTAGAATTATTGCTCTCGCTCTAACGCACGCAGCGATGCCTCACGTGTGGGATTTGAATGCCATTTACATATGCGGGTGCGACTTGCGTATGCGTTCGCTTCTATGTGCGGGGAAGGGGGCGCTTTACATTTTTATTTTTTTTATGTTTTTTACTTTTATTTATTTATTTTTTTAAGATCACGTTTATTCCTTTTACAAGGAGTGTAAGCATCCCTTGTAATGGGAATAGTGAATGACAGGTCCTCTTTATGGAGAGATCTGGGGTCTATGAGACCTCCGCCTCCCCCCACATCTCTCCTCCAGGCTGCAAAGCCTGAGATTAAAAAATAAAACATAATAAACTCTTCCAGCCGAGTCCCTTGCAGTGTTTACATCCACCAGCCCTGACGTCATCACGTTGCACCCGGGCCTCCGAGGATCATAAAGATGACTGGTGACCATCTGGTTACCATACATCTCTATGGCTAACTTCTGCCGGCAACTGATTCATTCTATGGCTCTCCGGGAGAAGCACCGGAGGGCGGGGGGGGGGGGGGGGGGATTGTTCTTCTGGTGCAGAGAATCGCGGGCTGAAAAATAATATCTGGATGATGCCTGAAGCTGCGCCCATCATTCAGATATCAGCACTCAAAGTCCAGGACATCCCAGGTCGTACCTTGGGCGGGAAGATTTATTATAACCGTGAGAGACAGAAAAACAAAAATATCCAGAAAAACGCATTTCACAATCGGTTATAAATTGATTTGCATTTTAATGAGTATTTGGCCCCTTCACAAAACATGACTTAGTAGTTGGTGGAGAAACCCTTGTTGGCAATCAGAGGTCAGACGTTTCTTTTAGTTGGTGACCAGGTTTGTAGACATCTCAGGAGGGATTTTGTCCCAGTTCTCCTCTGAATCATTCAGATGTTCGTTAGCAAACTTCAGACGGGGGCTGTACATGCGCTTTCTTGGGCAGGGGGACCTTGCAGGCGCTGCAGGATTTCAGTCCTTCACGGTGTATTGTGTTACCCATTGTTTTCTTGGTGACGATGGTCCCAGCTGCCTTGAGATCATTGACATTCTGGGCTGATTCCTCACCGTTCTCATGATCATTGAAACTCCACGAGGTGAGACCTTCCATGCAGCCCCAGACTGAGGGAGGTTGACAGTCATTTTGTTTTTCTTCCATTAGGGAATAATCGCACCAACCGTTGTCACCTCACCAAGCTGCTTGGCGATGGTCTTGTAGCCCCATTCCAGCCTTGTGTAGGTCTACAATCTTCTCCCTGACCTCCTTGGACTGCTCTTGGCCATGGTGGAGAGATTGGAATCTGCTTGCTTCTGTGGACAGGAGTCTCTTATACAGGTAACAAGCTGAGATTAGGAGGACTCCCTTTAAGAGAGAACTCCTAATCTCCGCTCATTACCTGCATAGAAGAGCCAGAAATCTTACTGATCGATAGGGGATCAAATTCTTATTTCATTCATTAACCACTTCTGGACCAACGCTGTCACCTGACGGCGGTCACTTTGAAGTGGAATACCGTTGTTATGGTAGCAGATAGCTACCATAACCCCGGAGCCAGCGATTCTGAACAAGAGAAAAGTGGTCTCAACAGTGGATTCACAAGATCACTTTTATCAGCGACGGGAGAGGTGCCCCCCGCCCATTTCCGTTCATCTCCGCTGCTTACCGGACCCGCCGGCAGCGATGGAGATGATCGGTTCCTTTACCCCCAGTGTCCGTGAGCTGAGTGAGCGGCTAAAGCCGTTCACTCGGCTCCATAACATGGCAGGGCGGAAGCGACATCACAAGTCACTTCCGCCCAATGCTCTTAAACTGCCCATTTTTTTTTTGCACTGTCATTTTTTTTCAAATTGTTTATTTTTGCATTTTATTGTAAATGAGATTTTAGGTATTCCTGACCCCGGATCGAGGACCTGTCATGCTTTTTTCTATTACAAGGAATGTTTACATTTCTTGTAATAGGAATAAAAGTGATCATTTTTTTTATTTATAAAAGAGCAGTGTAAAAATAAAAAGTAAAATAAATAATTAAAAAAAACCCCGCATACATAAGTCCCGCCCACATATGAAAACGGTATTCAATGTGAGGTATCGTCGCAATTGTTAGAGTGAGAGCAATAATTCTAGCACTAGAGCTCCTCTGTCACTCAAAACTGCTAACCTGTAGAATTTTTATAAACGTCGCCAATGGCTGATTTTCAAGTTGCAAAGTTTGTCGCCATTTCGCGAGCGGATGCAATTTTGAAGCGTGACATGTTGGGTATCATTTTACTCGGCGTAACCTCATCTTTCACAATATAGGAAAAAAATGGCCTAACTTTACTGTTGTCTTATTTTTTAACTCCTAAAACTGATTTTTTTTTTAAATCGCGCTTGTAAGATGGCTGCGCAAATACGGTGTGACACAAAGTTTTCCAACGACCGCCATTTTATTCTCTAGGGCAGGGATCTGCAATTAGCGGACCTCCAGATATTGCAGAACTACAAGTCCCATGAGGCATAGCAAGACTCTGACAGCCACAAGCATGACACCCAGAGGCAGAGGCATGATGGGACTTGTAGTTTTGCAGCAGCTGGAGGTCCGCTAATTGCATATCCCTGCTCTAGGGTGTTAGAAAAAAATATAATGTTTGGGGGTTCTAAGTAATTTTATAGCAAAAAAAAAACTGGTTTTAACTCTTAACCACTTCCGTACCACCGGACGTCATATGACGTCCTTGGGTTTGAGTGGTGATATCTGAATGGTGGGTGCAGCTGCAGGCACCATTCAGATACCGTTTTTTTCAGCAGGCGATTCCCTGCAAGATAAAAGTGATCTTAGCGGCGGATTCACCGCAAGATCACTTTTATCAGCGGCGGGAGAGGTCCCCCCCCCCCCACCCTCCCGCCGCTTTCCGGTCATCTCCGCCGCTTACCGGACCCGCCGGCAGCGCCGGAGATGATCCGATGCTTTCCCCCCAGTGTCTGTGAGCCGACTGAGCGGCTCCATAACACGGCCGGCGGAAATGATGTCAGAAATTACGTCTTCCCAACGGTCTTAAAGGGCCCGATTTTTTTTTTTTTTTCTTCTGTCACTTTTTTCAGATTTTTTTTTTTTTTTTTTTTTT
>BLSH010011146.1:259609-270270 GCA_018402905.1 Glandirana rugosa
CTCCACCCCCTCCCTTCCGAGTAACTACCTCCACCCCCTCCCTTCCGAGTAACTACCTCCCTCCCCCACCTCCATCAATGAGCCTTCCCTCCCCCACCTCCATCAATGAGCCTTCCCTCCCTCACCTCCATCAATCTGTCACTGGATTGCCGGTTTTCCTTCCTTGGACCACTTTAGGTCGGTCCTGACCATTGCAGATCGGGAACATCCCACAAGAGCTGCAGGTTTGGAGTTGTTCAAGACTTGAGACCGGGGCGGAGGTTCACCTTCCAGCAGGACAACGACCCTAAACATCCAGCCAGAGCTACAATGGGATGGTTTAGATCAAAGCACATTCATGGGTTAGAATGGCCCAGTCACAGCCCAGACCTAAATCCCACTGAGAATCTGTGGCCAGACTTGAAAATTGCTGATCCCAGACGCCCTCCATCCAATCTGACAGAGCTTGGAGGATTCTGCAAAGAAGAATGGGCAGAAATGCCCTCTCTAGATGGGCAAAGCTGGCAGAGACTTCACCAAAAAGACTTGCAGCTGTAATTGCAGAGAAAGGCGGTTTTACAAAGTATTGACTCCGGGGGGCGCCATACAAATGCCCCCCACACTTTTCACAGATTTATTTGTATCATTTATCATTTTCCTTCCACTTCACAATTATGAGGCACTTTGTGTCGTCTATAAAATCCCAATAAAATACATTTACGTTTTTGGTTGTCACATGACAAAATGTGGGGAATTTCAAGGGGTATGAATACTTTTTTTTAACCACTTCCCGACCAGCGCCGTAAATAGGCGGAGGCTGGTTTTGAGTGGCTGTACCAGGACATAGCCTGCAGACGCAGGCTATATCCTGGTATCATTTTTTAAAGTGGACGGTCGGCTATCCAGGGATAACGACCGATGCGGCTCGGGAGCCGCTCGGCCATTATCCCAGGGGGCGGGAGGGGACATTCCCCCCTCCCGCCGCCTTCCGCCACTCTTCTCCGGCCTCCCGTCCCACCGGGAGACTGGAGCGACGATCCAACGCCTCCGCCGGCTAGGAGACCTGACAGACGCCGGAATCGGGTCTCCTTCGGCAAATTCCGGAAGCGACGTCACAACGTCACTTCCAGTTTACTCGGCGGCTTACGGCGCCAATTTTAGAAAAATGACAGTATTCAGAATCTCTGTTTTTGGCGATTTGAATACTGTGAAGTGCAAAGGAGGGATGGGGGGGGGGGTCTTTTAAACCCCCCCAGCCCTCCATAAAGAGTACCTGTCACCATATATTACTATCAGGGATATTTACATTCCTTGTGATAGCAATAAAAGTGATCAGATTTTTTTTTAAAGGAACAGTGTTAAAAATAAAAAAAATAAAAAATTTAAAGCGCCACCGTCCCCGCAAGCTTGCGCAGCAAAGAAAACGCATACGTAAGTCGCGCCCGCACATGAAAACTGTGTTAAAACCACACATGTGAGGTATCTCTAGCAAAAGATCTCCTCTGAATCTCAAACCTGGTAAACGTTAAAATTTTTTAAAGCGTCGCCTATGGAGATTTTTAAGTACCGGACTTTGTCACCATTCCGCGAGTGCGCGCAATTTTCAACCCTAACATGTATGGTATCTATTTACTCGGCATAACATCCTCTTTCACAATATACAAAAAAATTGGGCTAACTTTACTGTTGTCTTATTTTTTAACTCAAAAATTTGAAATTTTTCCCAAAAAATTGCGCTTGAAAGACCGCTGCGCAAATACCGTCTGACAAAAAGTATTGCAACGATCGCCATTTCTCCTACGGTCACAGACAGACGCAGCTCTTCATGACGTGTGTGGTTTATGCCTAGGAGTTAACTAGGCAGGGAAAGAAAGCAAGCTGGCCCCTCCCACATAAACCCCCTACTCAGCTTAGCTCATCAGTTTTAAAATGCCTAGTTGCAAGGAGTTGACCCGGCTCCCTTATGGGACCTGCGGTCTGGATTGGGAACGCTCTTTTATTTTATTTGCTTTTTATTTATTTTTTTTGCTTCTATCAAGCATTTAAAATCTGCTATCAAGAAGCCGGCCGGGTGTTTGAAAAAAAAATATATAATCTATGGGGGTTCTAAGTAATTTTCTAGCAAAAAAAAGTTTTTACCTTGTAACCAACAAATGTAAAAAAGGGGCCCGGTTGGTAAGTGGTTAAGGCACTGTCAGTTCTGTAGAATCAAAAGTACTTGCTGTGAAACAGAATAAGTTCTCATTCTTTGTGATATCTCTCCACCGCCTTCAAAAGTGCCTCCATATCAGTGATAATTTCCCCCTCTGGTGATGCCACCTTCAGAAGATGCACACAACAGACAGGATGGACCTCAAATTATAAAGGTCATAATGTCATCAAAGGGCCTCCATAGGACACTATGATGCTTTGGAGTGTCGTAAGACCTTTTAAGTGCATTATGGCCATTGAATGTGAGGTGTATTATATTTGTTGAGTGCGTTTTTCTGAAGGTGGGGGATAAAAGCACCGCGGGAGCACCAGAGCATACAATTCTATATACACTGTATTGGGTCGGAGCCGTGACCGCAGATTGAGCGTTTTTCAGATCTGTAAAAGTCACATCAAAAATAACACTCGACTGATCGTTACAATTATGACCCAAAGCGCGAGTTCGCTGAAAATCAGCCGCCGTTTCCTGTGAATGCGTGGTCCTCCCAGCGCGCAGTCTGCCGCCAACTTTGTATCGGCGTGTAAAGCAGATGACAAAGTTAAGTAATGATATAGATGTTTTACTGGGGACACCGAATACCCATAAAAAGTGAATACTCAGATGTGGTAATCTCTTTACGTTCAGAGCGGCGCTTTCATGTCCGGATTAGAGAGCAGCAGGAATAAATAGAGAGAGCGCAGCGCCAGCTAAGCTCAGGGCTGTAGGCTGCGCATTCAAGGTATTACTTTGAAGGGATTAGCATATCAGCATGACTCTAAACGACGTGTCAGAGTATTTATGGAAACGGTCGCTTTTCCCCTCCAGCTTCCTCAAAGCCGTGTAGGAAATCGACATGTGATAGGATGAAAAGCTCCCCTCAATTAAACAAGCTGACACTTAAATGCCGTCTAAGGGCTTTGGCCAGACACAATCTCCTCATTAAATTGTGATCATTTAAATGCCGCAACCTTTGACTCAGTCCATCAGAGTGCAGAGAGTGGGATGATCCACCGGGGTTTGCTTCTCCAGGAAGGTTGTCCCCTTTACCCCGAATTCCCGACTCAGTCCAGAGTGCAGAGAGCGGGACTACCCACCAGGCTTTGCTTCTCCAGGACGGTTGTCCCTTTACTCTGAATTCCCGACTCAGTCCATCAGAGTGCAGAGAGTGGGATGATCCACCGGGCTTTGCTTCTCCAGGAAGGTTGTCCCCTTTACCCTGAATTCCCGACTCAGTCCATCAGAGTGCAGAGAGTGGGATGGTCCACCGGGGTTTGCTTCTCCAGGAAGGTTGTCCCTTTACCCTGAATTCCCGACTCAGTCCAGAGTGCAGACAGTGGGATGACCCACCAGGCTTTGCTTCTCCAGGAAAGTTGTCCCTTTACCCTGAATTCCCAACTCAGTGCAGAGAGCGGGATGACCCACCAGGCTTTGCTTCTCCAGGAAGGTTGTCCCTTTACCCTGAATTCCAGACTCAGTCCAGAATGCAGAGAGTGGGACGGTCCACCGGGGTTTGCTTCTCCAGGAAGGTTGTCCCCTTTACCCTGAATTCCCAACTCAGTCCATCAGAGTGCAGAGAATGGGATGACCCAACGGGTTTTACTTCTCCAGGAAGGTTGTCCCTTTACACTGAATTCCCAACTAAGTCCAGAGTGCAGAGAGCGAGACAACCCACCAGGCTTTGCTTCTCCAGGAAGGTTGTCCCTTTACCCATAATTCCCAACTCAGTCCAGAGTGCAGAGAGCGGAACGACCCACCAGGCTTTGCTTCTCCAGGCAGGTTGTCCCTTTACCCCGAATTCCCGACTCAGTCCATCAGAGTGCAGAGAGCTGGACAACCCACCAGGCTTTGCTTCTCCAGGAAGGTTGTCCCTTTACCCTGAATTCCCAACTCAGTCCATCAGAGTGCAGAGAATGGGATGACCCAACGGGTTTTACTTCTCCAGGAAGGTTGTCCCTTTACCTTGAATTCCCAACTCAGTCCATCAGAGTGCAGAGAGTGGGATGACCCAACGGGCTTTACTACTCCAGGAAGGTTGTCCCTTTACCCTGAATTCCCGACTCAGTCCATCAGAGTGCAGAGAACGGGACGTGCCCCTGGGCTTTGCTTCATCGATAAGGTTGATCCATTACCCTAAATTCCCTCTGTACTTGGGGACCGTCCGTCAACTGGTTTCCTCACTGTACTCATAACTTAGGGCTCTAAAGAAAGGAACATCAGTCCCGCAATTCTCCCGTGAAACCCACTCTTGGGGTTTGGAAAAAAGCCAGAGAAAGTTGCACGACCACATTAAATATGGCTGTGGGAAGTGACGTAAACCAAAAGTCCCCAGCTAACGCGTTTCATCCTAGGAATTTGTCATTAGGGACTTCTGATGAGAAGTCTGACTCTGACTGAGGAAGACTGGGATGACTGTCTACAAATACTGTGTACCTACCATGTATGATCTCAGCCAGGGATAGATCCATACAACTTAAAATCTCTTCACCATCTATCCAGTGACTGAAAGTTTGTGGTGTAGGTGTGGTGTAGATGGGGCACCTTTCCCCATGTAGTATGGACATGTCCTCAGCTTCAGACCTCCTGGAAGGGGGTTGGTAGATCTTTTAAACCTGGTCAGAGGGCTGATCCTAGTGCTCGACTCATTTTATTCACTTGCCACTTTCTACACAGCCTTTAATGCCAGATGTGAAAGCCTCAAAAACGGAAAGTTATCCACCCCATCCACAATATATATGGAGAGGCCAATCAACGGGGTCCTCACTTAGACCCCTTTCACACCAGTGCCGCCTGAGCTTTAGCGGTAAAACGCCGCTAATTTGCGGCTCTTTTAGCAGTGATTTGGCACCGCTATTCAGGCGACAGCGGTGCGCTTTTACCCCCACCCCCCAAAAGGGGATAAAAAGGGGTTAAAAGTGCTGGTTAAGGGCGGTGTTCAGTGGTTTTCAATGGGCAGGGGCGGTGGAGGAGCGGTGTAAATCACTTTAAGGTATTATATTTTTTTAACGCACCATAACGTAGCGGAATCAGAGATTCACCACTCTTTCTGATGAAGTGTGCCGCAGCTTAGGGGACCTCTGGGGTGCCATTCAGAACGAATGCTCCATAGTTTGTGCATTGTAACGACACCGAAACACAAGTCAATGTGTCCATTGAGCGAAGAGCCATCCTTCACTGGAAGGGCGTAGTTGGGTCTGTAGAGAAATTGGTGGACACCTGGGAAGATTTCTGCAAACGTTTCTGGAGGCCTACAAATCCATCGGAATTAAGAAGAAAGAATAAATGCATGCAGTGTACATGGAGCGCGCCGCCTCCTTCCAGAGGACATTCTTCTAGACTTCCCGCAATGCATTTTATGGCGGCGGATGCTGAAAGAAGCTCGGCGTTGGGTAGCTGCAGCTGGAGAGATGTAATCCATATGGATGTCTGTCATGAACATTTCCTGCTATCTCATTTCACATCCACCACAGAACTGACACACACATTGTGAAATGCTAATGTATTGTGTTGGCCATGCGAAGTCTTATTTATTTCACTCTATTATCATGCCGAGATTGTGCGGCACGCGACATTGTTCTCGTCTTGTATTTCATCTCCAATGTTCATCATTCGCCCCCCGTGAATCCGCTCCCAGCATTCCTTTCTGGCTTGTCCAACGTAAGTTTGACTGAAGTGAAGTCAAGATGAAGATTCCGTCATGGCCGAGCGTGCGGCGCGTTGGGGTAAAAGCCGCATGACAGGACGACGGGCGGTTATAGTAATCGCACCCGTCAATTTTCGGCTGACATCAGAATAGGAAATGCTGCTGCGAAGTGACAGCGTTGTATCGGTAATGCGTCCGTCTGCCTTCCATTACAGCTTGATGGCCAAATGGTTTAAAAAAAAAAACGCAACAAACCTTCAAACCTTGGGCTTCATTTAGCAAAATTCTATATTAGCCGGTGAGTTTCTTCTCTTCTGTAGATGAAGCTTTGAAGATCAGCGATTGTTGAGGAAGCTCATGCTGAAATAGACATTTTATTTTTTTTTTTTTTTTTACATTGTACTTTTTAATGTTCTTTTTTTATACAGTTAAAAGAAGTAGACATCTTTAATGTGTGAATCTTTTCACCTGTATGATTAAGGCCCTCATACACACGGACGTTTTTTACCTCAGCATTTTTGAGCGTTTTTTGCAGCTCTCCATGTTATTCAATGGCCCCATAGAAACTGACGTTTTTGAGCTGTAGAGGGCGTAGGCGTTAGTGAGCTGTAAATAGAACCCACGGCCGGCGCGTTCCGGGGCCGTAACGTTTTGGCGTTTTTGACGCTGAGCCAGCAAAATGCTCACTAACGCTCATTAAGCGATGTTAACCAGCATTTTTATCGCCAGTGTTTTCAGGTTAAAAAAAATAGCAGAGGAATTTTTTTTTTAAACAAAATGCCTATTGACGCCGACGCTCACCAACGCGCATGAACACCGATGCAAAACGACGTCAAAGTTGCTCCCAAAGTTTTGCTATTACGCCCGTGTGTGTGAGGCCTAAAGGACCCATTTAGGGCCCATTTACTCTTCCAGCAGTCTGTTGGGGTGCAGTGATGCCCATTGCGTTAAAGTAGTGGCAACTGGTGCTGAATTTTTTCCCCTAGCCAAACACCCCCCACACCGCACCCCCATCGCTCGCTTGATTGCCGCTTCCTCTCCCCCCCCGTCGCTCACTTGCCTGTCACCCACCAGGCCCCCTACCAGCCCCGCAATTACCTCATCCCAGTCGCAGCCCCCCACCACCCCAGTGTCTCCTCCTGAGTCCCGGCGCTCGCTTCTCCTCCCGGCCAATCAGGACTTAAGACTCACAGCCAATCGGGTCTCAGGACCCGCTTCCTGATTGGCCGGGAGGAAAAACAGGAAGACAGAGAATATTAATTCACTAAGGTCACACAACTGGGTGGGCTCCAGGGGCCCCGACTTCAAAAGAAGCAAAGGGTTGACCGCGCACTCAGGTGTGAAGCAATGGACGACACAAAAAAACATCACGAGACATCAATGCAGACATGGCAAAAGATTTTCACTAACTAAATTTAGATTATGATTAAAGTACAACTAAAGGCAACATACATATTTTATTAAATCCTCATATAAACACCTGAAAGTTACACATTAATGATTATTTTCCCACCATATACTGCAATTCTGGTCTCTAATCCCCTCCAGCGGACCTCCTTTGCTGTATACAAGTAATGATGATGGGAGGAGGTGAGCAGAGCTCAGATGTAATTTCCTGTCAGTGAAATAGCTTGTCTATCTCTCAGTCCTCCAAGCCTTCTATGGTGCTCAGTCTATTTTACATAACACTCACCCATCTGCCAATCAATAAGCTGGGTGTGTGTTATTTAAAGCGGAGTTCCGCCCTTTCCTTCTGTTTATTAAGTGAGCAGACACAAAAAGTGTAGCTGCTGACTTTTAATAAACAGTAACTTACCTGTCTCCCGGTCCAGCGATGGAGCCGCGCGGAGCCTCACTCCTCTCCCCCTCCCCTCCTCGGCGCCATCATTCCTACTGTGGGCACGTGGCTTCAAGGCCGGGCGCACACTGCGCATGCGCGAGCAGCGCTGCGCTTTTTGATTGGTCCTGAAGTCTTCTAGGACCTGTCCTGTGTCCCAGAAGACTTCAGGAGGGAGGGGGAAGGAGACCTTCCGATCGCCTAAGGCGACCGGGGCGGAAGTCCCCTGAAAAAATCGGGTATCCCCACCCTCCCTCCTCCCCAAAAGCTCAGTTTCAGCATCCAGAGCTGGGGAGGAGGACTTAAAGCAGAAGTTCCACTTTTGGGTGGAACTCCGCTTTAAAACAGGCACAAGTCATTACAGACAAGCTAGGTCTAGGGCAGGGATGTGCAATTAGCGGACCTCCAGCTGTTGCAAAACTACAAATCTCATCATGCCTCAGCCTCTGGGTGTCATGCTTGTGGCTGTCAGTGTCTTGCTATGCCTCATGGGACTTGTAGTTCTGCAACATCTGGAGGACCCTGGTCTAGGATTTAAAGCAGTGGCTGGGCAAAAGGAGGGACATAGATGGGAGTGGGCGGGGCTTCACATGCCAATCGTGGGCGGGGCCTTATCAGGATTCTGCGTAGAATGAAATCCCTCAGCTTCCCATGTGATATAAGAGCCCCTCCCCCACTGATGTCAGGACATTTTTGCAGAGAGATGGACGGAAAAGAGGACAGGTGTTCTACAGGCAATTAGAAAACCAGGAGGTGAAGTTCTCATCACTAAAGGAAGTGCACATGAGAGCTGGGGACAAGCTAGAGATCTCACCATCCTTTTTAACAGACTGTATAGGTGCATAACAACATATTGACTTTTTCATTTTGACCATAGTTCTACTTCACGCATCGGATAATTATTTCTTGCTCTTTTGGCTTCGTATCCGGACCGCGGATTGGACCCGCACCGAAAGGTTGAAGGAGATATTGCTGTCACCTGGAGAGGCTCAGCTCTGTCGTTTTGCCTGACATTCCGGGTGCCCCGGGCTCACTGTTTTTTTAAAGCCAATAACAGCCTCAGGCATTAATCGTGCTTCAAAACAAAAAGGCCTGCATGTCGATTAGGGGCCTGGCGCATGGATTACGGGGGCTGCGCCCCCGCATGAGCGGCCGCCATTACATTAAAGACGATCTACGGTTAAAATGTGGAGTCCTATATTCATTTCCACATCATATTTCAATTATTTGTAGCCTAATCCCATTATTCTGAACCATCGGGATGTTTGTAAATTTACCTTGTGAAGGTCCCCACACTTTACTGTCGATTAGTGATGGACACACCCAGTGTTCATCGACGAAAATATTCTCGGCATAATTTTCCGTCAGCAGAGATTTTCCAGTGACGAACGCGACACAAAAATGACTTTTCGGCAATTGACAAAAACCAATAACCGTTTTCGACAAGGAAAACGGAACGGAAATGTGAGGGAGGGGCGTTTTACTAAAGACGTTAAATAACGGCTAAATCTGTTTGGCTTGCTCAAGCCTTAAAGGCAACATAGCTATTTTACTAAATCCTCATATAAACACCTGAAAGTTATACATGGTAATAAACATAACTGAAATGATTATTTTCCTACAATATACTGCAATTCTGGTCTCTAATCCCCTCCAGCGGACCTCCTTTGCTGTATAAAAGTAATGATGATGGGAGGTGAGCAGAGCTCAGATGTAATTTCCTGTCAGTGAAATAGCTTGTCTATCTCTCAGTCCTCCAGCCTTCTATGATGCTCAGTCTATTTTACATAACACTCACCCATCTGCCAATCAATAGCTGGGTGTGTGCCATGTAAAACAGCCACAAGTCATTACAGACAAACTAGGTCTAGGATCTAAAGCAGTGGTCGGGCAAAGGAGTGACAAAGTGGTAGTGGGCAGGGCTGATGGGCGGAGCCTAATCAGGATTCTTTGTTGAATGAAATCCCTCCCATGTGATACAAGACCCCCTCCTCCACTGAGGTCAAGACGTTTTGCTAAGAGATGGATGAAAATGGGGACAACATGTTCTGTTCAACACCAGGAAATAAAGTTGTCACCTCACTAAAGGAAGTGCACGAGAGCCGGAGACGAAGTAGAGATCTCAACATCCTTACTGCTTTTTGCAAAACAATCAGTGACTCGTTTAACCCCTTCAGTCCCGGAAGGATTTCCCACGTTAGGACCAGAGCACTTTTTGCGATTCGGCACTGCGGCGCTTTAACTGACAATTGCGCGGTCGTGCGGCGTTGTACCTAAACTAAATTGGCGTCCTTTTTTCCCCCACAAATAGCGCTTTCTTTTGGTGATATTTCATTGCCTCTGCGTCATTTCTGATCGCTGCTATAAACAAAAGAAGAGCAACAATTTTGCAAAAAAAAAAATCTTTTTGCTAAAATACAAATCCAAAAAAAAAATATTTTTTTTTTCCTAGGTTTTGGCCGATTTTATACTCTTCCTTTATATTTTTGGTAAAAAAAAAATCGCAATATGCGTTTGATTGGTTTTCGCAAAAGTTGCCACGTTTACGAATGATGAGAATTAATTTCTGGGGTTTTAATATTTTTTTTTATATTTTACTAGTAATGGCGGCGATCTGCGATTTTTAGCGGTACTGCGATATTGCGGCGGACATGTCGGACCATTTTGACACTTTTTTGGGACCATTGGCATTTATAACAGCGATCAGTGCTATAAAAAATGCACTGATTACTGTGTAAATGTCACTGGCAGTGAAGGGGTTAACCTGGAGGGGGCGCTCTAAGGGTTAATTGTGTTCCCTCAGTGTGTTCTAACTGTATGGGGGCTGGGCTGGCAGGGGGAGGGGAGTGATCACGGCTCCCATATACAGGAAGCCTGGGATCACAGCCCTTCCCCCTCTGTCAGAATGGAGATCTGTGTTTACTTACACCGACCTCAATTCTCACTGCGGGGGGAGCCAGTGGAGATAGAGTCCGCCCTACCCGCTCCCTGCCCCCCCTGGAACACAGTGAGTG
>BLSH010011146.1:273885-288145 GCA_018402905.1 Glandirana rugosa
CTGCCCCCCCCCCCCCCACAGTGAGAGAACGGAGGTCCCTGTATGTAAATCCAGATCTCCGTTCTGACAGAGGGGGGGGGTTTGATCACAGGCTTCCTGTATATGGGAGCCGTGATCACTCCCTCCCCCTGCCAGCCCAGCCCCCATACAGTTAGAACACACTGAGGGAGCACAGTTAACCCTTAGAGCGCCCCCTGCAGGTTAACCCCTTCACTGCCAGTGACATTTACACAGTAATCAGTGCATTTTCATAGCTCTGATCTCTGTATAAATGGTCCCAAAAAAGTGTCAAAATGGTCCGACATGTCCGCCGCAATATCGCAGTACCACTAAAAAAAGCGCAGATCAGCGCCATTACTAGTTAAAAAAATATATATATATAAAAAACCCAGAACCCATAAATGAATTCTCATCATTCGTAAATGCAGAAACTTTTGCGCAAACCAAACGGCGATTGCGTTTTTTTTTTTTAACCAAAAATATGAGAGATTATAATGAAAAAATGTTTTTATATTTTTGTTTGGATTTGTATTTTAGCAAAAAAGTTAGAAATATGTTTTTTTTTTTTTGTTTTTTTTGCAAAATTGTCACTCTTTTTTTGTTTATAGCGGAGATCAGAAATTACGCAGAGGGGATCAAATACCACCAAAAGAAAGCTCTATTTGTGGAGAACAAAGGACGCAAATTTCGTTTGGGCACAACGTCGCATGGCCGCGCAATTGTCAGTTAAAGCGACGCAGTGCCGAATCGCAAAAAGTGCTCTGGTCCTAAAGGGGGAAATCCTTCCGGGGCTGAAGTGGTTAAAGTGGATGTAAACCCTCCCTATACCCAGTGAAGTGAACAGCCTCAGATGATACACAGGGATAAAACAAATCTCCCTACAGAAGTCTTACATGTATATCTGCTGTTTTCAGCTTGATGTGCTGTTTAGAAAATGCACATTCTGTTATATTTTTCACTTCCTCGTTCCTATGTAGGAGGAGATGATTGCTGTGACAGACTGTGCGAAAGCTGATTGGAGGAAAGGCGCACATCCCCCTCCCCACACATGCAGAGCCGTGTCTGTGCATTGTTTAGCTGGCTGCTAATCTATTTTTAGCAACCTCCTCCATCTCTAAATTCTATGACCCGTCTCCCAGAACGTGTGAGAACTTATCAGGCTGATAACAGAACTACACAGGGACATAGCTATGTGAAGAGAGGATTTGTCCAACTCACATTTCATGAGTCGGGATTACATCCACCTTAACCACTTCAATACCGGGCACTTACCCCCCTTCCCCCCCACCCAGACCAATTTTCAGCTTTCAGCGCTGTCACAATTTGAATGACAATTGCGCGGTCGTGCAACATTTTTATCATTTTGTTCCCACAGACAGAGATCTCTTTTGGTGGTATTTGATCACCGGTTTTTATTTTTTGTGCTGCAAATAAAAATACTGAAAATTTTGAAAAAAAAAATAGCTTCTCTGTTTCTGTCGCAAAACTTTGTAAATATGTAAATTTTCTCCATCACCGATGAGGCGGCCCTGATGAGGCGGCACTGACAGGCACTGATGATGAGGTACTTATATGCAGCACTCATGGGCACTGATAAGCAGCATAGATGGGCACTGATAAGCAGCACAGACGGGCACTGATAGGTGGCACTGATAAGCAGCACAGACAGGCACTGATAGGTGGCACTGATAAGCAGCACAGATGGGCACTGATACGTGGCACTGATATGCGGCACTGGTGGGCACTCATAGGTGGCACTGATCGAGGGCACTGTAATGTGTGCATTCAATGGTGGTCTAGGGTGGCATCTAAAATAGGCACTGAGCCCCTTACCTGGTGGTCTAGGGTGGCATCTAAAATAGGCACTGAGCCCCTTACCTGGTGGTCTAGGGTGGCATCTAAAATAGGCACTGAGCCCCTTACCTGGTGGTCTAGGGTGGGCTCCCTGGTGGTCTCTGGGTGGGCTCTCCCTGGGCGGGCTCCCTTGTGGTCTAGGGTGGTGATCCTAGCTGGAGCTGCAGTGATAAACAATTAGCGCAGGCTCCCCCCCCCCCCCGTCAGGAGAGCCGCAGATCGTCTCTTCTCTACTCACATCTGCAGACGCAAGTAGAGGAAAAGCTCTTCCTGTTTACATCGTGATCAACCGGTCACAGCTGATCACATGGTAAAGAGCTTCTCTATACCGAGGTCGGTAATGCAGTGGGTCAGACTGACACACCACATCACCGATTTGTCGCAAATCACAGGTTACCCTGAGAACGTCAATGGACATCCAGTCAGGATAACTGACCACCCGCCGGGACGTCATTTGTCAATAGACTGGACGGGAAGTGGTTAAATTAATAAACATTTCTATTAAAAAATGAACACTGGACACACCAATACCCACCACTGTCAGGCAGGAGGTTCAGTCCCACGTCGCCATCTGTGTCTAGTCACGTGGTGGCGTCCATGCATGTGTATGAGTGATGACATCTGTAATCTGGTAACCGCTCCAGTGACGGAATAAGTACCTTTGCAGACAGTGTCAGATCTGCCAGTCAGCCAATAGTGACCCATAATATGAAGGGTGGCCTTGGGCAACACTGGCTGTCAATAGTCATGAGACAGGCAGAGCTGTCTTCTATCGGTGTCTGAAAAAGGCAAACTTGGATCACGTTGTCTTAGGCAACACCGCTGTCAATAGTGTTGGGACAGGCTGAGCTAAATCCTGTTGGTGTTTGAGGCAAACTTGTCTCAGTCTTTCTCAGGCAACACCGGCTGTCAAAGTCACGGCACAGGCTGAGCCAAGTCCTGTTGGCATGTGAGAAAGGTTAACTTGGCTCAGGTTGTCCTCAGCCCCAGCTGTCAGTACTGTCATGAGACAGACTGAGGTAAGTCCTCTTGGTGTGTAAGAGGTGAACTTTGCTCGTTCTTATGCAACACCGGCTGTCGGTATAGTCACGAGATAGACTGAGCGAAGTCCTATTGGCGCATTTTGATAATCAGCCAAAGATCTGGGGATAAATGCACCACATCCCAAGAATACTCATTTTATTTTCTGTTACATGGATGGGATTTTTAAGGTGTCAAACAAAGCAATATACCAAGATATTGGAATTGTGAAATCACAGAGAATGTTATTATGCATGTACCAAAGTTGAAAGCAATTCAGTCATAAAAACCATCATAATGAAATTCATGCGGTCGTAATACATGTACAGTAGTTTCAGCTCAACAGGTTTCACCATTCAATGGCTTCCTCAGGAGACTTGTGAAGTGCTGTGCAGAATATCTTATCGCTACAAATGAATGAAAAAGTCACCTTATAAATTGAACATATACCTTATATTGAGATGTTTAAACACCAATGTACAAACTAGAACAATGTGTTAGTACAACATCTTAATTACTAGGTCATCTTTCCCCGATGCTCACCAAGATTAATATACAATGAAATGATGTTGATTGTGCTGGAACTGGAGAGGGTCCAAAGAAGGGCAACAAAGCCGATAAAGGGACTGGAGGACCTTCGTTATGAGGAAAGATTACAAAAACTTAACTTATTTTCTCTGGAGAAGAGACGATTGAAAGGAGATATTATTTCAATGTACAAATACAGTAATGGTGACCCCACAAGCAGTGGTTTTAGCAGGGAGCATGGAGAATTTCAAAAAACTATTGGATGCGCACCTTAACAATCACAACATACAGGGATATACAATGTAATATTGACACAAAAGCACTCACACAGGTTGAACTTGATGGTCTTGTGTCTTCTTTTGACCTCACAAACTATGTAACTATTGTACTAACACATTGTTGTAGTTTGTACATTGGTGTTTAAACATCTCAATATAACTTATCTGTTCAATTTATAATGTGACTTATTCATTCATTTGTAGCGATATGATATTCTGCACAGCACTTCACAAGTCTCCTGAGGAAGCCATTGAATGGTGAAACCTGTTGAGCGGAAACTGCTGTACATATATTACGAACGCATGTATTTCATTAAGGTGGTTTTTATGATCGAATTCATTTTACCTTTGGTACATGCACAATAACATTTTCTGTGATTTTACAATTTCAATATCTTGGTATTTATAGTGCTTTGTTTGGTACCTTTAAAAATCCCATCCAGTAATAGAAAAAAAACATCCTATTGGCGTGTGAGAGAGGTGAACTTAGCTCAGTCTTAAAGGCAAAACTGGCTGTCAGTCACAACACAAACTGAGCTTAGATCCTGTCGGTGTGTGAGAAGTGAACTCGGCTCACTCTTGCGCAACACTGGCTGTTATGAGACAGAATGGGCGAAGCCCTCTCGGCGTGTGAGAAAGGCAAACTTCTCTCTGTATGTCTCATGCAACACCGGCTGTCAGTACGGTCATGAGACTGATTTGCCCAAAGTCCTCTTGGCGTATGAGAGAGGTGAACTTGTCTCAGTCTGTCTCAAGCAACACCGGCTGTCAGTCACAACAAACTGAACTTAGGTCCTGTCAGTGTTTGAGAGATGGACTTGGCTCACTCTTGCGCAACACCGGCTGTCAATACGGTCATGAGACATATTTGCGTGAAGTCCTCTCGGCATGTGAGAAAGGCGAACTTGGCTCAGTTTGTCTCATGCAACCCCGGCTGTCATTACAGATAGGAGACCGATTGAGCGAAGCCCTCTTGGCGTGTGAGAAAGGCGAACTTGGCTCAGTCTGTCTCCTGCAACCCCGGCTGTCATTACAGTCAGGAGACCGATTGAGCGAAGCCCTCTTGGCGTGTGAGAAAGGCGAACTTGGCTCAGTCTGTCTCCTGCAACCCCGGCTGTCAGTACAGTCAGGAGACCGATTGAGCGAAGCCCTCTTGGCGTGTGAGAAAGGCAAACTTGGCTCAGTGTGTCTCATGCAACCCCGGCTGTCAGTACAGCCATGAGACCGATTGAGCGAAGTCCTCTTGGCATGTGAGAAAGGTTAACTTTGCTCAGTAGGTCTCATGCAACCCCGGCTGTCAGTACAGTCAGGAGACCAATTGAGCGAAGTCCTCTTGGCATGTGAGAAAGGTGAACTTTGCTCAGTAGGTCTCATGCAACACCGGCTGTCAGTACAGTCAGGAGACTGATTGAGCGAAGCCCTCTTGGCGTGTGAGAAAGGCGAACTTGGCTCAGTCTGTCTCATGCAACCCCGGCTGTCAGTACAGCCATGAGACCGATTGAGCGAAGTCCTCTTGGCATGTGAGAAAGGTGAACTTTGCTCAGTAGGTCTCATGCAACACCGGCTGTCAGTACAGTCAGGAGACCGATTGAGCGAAGTCCTCTTGGTGTGTGAGAAAGGCGAACTTGGCTCAGTCTGTCTCATGCAACCCCGGCTGTCAGTACAGCCATGAGACCGATTGAGGGAAGTCCTCTTGGCGTGTGAGAAAGGCGAACTTGGCTCAGTCTGTCTCCTGCAACACCAGCTGTCAGTACAGTCAGGAGACCAATTGATCGAAGCCCTCTTGGCGTGTGAGAAAGGCGAACTTGGCTCAGTCTGTCTCCTGCAACACCAGCTGTCAGTACAGTCAGGAGACCGATTGAGCGAAGCCCTCTTGGCGTGTGAGAAAGGTGAACATTATTTGCTTGTTCCCATGCAGTGGCAGCTTTACCTAACAATAGCCCCAGCATATACCCCCGCCCTCCTGCCCACCACCAATGGCTCTCAATGACCTGGTCACCAGATAATTTTTTCAGTTGACGTGGCGACTGTGAGTTGTCCAGCCCCCAAATGCCTGGTGCCCTTGACGGCGCAGGAAACCGTTGAATAGTTTATGCAGCCCCATGAGGTTTCCCGATATAAATGTACTGTGATTAGATGAAAGCGTTGCTTGCGATGTCTACGAATGAAAACACCAGATGGTCCCGCTGAAGAAAGATCACGCGGTTTGTTGGCTAACATTGCGCTGTAATGTGCAACAATGTTCAAAGGCTTAGCAGCTAATGCTGTGCAAATGTTGTGCGCCATCCGAACTTCCAATGTAAATGTTACCGCAATATCTCCACTGTAACAATGTCGTGTGCCACCGGCTCCACCGTCTACCCCCATGGACTCTCCTGTATATGAGGAAGGTTACAGCACCGGGAAGGGGATTGAAAACTCACATTGGGTTCTCATTTATTTTTATAATTACAGATTAATGAATCCAAAAGTGTTAAATGCAGAACAAAGCATTTTGAAAGAAATTGAAATGGAAACAAAACTCTCTTGTTCATTTTATAGTAGCCTTTTATGTGATTGTTACATCTCTTGATAGCTCTACCGCTTAGCATCACTGGCAGTGGCCACGCTGGTCTCGCCAGGGGCCGCGCTGGATTCTCCAGTGGGCCGCGCTGGATTCTCCAGTGGGCCGCGCTGGATTCTCCAGTGGGCCGCGCTGGATTCTCCAGTGGGCCGCGCTGGATTCTCCAGTGGGCCGCGCTGGTTTCTCCAGTGGGCCGCGCTGGTTTCGCCAAGGGACCCGCGCTGGTTTCGCCAAGGGACCCGCGTTGGTTTCGCCAAGGGGCCCGCGCTGGTTTCGCCAAGGGGCCGCGCTGGTCTAAACCCTTCCATATAGCCAGTGAAGAGACTGGCCTCAGGTGATACACGGAGACAAAACAAATCCTACATAATTGTACCTGTTTATCTGCAGTCTTCTCTTTTCTACATCTGTTCAGATTCCGAAATTCATACAGCTTGTCTGAGAGTTCAGAAAAAAAAGAGGACGGAGAGCTGAGGTTATGCTCTGCAGTGCTCATTGAGGAGAGCTCTGAAAGCTGATTGGAGGGAAGTGCCACACCCCCCTTTACACAGCACACAGGAGCAGAGCTGAGGCTCTCAATCACAGGCTGTGTGCTGCAGCTCCTCCCTTGTCACCTGTCAGAGGAAGGAGGCCGCATACAGAAATGACACTTAGTGCTCTGGACTGAGACGAGTACACACTATAGAGATTGTTCAGATTTCATATCTGAGATTTACAAACTCTTTACGTTATTTGCAGCCAAAGACCTAAAAAGGCATTTCCCGAATAGAAAAGTGAACCGTCAAGCTGGTCATAGATGGGTATAATCTCAGCCAGTTCAGCAGGGAGTGACCGGCATTTAAACCTTCTAAGGGCAGGCTGGTTATACTGAAGTCAAACCATCGATCAACTTCAGTTCAACCAACCTGTCGGGTTTTCTTTCATTCGATAGCTGCCGGCAGTGTGGATTGTATTCTACCAGTGGGGAAGGTTTCCTGCCAACAGAACACGATGGCGTTGAGGGAGGGATTCCCCCTTCAATTCTGACTGTTGATGGGTGAATCCAGATATTTTCTTTTCTTCAACCCGTGGTGGAAGGATAGGAAATTGCATAATCTATGGGCTGTTTCAGAGCTTTGTAGGGAGCATTTCCTGGTGCTGTCACCTTTGTACTAGTGAGTAAGGCCGGCCAAAGATTGGGCAACTTTCTTTCCTTCAACCACGGGTTGAAGGAACCTGTGGTAGACCCCCATTGTCCAGTGGTGAGATGATTGGAGCTTTGTGACATGGTGCATTATCCTGCTGGAAGGAGCCATCAGAAGATGGGGTCACTGTAGTCATAAAGGGGTGGACATGGTCAGCAACAATACTCAGGTAGGCCGTGGCCCCTAAACCTAAGGGGCCCAAAGTGTGCCCATCCCCCACGCCATTACACCCCCACCACCAGCCTGAACCGGTGATACAAGGCAGGAGGGATCTATGTGCCAAATTCTGACCCCACCATCTGAATGTCCCAGCTGAAATCCTTACTCATCAGACCAGGCAACATTTCTCCAATCTTCTATGGTCCAATGTTGGTGATCCTGCCAATTGTAGCCTCAGTTTCCTGTTCTTAGCTGACGGCACCCGGTGTAGTCTTCTGCTGCTGTAGCCCCTTTCTTCCCCATTCTGATGCACAGTTTGATCTTCAGCAAGTCGCCTTCCCTACATCTAGAGCAAGGTTTCTCAACCAGGGTTCCGTGGAACCCTAGGGTTCCTCCAGAGGTTGCTAGGGGTTCCTTGAGCAATGGTCAATTTCTACCTCTCAGATAAATTCCCAATGACATCATTGATCTTTTTAGCTATCTGTAAGGGGGTAATTCTTCCCAATGACCACAAGTGTAAGGAGCATTCTTCCCAATGACCACAAGTGTAAGGAGCATTCTTCCCATTGACCACAAGTGTGAGGAGCATTCTTCCCAATGACCACAAGTGTAAGGAGCATTCTTCCCATTGACCACAAGTGCGAGGAGCATTCTTCCCATTGACCATCACATTAATGTATCAGGAGTTGTAGATTTTTAATTTTTAGCAGGGGTTCCCCGAGACCGGAGAATTATTTCAAGGGTTCCTCGGTGTTGAAAAGGTTGAGAAAGGCTGCTCTAGAGGCCTAAATGCATTGAGTTGCTGCCATGTGATTGGCTGATTAGCAATTTGTGTTACCAAGCGACTGAACAGGTGTACCTAATAAAGTGGCCGGTGTGTATATATATATATATATATATATATATATATACTGGAGGTGCTCGGCTTCCAGGTCTGTTCCTATAATCAGGTCACGTCATGGAGGACCACGCATGCTGCCGCTAGACCTTTTTTCACATGCAGACCTCTTAGGACTCCTTGATGTGACGCGTGTGCCGGTATTTCCTTCACTCATTCTTCAATCTCAGATTTAATTAAGAAATAAAAAAAAATAGAAAAGTTTGAAAAGTTAGGGGAGGAATGAATGTGATTGGAGGTGCGGGAAGTGTATGTGCGTACCTCCTGCGTCATATGGCGCTGGTTGGAGGGGTCAGGGCGGTTCAGTCCTCTGGCTGGAGAGAACTTGGCTCTTTGTTCACCACCTACAACTCCTCCATCCCTGCGGGGGAATGACAACCCTCTTCAGTGCCGCAGAATGGGAAGTGTGTGGGAACCGGGTTGTCATGGTTACTCAAAAAATATGGTTTGAATGGTAATGACGGCCCTTTTATTAGAATACGAATATTGAAAGCTGCTCAAGGCTCTCCAGAGGAGTTCCTCAGATTCCAGCCGAGAGGGCAGAGGAAGTCCAACCCGGGTTCCTGAGGTCCAGGAGGGGCTGTTCACCCTCCTGCACGTGTCGTCTTCTTCCATTGCTCCAGAGCTGTGCAGTGATCCCATGTGAGACTTCCTGTAATAAAGACCGCTCACTGCTGCTCTTTTCTTGTGCAGGGGGACTGGTCTGGTTTCCGCCCCCTCCTGTAATTTTCTGTAGTGGGTGGAGCCTGCTGGTCGCTCCCACAGCTCTGCTCTTTCCTCTTGTTCAAGGTGACTGGTCTTGTCCCCGCCTCCTCCTGTAGTTTTCTGTAGTGGGTGGAGCCTGCTGGGCCCTCCCACAGCTCCGCGCTCTCTCCTTGTGCAGGGGGACTGGTCTTGACTCCACCCTCTCCTGTAGTTTTCTGTAGTGGGTGGAGCCTGCTGGTCCCTCCCAAAGCTTCGCACTCTCTTTTGTGCAGGGGGCTGGTCTTGTCTCTGCCCACTGTAGTTTTTTGTAGTGGGTGGAGCCTGCTGGTCCCTCCCACAGCTCTGCTCTCTCTCCTTGTACAGGGGGACTGGTCTTGTCTCTGCCCCCTCCTGTAGTTTTCTGTAGTGGGTGGAGCCTGCTGGTCCCTCCCACAGCTCAGCTCTTTCTCCCCTTGCAGAAGGACTGGTCTGATCTCCACCCCTCCCACACCCCTGCTCTTGTTCCTTGTGCATGGTGACTGGTCTTGTCTCCACCCTCTCCTGTAGTGGGTCTTGTCTATGTGCACTGTAGTTTTCTGTAGTGGGTGTAGCCTGCTGGGCCCCTCCCACAGCTCTGCTGCCTCTGCTTGTGCAGGGTGGCTGGTCTTGTCTCCACCCTCCTATAGTTTTTTGTAGTGGATGAAGCCTGCTGGTCCCTCCCACACCTCTGCTCTCTTGTGCAGGGGACTGGTCTTGGCTCTGCCCCCTCCTGTAGTTTTCTGTAGTGGGTGGAGCCTGCAGGGCCCCTCTCACAGCTCTGCTTCCTCTCCTTGTGCAGGGTGTCAGGTTTTGGCTCAGCCCCTTCTTGTAGTGGTGGGTGGAGCCTGTTGAACCATCAGGTAATATCTGAGTCTGCAAAGGCATTTGGTGCTCACAGAGGATTTATATCCTTTTCGTGGCTATTTAGGAACAGATTTAGGTGTAAGTTTTTGTGACTGAAGAGCGTTTTCAGGTGACCCGGTCATTGAGATCCACCAAAGTCCTCTCCAGTGATATTGCAACAGGAGGAGATGTTTATGGCTCCCTGGAACTTTACTTGTATTGCAGTTCTTCTGCTTCTCGCGGGGGGTGTGGATACCCATGGGTGGGGGGGGGGGGGTACCTATGTCTTGTAGTGATGTCCAGGCCATCAGCAGGAACCGCAGCCCCACACCAAGGTCTTATAGACCCCAGATGTCTTCATAAAGAGGTCCTGTCATGCTTTATTGCTATCACAAGACCTGTTTACATTTCTTGTTAGAGTAATAAAGTGATAAACGACCAGTGTAACAATAAAAACAAAATAAGAGCCGGATCACATGGGGGGGCCTTGCTCTCCGACTTGAAGTGAATGGGAGCCGTCTTCATGTACAATACTGAAGTCGCTCCGACTTCAAAACCGGTTTCTGTACGACTTCAATCCAACTTGTGCCCATACAGTTTAAAAGAAAAAAAATTTTGATGGCAACCCCCCTCCCTCCCTTCTCTGATTGGCCACAGACAAAGTCGCCTGGCATGGAGTCTCGTAAGTTGCGCTAAAAATCGCCTAGCAGAGTCGCGCCGAAGTTTGATTGCCCCTGTGTGAACGTGAGCTAAAGGGGGGGAAAAAAAATATATAAATATATATATATATATATATATATAAATATATATATATATATATATATATATAAAAGTCGCACACCCGTATGTAAACGGTGTTCGCAGCACACGTGAGGTATCGCCACGAACGTTATGGTGAGAGCTAACCTGTAAAAATGTTTAACCACTTGCCGACCGCCCGCCGTGGCTCATTATCGCAAACTGCCGGCAGCCGCAATAACTAGTATTGTGAGTGTGCGCTCACTGTGTAATGGGGGGTCCAGGGAGCGGGTAGGGTGGACTCGATTGCCGCCGGCTACCTGCGATCACCCCCCCCCCCCGCAGTGAGACACACAGATCTCCTTTCTGACAGAGGGGGAAAGGATGTGATCACAGGCTTCCTGTATATGGAAGCCGTGATCACTCCCCTCCCCCAGCCAGCCCAGCCCCCGTACAGTTAGAACACACTGAGGGAACACAGTTAACCCCTTAGAGTCCCCCCTCCAGGTTAACCACTTCACTGCCAATGGCATTTACACAGTAATCAGCGCATTTTCATAGTACCGATCGCTGTATAAATGCCAATGGTTCCAAAAAAGTGTCAAAAATGTCCGACATGTCCGCCGCAATATCGCAGTACTGCTACTGCAAGATCGCTGCCATTACTAGCAAAAAGTGCTCTGGTCCTACAGTGGGAAATCCTTCCGGGGCTGAAGGGGTTAAAGCGCCGGCCATGGAGAATTTTTAGTACTGTCGTTTGTCGCTATTCCACAAGCTTGCAGGATTTTAAAGCGTGAGATGTTCGGTATTTCTTTATCTCTCGGTGTAACATCATCTTTTATACCCCACGAAGAAGTTGGGTTATATAAGTGTGTTTTTGCATTAAAATTCATTAAATTTTTTTTTCTTTTTCAAAAATATTGGATTTGAAAAAGCGCTGCGTAAATACCGCGTGACGTGAAAAATTGCAACAACCACCATTTATTTTCTAGGGCCTCTGCTTAAAAAAAAAAGAATTAAAATGATATATATATTATTTACAATGTTTGTTTTTTTTTTAGTAACTTATCTTGCAAAAAATTTTTACACGTAGGAGGGAATTGTCAGGACAGGGCCGGTCTTCCAGTGGTTAGGCTGCTCCCTCCCCTGCCCCTCCCCATGGAGCAAAGTTCTGTGTAATGAGGCTTTATTGTGATTGCTCTTAGAATATTTACTTTAATGTTACAAATCTATTCCAGTTCCCTTTCCTCAATACTACCATCCACGTCATAGGTGGCGTCAGTCTGGGCGGTATGTGGGGTCATCGCAGGGCAGAGAAGGCTTGATGGGCCCCCACCATTGCTGCATTCAGCATGTTCTCTGTGTAGGAGGATAAGTTAGCGACTACCTGAAATGCCACTATTCTTCTGCCAGGCTGCGTAGGCTTGGAAAATTGCATCTGCTGGAATCTATCTGAATGTATCCCACACACATAAACATGAACCACCAAAACACACCCTCCCCCCGTCCTTCTGAGCGTCATTCCCCGGGGTAATTAGTGGCACAATAGCAGGATTTTCCCTGTGCTTCATGATTGACGTGACTCGTAAGACGCCTCATCGCTCTTCATAATCTCCCCTTATTATAGAACAAGGCGCCCACTTCAAACCTCTTCACACCCAGTAGACTTCAGAAACTTTCTCCGATTTTATTTCTAGTGATCCTTTAGAGATTTCAAGTGTTTGATAACAATGGTGGTCCATCACTCGGCCTTTGCCAGGCAAGGATATCAGAATGTGTCTTAGTGTGCTAACGATGGAGCCGCGAGACAACGAGCCGCTCTTCACCTTTAAATATGTCCCCCCCCCCCCCCCCACACGTGGCGCTCCCGGGATCGGCTTCTGCTGGTTTGGCTGCGACTGCCGGCAATGCAATTTCCTGAAGAGCCGGCCAGGATATTTATATGAGAGCGTGGCTCACCCCGGGTCTGATGACAAGAGATTTGGAAATTAAATTCTCTTTTTATATGCTTATTAAAATGATATAAATAGACGCGGCCTCTCGTTTTATGACATCACTGGTCAGCTCCCAGAATCCTCTGCTCTGACTCAAATCTGCCATGACATCTCTTAGCTAAACTCTGTCAGTCCGTGCCTTTGCTTTAGGACTCGTTCTTTGCTGCTAGCTGTGCGCATTTTCATGATTTGGCACCAGAAGTGTCTTTTGGTTGGTAATCGGTGCTAAAAGTACCCCTCCCCCATCCCAAAAGGAAAAAAGTTATAATAAATATTAAAAACAAATTTGTTTTGTGGGAAAAAGTAAAGAAAACCTGAAAGCTCTGTAATATTAGTCTTGTGTTCCCACTTCTGCCTCTCAAACAAAAGTAGCCACCAGGACATGTGAGGGACAAAGTATATAATCCCCAAATACCTATGTGTGGCATCATGCTGCATGGGATTTTTGTACCCATCGTTTTCTGGGGGTTCATGGAGGGACACAGGCCCAACCCCCTGTGTTATAATCATGGTGGCATGCTGGTTGTAGGAGAAGTTATCCTCGACTGGCCTACAGAACGTTTGATTGCCAGCGTTCTGTCTTCATGTATGAGGCAATATAACCTGAAGGTGAATGACTTCCTATGTTTCTCAATGGACTCTAAGAAAGAACATTTTAAAGTGAGTTCAGTTCGATTTACGTCTCTGGAATAAATTTTAAACACCCCACAAGTACAGAAAAAGAAGTGTTGATGGGGCAGAAATATAGTGTGCTCCTGCCTTCCTCTGACAACATAGTGTGCTCCTGCCTTCCTCTGACAACATAGTGTGCTCCTGCCTTCCTCTGACAACATAGTGTGCTCCTGCCTTCCTCTGACAACATAGTGTGCTCCTGCCTTCCTCTGACAACATAGTGTGCTCCTGCCTTCTTCTGACAACATAGTGTGCTCCTGCCTTCTTCTGACAACATAGTGTGCTCCTGCCTTCCTCTGACAACATAGTGTGCTCCTGCCTTCCTCTGACAACATAGTGTGCTCCTGCCTTCCTCTGACAACATAGTGTGCTCCTGCCTTCCTCTGACAACATAGTGTGTTTGTGTCTCTGATTTCAAAGGAACATGTCAGCCATGTCTACTTTATTTCTGAAAATTTACAAAAAACACCACCCACCTTCTCATCTCCATAACCCCTCCTTCATCTCTATAACCCCTCCTTCTCCTAATCTCCATCCCCCCCCCCCTCCATCTCCATAACCCCCTCCTTCATCTCCATAACCCCCTCCATCTCCATAACCCCTCCTTCTCATCTCTATAACCCCCTGCTTATCTCTATAACCCCCTCCTCATCTCTATAACCCCCTCCTCATCTCTATAACCCCCTCCTCATCTCTATAACCCCCTCCTCATCTCTATAACCCCCTCCTCATCTCTATAACCCCCTCCTCATCTCTATAACCCCCTCCTCATCTCTAACCCCCTCCATCTCCATAACCCCCTCCTTCTC
>BLSH010011160.1:15797-28973 GCA_018402905.1 Glandirana rugosa
AAATACCATAAAAAAAAATAATATAAAAAATACCATAATAATCACCTATAGTCGAACATTTCAAGAAAGAGTGAGAAAGAACTTTACAAGCTGATATCCACTAATAATACCATAAAAAATATAATAAAAAAAAATACCATAAAAAATGCCATGGAAAATACAATGAATAAAATGAATAAATGCATTGGCAATCACTATAGGTTCATAGATACATTCATGTCTGTTGATACAATTATACATGAGAGTAAAGAAAGCATTAGATAAGTAAGAGTAATATTTATGATAAATATAAGGGTATAGTCTAATAAGTATTTAATAGAAATAAGATTTAAAATAAATTAAAATTAGAATAGAGATGCATACATATACAGTGCAAGAGATGTTCCTCTCTAGTTATGGGATATGGGAATATGCGGAGAAAAGGGGGGGGGGAGGAAAAGGGGAAAGAGGAGAAATAATAACAATAATGGATAAATATCAGGGGTAATTGGACAACACATTATAAACTGGAGAAGTATATTAGGGTGTGGGCTGTAAATACCCTCAGACAGATATGTTACAAAAAAGCGATATTCCTGTATGTTCCTGTGGGCCAATCTCAGTAATAGTGGGAATATATGGAATTGTGATAATGGTAATAATGATGATAACAAAAACTTGGTATAAAAATGATAAATAGTGGGGATGTAAGACCAGCCGAGTCCAAAAGGATGGATGTGGCTATGGATATATGGGTGTATAGCCTCTGCCCGCAGGAGGTGTATACGTACGAGACCTTAAAAGAACGTATGGGGTGTCCAATAACCAAAAACCAAAATATCAATTAATAATGATAAGATACCGATGTAGGTGTCTGTGGTTACTTACTCGTCCAGATGACCCTCCACCCCCAATAAGGACCAAAAAAGTGCACAACAACCTAAATGTAAATAGAAAAAAGTTAGCCAGAAACCTTAAAATGATGATTCACAATATGGTAGCAATTTCTATGGTTTCATTAAGACCCCCAGGCGAGAGTGCGTCCAGGGTGTAGATCCAGAAAGTCTCTCTGGCGCAGAGCTTTCTGAAGCGCTCTGCCCCAGAGAGAGATCCCGAAATCTGCTCCACAACCCAGACTTCCAGGCATCTGTGGATTTTTGGTGGGTCTCGGCAAAATGACGAGGCACGCTGTGTATGTCTTTACCACCCTCAATAAGCCTCCTATGTTTACCAAAACGTTGGCGAAGTGGGCAGGTGGTACGGCCAACATATATTAAGCCACACGGACAGGTCAGTGCATATATGACATAATCGGACGAGCAGTTGTAAAAGCCCTCCAGGTGGTATGTTTTATTTTTGTAAGAAAAGGATTTTCGGCCATGTTGTACATACTGGCATGTCTTACATAAGGCCTTTCTGCACTGATACATGCCCACTAGAGGAACTAGGGGCAATTGACTAGGTGGTGGGCCCAGGGGCTTAATTTTGCTGGGAGCTATTTTGTTTTTTAGACTAGGAGCTTTCCTGTAGATACACCTGGGCCATGTGGGTAAGATGGTGCCCAGGTGGGGGTCAGTCTGAAGGATGCCCCAGTGTTTGGACAAAATCTTCTCCATTTTTCTGTGCTGAGAGTGAAAAGTGGTAAGAAACCTATAAGCAAAATCATCATCACAATTTTTAGTTTTTTTAGGGGGCATGCCTAGTTTGTAATGTTCATAGGCCTGATCAACCAATGGTGTGGGGTACTGTTTGTCTAGAAATTTTTTCTTAAGCAGGGTACTCTGAGTGGTGTAGTCACTATCCAATGTACAGTTCTGTCGTAAACGACAGAACTGTCCCTTGGGGATATTTTGAATCCATTTGGGGTAGTGAGAACTAGTGTAGTGTAAAAAGGAATTTCCGGCGGTCGGTTTTGTGTAGTTACTGGCACAGATGTTGCCATTCTCATGTCTGAGATCCAGATCCAAAAAGGCAAGATGTTGAGTGTCTAATGCTTACTCTCATGTATAATTGTATCAACAGACATGAATGTATCTATGAACCTATAGTGATTGCCAATGCATTTATTCATTGTATTTTCCATGGCATTTTTTATGGTATTTTTTTTATTATATTTTTTATGGTATTATTAGTGGATATCAGCTTGTAAAGTTCTTTCTCGTGCAATACCTTGTTTTAGCCGCTAGATGGCACTCTTAGGCCCTTCCCCATATATAGCAGTGAGCTCACCTTCTGTCACTCTATTGCCTGATGAAAGAGTGCGCCTGCTTTCCACGTCGCAGGCTTTGCATACTCTGAAACGCATCGCATATCAGTGACGCGGGACGCTGTGCGCGCTGGCTCCTGGACACCCCCAGCCATTCCATCTGCCACGAAGGGGATCCTTTTGAACGACTGCAGGCGGTCGCCCCGATCGGTGGGTTTTCCCTCGGACCACAGCATACACAGAGACCTGCAGGACTTCGGACTACACTGCTATTTTCCACCATGTCTATCCACAGACGAGTGTGCGGACATGCTTTTTAACCACTTCAATCTGTGAGTGTATTCACCCTGTGTTCTACCCTGATTGTAATAAAATTACTGCATTTAGAGGCGCCTTCTCTCTTTCTTGTAGATTAAATAGTAGGGGGGACAGGGGGCAGCCCTGCCGTGTCCCTTTGTGGAGAGGGATTTTGTTAGAACTGATTCCCGTTGCAATGATATTGGCGTATGGGGCTGTATACATTGCGTTGATGAGATGGAGGAAGGGGCCTACAAACCCGAACTTATATAGCACCAGGCTCAGCCAGCGAAAGCTGGCGTTATCAAACACCTTTTCAGCGTCTAGCGAGATTATGGCGTATTCGTTAGGTGACTT
Source organism: Glandirana rugosa (assembly GCA_018402905.1). Classification (NCBI taxonomy): domain Eukaryota; kingdom Metazoa; phylum Chordata; class Amphibia; order Anura; family Ranidae; genus Glandirana; species Glandirana rugosa. The sequence goes on from BLSH010011160.1 coordinate 18,637, forward strand.
TGACTTCGCGAGTTCCAACACCGCCAGAACTTTGCGGATATTAGAAGTCACAGAGCGACCCATTGTGAATCCCACTTGTGCTGGGTGGATCAAAGTCGGCATGATTGTTGCAAGTCTTCTTGCAACGATTTTGGAGAGGATTTTGGTATCAAGATTTAGCAATGAGATGGGTCTATAAGACCCAGGGTTGGTCGGGTCCTTCCCTTTCTTGGGGATTAATTTAATGAAGGCTTGAAAGCCGGAGGGAGGGTACGGTGCTCCTTGGAGAATCCGTTGATAGAGAGAGAGCAAGGACGGGGCAATGGTGGATATGTTATGTTTGTAAAATTCTGCCGTATATCCATCTGGGCCCAGGGCTTTGTTGGGTGTTAGTGAGGCTATTACTTATTTGATTTCCTCTACCGAGATTGGGGAGTTTAGGTAATCTAGTTGGGCCTGGGTGACTTGGGGAAGAGTGAGGCGCTCTAAAAACGTGTGTGCCGCCTCCTCGTCAATTTGGTCTTTCCCATATAACTTTGAATAGAAAGCTTCGAGGGTACTATTAATGTATTTGGGAGAAGAGGAGAGGGAGCCGTTAGGCCGTTTAAGTGCGTTTATAGAATTGGGGGTAAAATTGCCCTTGCATAAGCGAGAAAGCAATTTGCCGGCTTTATTCCCATATTTGTGGAATTGCAGGTCTAAGTGCGCCTGGTGATGTCGTTCCTGGGCAGAGGCCCAGTGGTCAAACAGTTTTTTTGCCGTTTGCCATCTTTGTCTGTTTTCAGGAGAATTTTGGTCATTTAGGAGGGTTTGGGCTTCACGTAGGGATTTGCTAGCCATTCTGTAGTCAGCGTCTAGTTTCTTTTTGAAGGCAGCACTGAATGCAATGCTCTGGCCACGGAGGACGGCCTTGCCTGCCTCCCAAAAGAGGTTAGGGTCGATAGTGTGTTCCATGTTTGTGTCAGAGTATTCTTCCAAGGACTTTTTGATTAGGGCAATCAATTCTCGATTGTCAGCCAGATTTGCAGGAAATCGCCAGGATCTAAAGGAGGTAGGGGCGTCAAGGCCTGTTAGGTTTAGCGAAATTGGGGAGTGGTCGGAAATGGTGGGGGTGGGAATAATAAGTGTATTGCTTGCCGAGGGGAATGGTTTGTCTCCAAATGTCTACAAATTGAAGGGCCTCCGCGAATATATGAAGAGGTGTGGGGTGGGGGTCTCGGGATGGGGTATGAGACTTCTGGTGACCTGACTCTCTGTCTTCCAGGGTGTTCATGACTACATTAAAGTCTCCACCTATGATGGTAGGGAGGTGTAGGAAGGGGGCTAGGCGAGATGTGAGCGTTTGGAAGAAATTGTTGGTGGGGGAGTTGGGGGCATATACATTTGCTATAGCTATTTCTTTAGATTTGAGTTTGAGCTTGAAGATGAGGATTCTGCCATCCTCATCTTTGTCCTCTGACAATACCTCACATTGGATTTGTTTCTGGGTGAGGGAGACCCAAAAATTTGTCCTACCCAAAGTTTACGCATTCGGGGAAAGTCTGCTGCCATAAGATGTGTCTCTTGGAGAAAGGCTATATCAGCCTTCAGGCGTTGAAGGTGGCGCAGGACCAACCATCCTCTTGTTGGGTGATCTAAGCCTTTGATATTCCACGAGACGATCTTCAGGGTGGGTGGAAACGAAGTGGGCTATCATGATGTATATCAAGGTGATTGTAATGGGGCAAAAGTAGCCGAATTGAACTATAGTAGAAAGGGGGTGTAAGACTGGGAGGGTTAGCGTGCCAGCTCAAGTTGGGTGTGGAACAGAGATGTTCAGTTCCATAGTGGTTTCAATAATAATAAGGGGATGTAACAACTAAAAAAATAATAAACAACAATATAGGCTTCACTTTTTTCCTCATGAGGAACCTTCCACAGGAACAGCGTTACCGGAGAAATTCAGGTGGTACCGTTTTCGGGGTAGCGATACTGGGAGGTGAGGGGGCGAGAGGGTCCCTCCGCAGCGCACAATATAGACAAAGGAAGAAAAGAGGGAGGAATATGTGTCGGTATTTCTAGCAACCTCCCGAAGATCTCCAGTAAGACTGAGTGAAGGACCAAGGGCGCGGGGGAACAGAGACCTCGGCAATATATCATAGTTACGAGCATATATCAACAAGATTGAACATTCTACACAGCATTAGTTTCAACCTCTAGGGAACATATGTACAGATCCTGAGATAAGCTTGAACAAGGCAAAGAATAATAAAATCAAAATAAAACTTGCGATATCTGAAAGTTTTCGGGGATGGTGATTCAGGAACGATCCTCTCGAGCCAATTTGTCTGCATGACGGGCTCTCTCTTCGGAGAGTCTTTTCTCGGGCTGCGGAGATCTCGGAGCCCCGGGGACACTGCATTAGAGGCTGGAGGGTGGGTGTCCATTGGGATGTGGAGATAGGCCTGGACGTAGTCGGCTGCTTCTTCTGGGTGATTGAACATCTTACCATTGCCAGAGGAGTCGGTGAACCTTAGGGAGGCCGGGTAGGAGAGTGTGAACTTGATTGCACATTGCAAAAGTCAAAAGACCGCTTACCACCTCTGTTGTAAGGGGCAGTTACAGTTTGATTCCTCTAGGCAAGAACAGGAAGGACATCACATGCAACTGGCTTTTTCCTCCAAGAAGGGTAGATTCCTGCAGCAGTCCAATACCTGGGTTCAAAGGCTTGGAAGAAAGACAGTTCTCACAAAGGTGCCATCACCAGGCAGAAGCTCAGAAGGGAAGGCCATGTGCCATGAAGTTTTTTTTAACATATTTAATGCCTTCCTAGTCAGCTCATCAGGCTGCCCAAGCCTGCTGAGTGACTGAGTCACTAAACATCCAAAAAACAGAATATCACCTTTCTAGCACACCCTTCTGGAGCAAGCTCAAACAGCTTGTCACTGAGAAAGCAAATTCCATGATAAGTGAGAACTAACAGGCACACAGAGAGTGGTTGACTAGAGAAAACACAAAGAGGCAAAAAAAAAAATAATAGGAAAAAAACTGCATACCTACTTTATTATAATTTGTTCAGATATCCTATTGTAAGCTAAATACTAATACATTAGTGAAAATGCATGTAGTGGTGTCCCTGACCCCCGGAGGCCTAGTGGTGACCTCTAGAGTCAGGGAGAGCTGACATTGTTCCTCAAATTGTGGGTTACTAGGCATGATGGGTATAGTGCAAGATGGAATGATTGGGCGTCAGTCACTTTAGGAATGCAAAAACAGATTTTATTGTCTTTTAACAAGAACTGGGGGAGAGTGGATTTAGGGCCAGGACACCCTTAGGCAGATGCAAAAGCAATTGGCAGACAAAAAAAGGAATAGGCAGTCAGCTATACAGGTAGATGATCACAATATAAAGTGCACAATATCTATGTGGCTATGACAAGCCACCACCCTGCAGTGCAAATAGCGCTGATATAAGTCCCAAATAAGTTTCCACACAAAGTAAAAAGGGTGGGCACAGTTCCCAGAGATGGCAAGGTATCTTGCTATAGAGATGGTCAATGTGAAGACAAATTCCAGTCACCCAGAAAGATCAAAATATGTCACCACGTGCAGCATGCAGGTCCACAATCTGCTTACCAGAAAGTGAGAATATTAGAGACCTGTATTCAACTGGTATGTTGTATTGTGCCGAACTCTCTGAGCCTTCTGCCTATCTCTGCATCTTGTCAGCAGTCTCCGTCATCACGACTTCTACGGAGGAAGTCGTGATGACGAAACGCGTCAGGGCGTGACCCCACGACCGGAAGTGACGTTTTGCGCTCCAGGACGCGAAGTGAAAGCAACATCAAAAGATACGCACGCTGGATCTAAGCGTGGAGCGGTGAGACACCCACACAGTACTTATTTTACAGATGAAATTGCGAGTTTTTACTGCATGTTTGTAAGTGTGATTTTAAGGCGGGTTGGCAATAAAAGAGTTTTTATGAGATTACGCTATGGTATGTGTCCTCTCTCCTATGCTATGATCGAATAATATGGACGGAGACTGCTGACAAGATGCAGAGATAGGCAGAAGGCTCAGAGAGTTCGGCACAATACAACATACCAGTTGAATACAGGTCTCTAATATTCTCACTTTCTGGTAAGCAGATTGTGGACCTGCATGCTGCACGTGGTGACATATTTTGATCTTTCTGGGTGACTGGAATTTGTCTTCACATTGACCATCTCTATAGCAAGATACCTTGCCATCTCTGGGAACTGTGCCCACCCTTTTTACTTTGTCTGGAAACTTATTTGGGACTTATATCAGCGCTATTTGCACTGCAGGGTGGTGGCTTGTCATAGCCACATAGATATTGTGCACTTTATATTGTGATTGTCTGTTTGATATTTAATGGCAGCTTTATAAGTCCTTTCCTTATCAAGATCCGTTCCCTTTAGAGACCCAATAGCTCCATATTTGCGCTGATTGGTGGGTCTAGAGACGGCAACCACAGGTGACATCACCATTGTTTTTTTATACAGGTAGATGGCCTTTAAACTGTATTTTGCAGAACTGCTGTCTCCTATAGAAACTGAACTCTCAAATTTCAAAGCAGACCTGTAGACATAACTCACAGTATCCTGTTGCAGATCTTCTCTCACATCTTACAGTATCCTACTGTAGATCTTCGCTCACTGAGCTCCCAGTCTCTCACTAGACTTCCAGATCCCAGCCACCGCTGGATCCCCTCAATTCTTCAACAGCTAACCCGCTGTATACTCCTCAAGCTTCATCCATGCTAACCACTGAGTCCCTGACTTGGCACTCTGCTGTAGCTTTCCTGCTTCTTCAGCCGTGAAAAGACTGCTCTGGTACTTCTTCAGACTTCCATAAACTGGCCTCTGATAACAGGAGTGGTTGTTCCTTTGTGGCACCTGCTTCCCCTTTACCTCTGGCCTTGATCCTCACTTACCTCTGGCAACAGGAGTGGTCATCCCTGATGGCAACAGCTTCTTCTTCGCCTCTGGCATCAACTTGATCCCCCCTCCGGCCGAACCTCTGCAATTTGGTTGGGCTTCCAGCCTGAAGCCCCAACCCCGCCCTGCTTCTCTCAATCCTGGATAGCCCTCAGACCGCCTAGCAGCCAGGTGCTCCTGGGAAAGGCCTCAGGCTTCTAGCCTAGCAACCTGGAGCAATACAACACATGTCCACCCAGACAGACATTTAGTGGCACAGAACCCCAATCACCTGACTCCTCCCAAGTAAATAAGCTCTCCCAGCATGCCATGGGGCCAAAGAAACCCATGCTAATTGGCTGAGACAAAATATTCACTCCTATCCTGGATACAATGTGATCTTGTCCTTCTCATGTCAAAAAGCAGTAGTGCCACCCAGTGACAGAAAAGAGAGATGCACCAAATCCAGGCTTAGGGCAACAACCAGTGGATCCCCTACCAATTAGCCAGCCTAGTTACCACCTAGCAAACTAAATTTGTTAGCAGCCCTGTTTAGGACCAGAGTGCTACATATATTTATGTATACCTACCCTGGTTTTGAATGCACTGTTTGGATAATGATGACATGTCGGAGGAAAATATGCATGCCTAAGTCAATTTCCTGATTCTGTGACCTCCAGGAAACATGCAGACATTTCACACAATACACTCACAGCACTGTGAGAGAATCTTATTTACAGTGGAAGGTGCAGATCTCTCAAAAGGGCTCACCATCCACCAGAGACATAAATATGAAAGTTCTTCTTGTATCTCCATTTTTTTTTTTAAGAATTAGAGGCACTTTAATTAATAAAGAACACTTTCTTACCTTTAATAAAGCTTTAGTTTCCCAAGTAATTGTATCCTAACTTTATGGCTATGGGAATTATGGTTTCAACAGATTTTTTGTAATTTTTCTATTACGCTTTTTATGATAGCTTTCAACAGGTGTTATTTGCATATACGTTTTAATGTTATTTTCGGTCTGAGGTCCCTATAGATATACATCATTGCAAATTGCAATTGATGGTACAAGCAATTGCAAAGCAATTTTCAAACTAGCCAATGGAAAGGTTACTTTGACATTTAATCAACACTTTACATCTTTATCATATGCTGTGTGCTTAATTGCCTATCTGAATAATTAAAAGTCCTTAAGAGAGGCCTTTGGTTAATCACATAATGCTTATAATAGATGATGTTTTTACTCAGGGAATCAAGTGCATTACAGACTGCAAACACCAGGAAATTACTGAGATTTGTAGAGATCTCATGTTTTCATTTTTACAATGTAGCATCAATATTGATAATTACTACTGTATGTAATTCTTATGAACTACATTAAGAAATGATATGATAATTAATTTGATCTGGTACTTAGATAACATATCTTGTCTACTTTGATAGCTACTTTGATTTTGCATTCTGCCATTGTAAAAATGTTGTTTTGTATGAAACTCTGCAGCTTTTTAAACTGCCTCATTTTCAACGGTGTGTACAAGTGCACACAGCTCTCAAATGCATGCACATGAAGTTACTGTGTATACAAATTGTATTAATTGCCAGTGTCGTTTTAGGAGTTGGGTTGTTGTTTGTTTTTAGGAAAATGCTTAATTCATACCATAAAATGTAGATTTATTTCTGAAAAGCTAGAACCGAACATCTGCAATGTATAAGTACCATGAATTTGGTACATAAAATGCATTAAAAGCCATGTAGTGGTAATAAATTGTATGTGCATAGATGTAATTATGTGAACATTGTTATGTGCTCAGCTCTTTAAATTAAGTGGAGGTCTATCTGCATTGGTAAGTTTTAAGCCAGCAAAACAAATAGTTTATAATTCTGCAATGTATTGTCACCAAAATTATATAGAACCCCTCCCCAGCAGTAAAATAAATAAAAAAAAAGACAATGTGGGGTTCACTTAACAATCACCCAGCCCCTATCTAGCAGTGCAGCTTGGGTGTCCAGGAAAAAAAGGACAGCAAGCATGCAACCCTTCTCCCTTTACCATAGAAGGTCATGTTCCTTTCAACATTGGAGAATGTTTGCAACAAGAGAGGGTTGCAAACTCCCCCTTGCAAAGCATGCTTGTACCAATGTTGGGGGACAAAGGCCCTGTCCCTACCTCTGTGTTTCCCAAAAAGAAGGTGGGGGTAATAGCAAAATGGGGGGACTTATGGTAGACTCTAGAAGTCCACTTTAAATAAGAGGGCATCCAGGTATCTGCCCCCTCCTAGGGTAGAGGGCTACCTCAAAGAGTCCAGAAGAAAAAAAACACCTAATTAAAAACGCTTTTATAAAAATAAACATAATACCCAGCTTTTAAAACAAAGTTTTTATGTTTTCAATTAAATCCAGTGTCAATTATAGCCTCCAAAAATGTCTAACAATTGAGTAATATTTTGGGGGAACCATTGAGCGATCTGTGTGCCATTTTTTTTTTAAATAGAGGCCAGAAGAGAAATCATCTGTCAGCAATTTAAATTCATTTTTACCTTGTATATGTCAGTGTTTTAAAAAAAATCTCTGATCCTATCCAAATCAAATTTTTTTTAAAAATACCGGTGTAGCCACTTGTGAATATTATAGATAAAGTACCCACGTCCTATTCAAGTTCTAAACAGAAAAAAAGGATTAGAGGCAATAGAGGACTTCAACGGTATGTAATAGACTTACAACAATATTATAAAAATACATTTATTTTTATTAAGGAAGATATTTCATAAAAACATGCCACCAATAAAGTAGGTGGAATCCACAGGTATGTAACATATAATGAAGGATTGTTGCATAATTGCAGGCTGAAACTGATTGTTAGAGAACCATAGAGATGGCCCTAGATCGGGGTCATATGGATCATTCTTCAAACAAAAGGCTTTGACATATTTTGTGGATACCTGCTTCATCAGAAAGAGCAGTTTCAGCAATAAATATTTCTAAAAAAAAGAAATATACATGATAAATAATTTACATAGAATACATGTGCACCAAAATCTCATCCACTTCCAAGCAGAATGTCTGTGTGGATGAGCAATGTATTAACATGGATAAATTCAGTTAAGCAGACATGCCACCCCCATCCCCCTCCACCCCCAGTACCCGGAGAACAACATAGTACTCACCTCAGACTATTGATCAGACCAGGACATCCACGGCCAGAAAAAAGAATCTGGCTGTCTCACAGGCGAGTGTGGGAGCCAGAGGCATAGAAACTGGTGAAGAGAGATAAAATAAAGTAAACCATTATAATGACACTTACAATCTCTACAGCCTTGTAATCAGGCCCTTGCGGTACTGAGGACTCCATTAAATAGGCCTTGGTGCCTAGCCTAGTGACAGCACCAGACCGCGATGAACACAGACGGCTGATATCACTGGATACGATCTCGGACGAATTGACGCATGCGCGGTACCACTTGGGGACTCAGCCAAGGATGGTCCCGCCAGTCCTTCCCATGACAACGGTGGATTCCTCACAGCTCCCCCTAGAGGGACCAGAAGGGAAACAACCAGGAAGAAAGATCACACACTCGCCCATAAGCAAAAGGTGCCATGGCCCAAACAATGATACAAGGGAGGACCGATGAAATAGTCTCCAAAAAAGGTCCTGGTTGGTCAAGACCGGGAGGGGGGTGGCACAGCTACTTATACAGTTGCATACATGAAATACAATATGTATATCCAAAACAGAAACAAAAACAAAAGGACAATTCTATAGGGATTCCATGGGATGAAGGCTGTTTAGATGGTGGTCCTCGGGGACCCCCTCTTTCTCTCCTTGGGTTCCCCCTTGGGGGTATGGGTGATTACCACCATTATTTCCTTCTGGATAAGGTTTTCCTCTTAAGGGAATTTCAATCTACTAAAACATCTATTAAATACCCCATAAAGTCATTCATCACTTGCAGGACCGCACACGTAGTTTATTTACTACAGTGCAAGTGTGGCCTGCAATAAGTGGCATGGACTACCCATGCGTTAAAGGTCCTCTTAAATGAACATATAGCCAACATCCATAAAGGCTTTAAAAACCACAGTGTCTCCCGACATTATAATTTGGTCCACAATAGAGACCCTGCGGGAACCCTATTCATAGGAATTGACAGCTATACTTCCCATTGGAGAGGGAGCTCTAGGGTCAGAGAATTATCCAAATTGGAGACCAGATGGATCTATATTCTCAAAAGCTACACCCCGTGGTGGTTGAATGTGGACTGGGATGTAAATAGTTTTATAGATAATTCCTGAACCTGCTTTTTATATTCATTTTGTTTACGTTTTTGTGTTTTTTTCATATATCCCCTTTTTATATCTATATATATTTTTATTATTTTGTGTTTTAACTTTGGATATGCTTTAGTACTTCTGTAAACTGAATGTATGCCCTGTTAAAATACAGCCTACTTTCGGCGCCATATGAGGTAGCAGCTCCCCACTACAGCTCCCGCTCCGCGGCCAAATAACTGCATAAAAAGCTGATCCAGGGTATTGAAAGGAGCACCCGCCCATCCAGGCAGCCCCCCAAACATCCCCCCTTAATTCAGAGATGGACCGCTACCTCGAAAAAGGCGGCCCGCGGTGCGCTCCGGCCCAGCCGCAAATCGAGGCCGGGGATGCGGCCTACAAGGAGAATGCGCCGATGGCAGCATCTGCAGACATGGAGGTGAGCAATCCACCTACACAGTCCACTCCATTAGGTGACACAAACACCTATGAAAGAATAGCCCAAGCTGTGGCAGCAATATTAGCGCCCACCATAAAAGACACAGTGGAGAAAGCAATCAGTGAGGGCATGACACAACTCAGGAAAGAACTAGGGGAACACAAAACTCGCATTTCTGAGGCTGAACATAGAACTGCCACCCTAGAGGACGAACTATATCAATGTCACATGACAGAGCAGGCACGACCTAGAGAACCGGTCGCGAAGGAGCAACCTTCGGTTCGTGGGAGTACCAGAGTCCCTCCAACCCTCTGCCCTCATGGACTTCTGCGCCAAACGCATCCCGGAGGCTCTGGGCCTACCCAGGCCCTGCACAGTGGAGCATGCCCACCGCATAGGGGCCCTACAACCTGACCGCAAGACCATTCGGACAATCATAGCCAAATATCTAAACTATGCTGACAAAGCTGATATCTTGATGAAATATAGACAAGCAAACCCCCTCCTGATAGACGGAGTAAAAATCTTAATTTTCGCGGACTATTCCTTAGATGTATCCAAAAGGCGCAAAGCTTTTCAACATGTATGCACCGCCTTACACCAACACCAGATGAAATTCTCTCTAGCATTCCCGGCAGTCCTGCGACTCAGATCCAGCAACGGAGAACAATTAACTTTCCACGAACCACAAGAAGCAGAAAAATTCTTACGGTCCTTCTCCTCTGACTTG
>BLSH010011160.1:34410-46079 GCA_018402905.1 Glandirana rugosa
AAAAAAAAAAATTAGTCTAAAATAATCCGTAAACCATCTATCATGTCCTCTGACATTACTGTAATTTGTAACCACATGTCATTCTCTTATTGAGGTTAATTGTAGTAACTTCTTATTTTCTATAGAGTTAATCCTTACTGTTGCATCAACTTTTCCCTCTAGTCTACTAGAGACTATAGGCATTGTTATGATTAATATTGTTATTGTTGATACATAACCTACCTAGAGGACGATTCTTACTCCTGCTTTCCCTCCCCCCCTCCACGTAGAGAAGCGCATACACCCGATTTTCCTTCAGGTTCGGGAACTAGGCACCATAGAGACATCAATGATGTTAATTGGAGTTATTCTCTTACTGTACACCAATGTTTAATGTCATTACAGTCTCCTGTACTATCTACCAAATGCCTAATAAAATCTGATTAAAAAAAAAAAATACAGCCTGATTAAGGTAATGAAAAATGTGCTGAGATTACGATTGTGACATTTGTCCTGCTTTAATATTTGATCTGTTGTTATTGAGAATATACAGCCATTACCCAGACTGACCACTGGGGGCCGGTATATAGAGATCGCATACTGAAGTGCTTTAAAGCCCTGGTGCGATCTGAGGCCTGGCTCATGTAATAATCAATCTCTTTCAAAATCCAGAATGAGGCTTGGTCATGCCCGAAAGTGACGCATTTTCGTTCCGGTCCGGAAATGAAGCAAGCTCTTTTGTTTACCTTGGGAGATTGGCCTGAATAGAAGCTTGGCTCCGTTCACACCCTATGAGGTGAGGATTTGGAGCTGAGGCTTGGTCGGTTCCCAGAAGTCATGGTACGCAGACGGGGCTGCCATTTCTCAGACTGGCATTTATGTAGATGGCTTGAGTGAGAGCCTGCGCCCTGGGAAAAAGTCTTATTGAGACGAAACTGGTTGGCCTTACATGAAGTTACCACTACCTGCACGCTTAGCCGGAGCTCACTTTTATGTACCTATTTTTACTCTTCTAGTGTAAGTGTGAGCTTTAATAAATGACCCCTTGATTTTACTGATTTACACTATGAGAGCTTCCATACCTTGATCCCTGCACATGTTTCATGCTTTGGAGCGAAGAGAGATACTCACAGTTGATAGTGGCAGTTGATCCAGATGATCAGACCCAGGACGTTTGATCATTCCTGTGGATTTACATATGCTGTTTCCAACCTCCCATAATAGGTGGTCATATATCTAGGGTAAGAGTACATCTTACACATGGGTGGAGGAGTTGTCACTATTCAATGTTGCATGTTCATGGTGACCATTGCATGAACCAGTCTGAAGCCAACATCTTTTGAACCATCTTTCATTGGACTTTATGAACTTGATTACTCATGGGTGTTTAACTTAAGTTCTCATGATGCACATCTATCTTTTAATGTAATAGTATTTATTTTGTACATGCACTTTTCTAGATGTTCATCAGTTTCTACCAATCATCATTAGGGTGGTTTGAGATTTTATTATTCCAGCTATAGCGCGACACATTTTTATATTATTTCTTATCTACCTCTAGCTAGTTTTTTATATGGTCCAGTCCATTTAGGTTCCCAGCCTGTTTTTGATTGATGTGTCCTTACATGTTTTTTGTAGATTGGGATTGTATCCTCCATTAGCCCTGCTGTAATATCTCAGCCTCTACCGCTGTTCTTTATGTACTCTATGTTAATCTCCAGGTGTGTATTTGCAATATATGAAAAGAAATCCCTTACAATCCTCCATTTCCTACGGGCCTGATTACAAGGATGTAGAGATTGGAAGTAACTTTATAATGGTTTACTTTATTCTATCTCTATTCCCCAGTATCTATGCCTCTGGCTCCCACCCTCACCTGTGAGACAGCCAGATTCTTTTTTCTGGCTGTGGGTGTACTGGTCTGATCAATAGACTGAGGTGAGTACTATCTTGTTCTCCAGGTCCTGGGTGTGGAGGAGGATGGGGGTGGCATGTCTGCTTAACTGAATTTATCCATGTTAATACATTGCTCATCCTCCCAGACATTCTGCATGGAAGTGGATGAGATTTTGGTGTACATGTATGTATTCTATGTAAATTATTTATTATGTATATTTCTTTTTTTGCAATATTTATTGCTGAGACTGCTCTTTCTGGGGAAGTGGGTATCCACAAAACATGTCAAAGCCTTTTGTTGGAAGAATGCTCCATATGACCCTGATCTAGGGCCATCTCTATGGTTCTCTAACAATCAGTTTCAGCCTGCAATTATGCAACAATCCTTACTTTTATGTTACATACTTGTGGATTCCACCTACTTTATTGGTGGCTTGTTTTTATGAAATATCTTCCTTAATAAAATAAATGTGTTTTTTTTATAATATTGTTGTAAGTCTATTACGTACCGTTAAAGTCCTCTATTGCCTCCAATCCTTTTTTCTGTTTAATTTTTAAAAATGTTTTTTTTTTTGGGGGTTGCATGTCTGGCCAGCAACCTAGATGGCCGCTCTTCTCTGAGGCTCCTGAGATCCCAGCCATAAACCAACTAACAAAACGACAATACTGACAGCATCCATCCTACAGTGTGACCCTGCAATCACCCTTTACCTGATAAGATGTCTCGGCGAAGGAAGAACACTGATCGGCTGCAGAAATTAACAGATTTCTTCCCAGCTTCAGGCCCTGATCCCATCCAAGATGGCGCCGACCCGGGACGGAGAGCTCCACAAGACTCACAAAATACAGGTGAGACGAGCACCGACCATAGACTGACCTTCCCCCTGTACGAGGGAGACCCAGGCGACTCTTCCCCGCCCTTGTCACCCACGACCAGAAGCCCGCTGAAGTCCAGACCCCGCATGGAAGACGCGGAACAAGATTCGATCGCAGATCCGCTCGAAGATCCGTTCGGAGAACGAACCGAAGATCCGTTCGCAGAAACGCTTGTTCCGCAAACCCTCGTTCCTTCCCACATAGAGAAAATACCAGCTACAGACCAACCTATAACAGAGGTTTCCTTGAAGACTATGCTGATATCCCTCCGGCAATCTCTTCATTCAGATATGTGCGCAACCCTTACTCCTCTCAAAAAAGCCATTCAGCATCACGAGACCAGAATTACACATGTAGAAACTAAAGTCAGTGAAATGTGTACAGCCCATAATAACATGGTGGACGCCCTCACAGACCAAGATTCAGAACTGCAAAAAATGCGCCTCAAACTAGAGGATCGCTCCAGGCGAAATAATCTCAAACTCTGAGGAATACCCGAGGCAATAACCCCTGACACACTTGTACCCTATGTACAAAAACTGATGAAAGCATTAACCCCATCACTCTCCGATTTAGAACTAGCTATCGACAGAGCTCATAGGATCCCAAAACCAGACTTTTTACCAGCCTCAGTTCTGAGGGACGTCCTGGCAAGAGTTCATTTCTACCATGCAAAATAAAAAGTTATGCAAGCCGCAAGAAACACCTCGTCACTCCCAGACCCCTATAATGGGATCAAAATCTACACTGACCTCTCAAAAGCGACTCTACAAAATAGAAGAAACCTCTCAACTATAACGAAAGCACTTTGAAACCACAACATTCCCTACCAATGGGGATTCCCTACAAAAATAACCATTAAACGACAAGGAAAATCCCACACAATCAGAAGCTTGGAACATGGATTGAAACTACTCAAAGAATGGGGAATAATACCACCTATGGAACCCGCCTTTTCCCCAAAACGCCCACAACGTATGGAAACATAATATCCCAAAGGAACACATCGAATGTTACTGGATGCTCCAGTTCACCTCATCTTAGCTGGGACCACACCTGTGTTAAGCCTCACTGACAAACTATGTTCTGTTTTGTTTTATTCCCGATCATTATGTTAATGACTGGGATGCTTCTATTCCCCTCATCTACTGAAGTAGCAAAGGATGCTACCCATGATGCTTGCGTTCCTGGCAAGCCTTTCTTATCCCTCCCCTTCTCTCCTCTCATCTTCCCCCAAAAAACATTGCCCCAACCTCGATACCCACAGGATCTTGCAAAGAAATACCCACCAGAAAACTACGTGCACACAGAGCAACAACATCTGAGTAAGCAGAAAATACTCTCCATTGAGTTCAACTCAACACCTTGAGCAAGGGAAATATCTTTCCGAAGAGCCAACTTCAGACCTCTTGCTCACATAAACCAACCATACCTACTTCCACATCAAATCCCAGACATCCATGATGCCTCTTAAAATCACAACCCTCAATGTGCGAGGTCTGAACTCATCATTTAAACGCGCATCACTGATTAAAGAAGCAAATCTACTTAAACCAGACATTTTCCTAATCCAAGAAAATCATTTTGCTGTGGGAAAATCCCCAACCCTACATATGCGACAATATCCACACATTTTCTATGCTTCCAACCCCCGAAAGAAAAATGGAGTCCTAACAGCAATAAAAAACAACACCACTTTTCATCTACACTCGGAGACAGTGGACCCCCTTGGCAGATATCACATTCTTATATGTGACATTGACGGGACCAGATACACTATCGCAAATGTATATGCCCCAAACACCAAACAACTTAGATTTTGCAAACGACTATTCAAAAAAATCCTGGACATTAAACAAGGCAAACTCATCGTAAGAGGTGATTTTAACATCATCAACAATAGGGACTTGGACACTTCAAGCAACAAAAGAGCACCACATCAAACCCTAAACCAAGTACTACACTCCATGGACCTATATGACATATGGAGATGTCAGCACAGCACCGAAAGAGACTATTCATATTACTTCCCACCACACCTCTCATATTCCCGAATCAACTTTTTCATCACGGATAAATGGACACTGCAAACGGTAACTTCTTCAAGTATTGGGTCAATTACATGGTCGGACCATGCCCCGGTCTCGATACAACTGGGTGATCCCCGCAAAGCCAGCTCCACCAGACTATGGAGACTAGACTCGGCTCTATTGTCCAAACCTGAACACCGCCAGAGAATAACTCAAGCCCACACTCTATTTTTTCAAACAAACTCTTCATCAGAAGTATCAATCCCCACTATATGGGCCACCTTCAAAGCCTACATTAGGGGAATCTTTATTCAAATGCAATCCAACCTAAATAGTCAGAGGAGAAAGCAAATTGAAGAGGTCTTAGAATCAATTAAACAAAAAGAAACCCAACACAAGCAAACCCCCACCCAAACCTTAGCAGACTCTCTACAGCAAGACAGGCAAAAACTTTGGTCTCTCTTATCATACCAAATTGAGCAGAACCTAAAAAGAACCAAATCCATATACTATTCACTAGGAAATAAAGCCAATTCCTTATTAGCAAAATCAGCCAAACAACAACGCCTAAAAGCTAAAATAAGCACGATATATCACCCCACATCCAAAAAACTCCACACAAACCCTGCAGAAATTGCGGAAGCCTTTGCTGACTTCTATCAAGCTCTCTATAACCTCAAGGATGATGACACCACCCCCCAACCCACTCAACCCAATATACAGAAATTTTTAAAAACTATTAACTTACCCTCTCTCACAGACACCCAATTACAATCCATATCCAAACCCTTCACTCCACAGGAAATAGAGGAAACCATAAAAACCCTCCCATTGCACAAATCCCCAGGTGGAGATGGATACACTAATGAGTTTTATAAACAACTCCCTACCGATCTAGCTCCCCACCTCGCAGACCTCTTCAACTTTGCTGCATCCTCTGGCTCCTTCCCTACAGAGTTCCTACAGTCAGTAATTACTACAATATCTAAACCTGGCAAGAACCCCCAGAAGGTCCAAAACTACAGACCCATATCCCTTATTAATACGGACATTAAAATTTACCCCAAAACATTAGCCAGAAGACTTACTCCCCTGATTCCTATATTAATACACTCCGATCAAGTGGGCTTTGTGCCTGGACGACAAGCGCCAGACACTACAAGAAGACTCCTATCTCTCCTACATGAACTACAATACAAAAAAACGCCTTCTCTGTTCCTTTCCCTGGATGCAGAGAAGGCGTTTGATAGAGTACACTGGGGGTTCTTGCAGGAAACACTACTAAAATTTGGATTTACTGGTTGGATAAGACAGGCAATCATGGCCCTTTACTCGTCCCCCTCAGCGAAAGTCCTAACAGATGGCCTATTATCTAAACCATTTAAAATAACAAATGGCACACGCCAAGGCTGCCCTCTTTCTCCTATAATATTTGCACTACTGATAGAACCCTTAGCGTCCAAAATCAGAGCAGACCCGGAATTATCTGGCATTCCCCACAACCATACAGAACAAAAAATTAGTCTTTTCGCTGACGATATAATTATTCTAGTTACCAAACCACTCCAATCCCTCCACTCCGTCCAACAAGTTCTTGACCAATATACCCAAGTATCCTACTATAAACTTAACGTCTCCAAATCAACAATTCTAAAGTTACATTTATCCCCCCGCGCCCAAAATATCCTGCAGCAAAAGTATGCTTTCACATGGTCCTCCAAGTCAATTCCCTATCTGGGGATCAACTTAACTCCACACACCGCACAACTATATGACCTAAACCACAAATTGCTCTTACAATCACTTCCTAAAGACCTAGACTCACTACGCTCCAAAGGTGTATCAAAACTAGGCCGTATAGCCATTGTGAAAATGTTTATACTTCCTAAAATTCTGTACCTTTTCAGAACCCTACCTATCACCATTCCCAATAATTTTTTCATAACTGCCCAAAAATACATTAACCAATATATATGGGAATCCAAACATCCCAGATGTGCATCTCATCTGATGTACAGACCGTTAAATAAAGGAGGTGCTGCCCTACCTCACGTACATACATATTATATAGCATCGTTACTAGATCAACTAAACTTCTGGTGGCACCCTTCTAAAGAAAAAAATCTGGTCCTTAATGGAATCTTCCACCCTCCACCCTACAACCCCACACACCTATCTACTCCTCTCCAGTGCTCTCCCTAAATTTATAGAAACCACTCACCCAACCATCAAAGCCTCCCAACAAGCATGGACATATCTCATCTCCCTGAACTCCCAACCAGCTGATCACATAAAAACCCAATAGACCCAATATAAGAATACATCACTACCTACGCTCACACAAGATCCCCATAGAAACCGATATCCCAACTAAAGTACACCAGTTCCTTAAAACCCCATTTTACAGACAACACGGAATCTCATTTTTCTATAACACCATCAACGAAACAATCTTCCCAACTAGAACCCCATCCCTAGAAAAATGGGAAACATCACTTAACCACAACACATCAGACGAAGACTGGCAGAAAGTCTTTATCTACTCAGCCAGAACCTCCAGATGAGCAAATCATTGGGAATCTTACCTAAAAATACTACATATGTGGTACCTAACACCACATTTTTTTCTAATTTTTTTTCATTTTTTTCATTTTTTCATTTACACATTTTTTTCAATTATTTTATATATTACAATCATGTACTTTCTTCAATTTTTTATCATTACATGGTTACATTTTTCATAATAGATATTACCATTTTAGTATATCATTTCTCATGGATTTTAATTTTTCCCAGCATTTTTGAACATTTGAACCATTGCAGTTTAAGTGTATAGTATGCATGTTAGTAAGGAGAAATAAAGTAGTATAATTAGAAACCTCAAACACGCAAGATGTATTGCAGCTGAATGGTAAGGGCAACCTCTTTTTCAATTAGCATCCACATCGGGGCAGGACGAATGACGTACGGGCGGCCACAACATATTTAAAGGGTGATGCGTGCCTTGGACTCCACCTCTGATGACGTTACGCAGTGACGAAACGCGTAAGGTGGAACGCAAGGCACGCAAACTCACGCCCAGGTGACACGCAAACGATAGCAGCGAGACTCAAGGCGGTCACAGATAGAGTACGGCCGGAGGGTTGTTCGTTTTATCTATACCTGCCATTGTAATATTGTTACTTATATGGGCAAATAAAGTGGATTTATTTTACGAATTACGAGATGAGGAGTCTTTCCTTTCTTACATAATACAACCGGGAAACGGAGACGGAGTACAGGACCAGGAGGAGTATATCCAGGGTCGGATTATAAACCACAAGCGCAGGTTGACTTTTCCACAGCGTACGGTTGGAAAGTCAACGGGATCTGGTAAGCAGGGTACAACACCCGAACGATCTTCTTACTTCACACAAGGCACGGCACGAGCACTTTATGAAATATCCGAAGATTTTAAATGGACTGTTTAAATGGACTGTATAATTGAAGGGTTTTAGACCGAAGGAAATTCATAGCACACATTGCACCGGCACTTTTCATATATAGAGATATAAACCACAATATGTATGCACTATAAGGAGCACCTGTGAGCACTATAATAAGCACTTTGAAAAAACAGCAACTGTAAAGCATGTTGTTAATGTCATAGTGGTTTGCAATTGAGCATTAAGTTTACATATGGGCTACAGCAGCAACAACAGAGATTAAGAAGCTGGCAAAAACTGCGATTCACAGTGGTTTATGTTAACATTATTGCTATTTCTATTATTAATACTATTATTATTATTGTTATCATTACTTTATCTCATCATCAATACTCTAACACACTTGTGCACATGGCTACAGCAGCAATAATATCAAATTTTAACAGAAGAAGGAGAAATTAGTAAATACTGATACATTAGGTTGTCAACATTCATCACATAACGGCACAGTAGATACTAGCAAAGCGCTGTTCAAATACAAATGTTTTTAATCTTCCTATGACACCAATTGGGTTACATAGGTCATAACAGCAGCTGCAATAAACCCACATAAAACACTACCAGTGGCGCGTGGTACACTAACCCACAAATCACTATTTTTGGCAACCCTTTTCCTATTAGCCAAGATAATGGACATTTTGAATTGGACAGATTTGGCTTCCTTTGATTTCAATGGGGTTGCTGAAGTTTGGTGCAAGAACCAAACTCAGTGCAGTTCTCTCCATCCGGTAGTGATGAGCAAATCTGTCTGGGTTTTGGTTTGTGAATAGAGTTGAGCGAACCCGGACTGTAAAGTTCGGGTCTGTACCGGACTTTGGGGTGTCCGTGCCCCAAAACCCAATCCCGGACATTAAAAAAAAAGTCAGTGATCGGGTTCCGTATTCGGGTATTTTTGGCGCCTTTTCTATAGCTGCTGGGCAGCCAATCAACAAGCTTTTCACTAGTTTGCCCTTAGAAGCCATCACAGCCATGCTTACTAATGGCATGGCTGTGATTGGCCAGTGCATCATGTGACCCAGCCTCTATATGGGGCCGGAGTCACGTAGCGCCACGTGTCAGATCGTCTCAGACTAGAGTAGGGAGAGCTTCATGGCGGTGCTGTGAGGGAAAGATTTGCTTTCACAACCATCTCAGACTGCATTAGGGAGACCTTCATTGCGGTCCTGTGAGGGAGTTCAGAACCATCTTATAGTGCATTAGGGAGATGTTCCTGTCTGTGCTGTGAGGGAGACATTAGCGTCAGAACCATCTTATAGTGCATTAGGGAGACGTAACTGTTGGTGCTCTGAGGGAGAGATTATCATTCTAAAACCATCTACTACTGCATTAGGGAAATGTTCCTGTTGGTGCTCTGAGGGAGAGATTATCTTCTAAAACCGTCTACTACTGCATTAGGGAGAGGTTCCTGTTGGTGCTCTGAGGGAAAGTTTATCGTTCTAAAACCATCTACTACTGCATTAGGGAGAGGTTCCTGTTGGTGCTCTGAGGGAGAGATTATCATTCTAAAACCATCTACTACTGCATTAGGGAGAGGTTCCTGTTGGTGCTCTGAGGGAGAGTTTATCGTTCTAAAACCATCTACTACTGCATTAGGGAGAGGTTCCTGTTGGTGCTCTGAGGGAGAGTTTATCATTCTAAAACCATCTACTACTGCATTAGGGAGAGGTTCCTGTTGGTGCCTCCAGTTCCTTCACATTGTCTCCCACCCGGTCCCTTGATGAAAGCTCAGAGTTGGCACCTGAACCCCATGGCCATCTGTCTTTCACCTCAGCCCCTTGTATTCAGCCAAGCAGTCTGAGCCCCAAGTCATGCAGCAGTCTCTTATGCTCTGCTGCTGTGCTTTCCGTGGGCCATCCACATAGCCCTGGCCCAGAAGTGGAAGACATTGAGTGCACTGATGCCCAACCACTTTTGGTTCAGGATGAGGACATGGAAACACCACCGCAGCACGTCTGTGATGATGATGATGACGAAACACAGGTGCCAACTGCTGTGGCTTTCTACAGTGTGCAGACTGACAAAGAGGGCAGTGGTGAAGGGTGGGTGAAAGATGATGTGGAGGATGATGAGGTCCTAGACCCCACATAGAATGAAGGTCATGCGAGTGATGTGTGCAGTTTGGAGGAAGAGGTGGTGGTCGCACAGAGGCACCAGCACAGCAAAAAAGGAAGCGAGCGTCCCCTAGACAGTACACCTGCTACTACCCACTGCACCCAGGGACCTAGCACACCAAAGGCAGCTCAAAGTCGTTCCCCGGCGTGACAGTTCTTCAGACAATGTGCTGACTATAAGACATGAGCGGTTTGCACACTGTGCAATGAGAGCCAGAAGGGAGGCATAAATGTTCTAAACCTGAGCACAACCTGCATGACCAGGCATGTAAATGCAAAGCACTTGCTGCAGTAGAATAAGTACCTCAAAATCCAAAAAAGGTCTCGGCCTCCTCCTGCTTCCTCTTCTGCTACTGCCTCGGCCTTTTCCTCCACCTCTACAGTGCCAGTGTCACCTGCCACCCAGCAAACAGACAATGTGACAGCAACGCCACCATGTCCGCCACCGTCCCCAAGCATTTCCACATGGTCCCATGGAAGCTTACAGCTGTCCATCTCCCAAACCCTGGAGAGAAAGAGGAAGTACCCCCCTACCCACCCGCGATCCCTGGCCCTGAATGCCAGCATTTCAAAATTCCTGGCCTTTGAAACGCTGTCATTCCGTCTGGTGGACACGGACAGTTTCAAAAACCTGATGCGGTGGCTGTCCCACAGTACGTGGTTCCCAGCCGCCACTACTTTTCCAGGCAAGCCATCCCTTCCCTGCACAAACAAGTCGGGGAGAAGATCAAGTGTGCACTGCGCAACGCCATAACACCAACATATATATACACACACACACACACACATTCCTTACTGATTTACATCAGCAGAATACATGGAGGAAGTGTAATGTGCCTGAAACCAGGCAGTGATGTGTGCGCATGGGCATTAAGCAGGGCTAGCATCAGGGGGGTTCAGGTAGTACTGTTGTAAGGGACCTCTGTGTCTCAAGGGGCCCTTACAACAAAGTGTTTAGCAGTCTTTAACATTGGAGTCTATGGGAGGGGGACACCGTTCTCCTGAACCATAGGCGATAAAAATACTAAACTTGGGTCACATGGAGAGGGCCCCCTGGACCACAACTGGTCCACATTTGGGACCTCCAGCACCTATGGCTCGGCTTGAGGTCTTATTGCAAGTATCGGGTGAGGCTGTGCTGCCTGTGCACTGTTTTTTTTTTAAACCCATGGATCCCACACTAGCATGCATTGCACACTTCACTTGAATGAGTCATGCTTAGCAGGCTACACCAGGTAAGTGTGACAGGGTGTATAATTCCTTCTGGGGCTGCGATATACGTACACCCCTGG
>BLSH010011162.1:0-10946 GCA_018402905.1 Glandirana rugosa
CTGAAAGCAGCTGAGAGTGGCATTGTTACGTTGGTGACAAGTGCGGTATTGGATCAGGGGGGTCCTCGGTCACAGATCGGTGAGGAGGGCAGCGATCTGATACCCGCGTTCCTCACATGCGCCTCTAAGAGTAGCAGTTTGTTAAAACACAGGTTTATTTAAGAAGCATAAAAACTACTCACAAAAGTAGTAAGAATGGAAGCATTGCAGTGTAAGCCACTGACAGCTTATCTGTCAGTCCGTTCCTTGTGTGCTGCTGGGCTCAGGGTGGGCACGGTGGGCTGCTGCACTGTGTGTGGAAGGCTCCGTCGGTGGCTCCCGGTGTCTCCTCCACCACTGTCGGAAGTGACGCCACGGACCGCTGAGAGTGGTGGAGGAGACACCGGGAGCCATCAACTGAGCCTTCCACACACAGTGCTGCAGCCCACCGTGCCCACCCTGAGCCCAGCAGCACACAAGGAACGGACTGACAGATAAGTTGGCAGTGGCTTACACTGCAATGCTTCCATTCTTACTACTTTTGTAAGTAGTTTTTATGCTTCTTAAATAAACCTGTGTTTTAACAAACTGCTACTCTTAGAGGCGCACCTTTCCTTTTACTTTACTACCGTCTGACATGGACCAATCGCCAACGCCAGCCACCGACGTGCACAGACCACCCAAGAGATCATCTATCTTATCTAATAAGATTCTGAGCCTGGAGAAACCTCCATGCAAGAGGGTACGATTTGGCTTTCCGGAAACTTCTACATCTCAGGCCCAAGCCTGAAATCACTAGAGTCGCATCATCCCAAATGATGTTCCCGCCATAAGCTATGATCTGTGGCCAATTAATACCCACGCAAGACTTAATTCTCACTCTCAGGTGCCAATTACGACAACTACCCATAGCTGACTGAACAATGAACTGTAAGTGTCAGCCTCTACATCCCCCAAACAAGGGGACGCCACGTAATTCCATTTCTTGTTGCAATCAGTTCGTCATATGCCATGAGGCTATGGAATGGCATTTCCCCTATCTACCTAGGTTATGATTTTTCATTGAATTTAATGTTTGCTATTCTGATTTGTTAATGTTTCAATGGAGTCCACCCTCAGGGTTACTCCCTTGGTTGCGCACCCCATTATTCAGCTAGTTGCCGGGGACAATTTGTGGTGCACCCCCCGGTCACACAACATACGGGTCCCATGCTTACTCCTTCTTCTCCCTTTCCTCTTAGCTTTACCGCATCTCTTTGCCTCTCCTGCCCTACTCCCTATGGTGTCTTTGGCATCCATAGAGAGTATGGCTATATCAGACCACTCTCCAGTTACTATTGAGATTTCCAACCTGACGCGCAGACCGAACACATCGACGTGGTGTTTCCCTTCCTATCTTAACAATAACGAGGAGCTAAAGTCCTCCCTTCTACATGCCTGGACTGAGTACATGACAAACAACAAGGAACACCTTTCCACACCCAATCTATTATGGGAAGCTGGAAAGGCCTTCCTCAGGGGCCACATTATTTCCTTTGCGGCTCGTTTTTAAAAAAAGGCCCATAATAGTTATAACCAGGCCAGTAAGTCACTTAGAGAAGCTCATGAGATGTTAAACTTGTCACGGACCCCTGAGAACATTCGAGCTTGGCAGCTGGCTAAAAACGCTTTCGATCATTGGTCTTCGCAACAGGAGTCCATTAACCATTTTCACTCCTCTCTCTTTTTCCATAAATACGGCAATAAATCGGGAAGACTCCTGGCTCGGATGTCCTCCGGTCGTCACCCCCCAACCTATATCATGGCACTGCGAGATCCCCTAGTCAATACCACTAATAAACCCTCAGAGATAGAAGCCATCCTCACAAACTTCTATACAGACCTGTATACTGAAGACCTGATTGACACAGACAAAGCTAAAGGCTTGCTGGCTTCACTCCAACTTCCTAGCATCTTGAACGATCAATTAGAAGCAATAAATACTCCAGTTTCCTTGACGGAGGTCCAAAACACCATTAAAACAATGGCCACCGGTAAGGCCCCTGGGCCAGATGGGTTTTCTTCTGAATTCTATAAACTTACCCTCGATTTCACCTCAGACTCGCTCCTACACTTGTACAACGCAATCTGGGATGGGGGCTTTTACCTGCCAACAGGCTCACTAGCCCATATCAAACTCATAGCCAAAAAAGATAAAGACCCACTATCCCCTGGATCGTATAGACCCATATCCCTTATAAATGTTGATGCCAAGATCCTCTCAAAAATTGTTGCTTCCAGGCTGGCCAAAATCCTCCCCACAATTATTCATCCAGCTCAATCTGGATTTGTGCAAGGCAGGTCTGCTACGCTAAACATTAGAAAGGTCTTACTGGATTAAGCTTGGGGGCGTGGTTCGGACATGGCGGTGTGAGCACGTCTCTTTGAGAGCTCTGCACGGACTGGGATCGCCGCTGCAAATTACAGAGAACTCTGTCCGAAACTGCCCATGCCGGGAGGACAGAAGCAGACACCAACCCCCGGGGAGCCTCGGTCAGCAGAGATCACAAGATATTTCCTCCGCCAACACTCAGCTACAGCCACGTTCCCTGTGCCGCCGGGAACTCCCAAGATGGCGCCGCCACGAGTTGGACACGCTGGAATGCTGACGGGCTCCAGGAAAGCCGCGGAGGTGAGCGGGATAGGTGAGCCTACCTCTGGATCTTCTCGCCCGCCCTCTCCTATACCCACTCCGGAATTCCCCTGGCCCGATTCCCCCACAGACTCATGCAGCTCCAGGGCCTCTGGCTTACAGTCTGGGAGAGACATTAGGGATATGCTTGTGGATCTCCCCACTCGCCAGGACATGCAAGCCATGGCCCCCTCAATTGTGTCAGCCCTGTCCAAGGAACCGACTGCTCTGAAACACCAGGTGGACGGGGTGGAGGAGAGGGTGGAATCTCACGAGAGCGGGTCTGTAACTGGTAATGCCCTGGAGGCACACCAGGCCACCTATAAACAACATCTCATAGACATTCAACTTAAAATCGACGACTGGGAAAACCGCAATAGAAGGAACAATCTACGCCTGAGGGGCATCCCGGAGGCTACAATCGGGGGGGACCTACACACTACAGTAACTGCCATCCTTAACTCGCTCCTCGAGCAGGCCCCCACTGCAGCCCTAGAACTTGACCATGTACATCGGGTGCAGGGCCCCCGCCCCATGGCTTTGGGAGCAGCAGATAGCCCGCCGCCACGCGATGTGCTCTGCAGGGTGCATTTTTACAACATAAAAGAGGAGATCCTCAGATTGGCATGGACCCTCGGTCCCGTGGACTTCGACGGAGCCACGGTTAGCGTGTACCCAGATGTGTCCAGACAGACTCGGAGGATGCGGGGAATGGTGCGTCCCCTACTGGAGACCATTAGGGAAGCAGGGGCCACGTACCGTTGGGGCCACCCCTTCCACGTGATTGTACAGCAACAGGGATACACCTTTTACCTGCGCTCCCCCACTCAGCTCCCACAGGTGTTCCAATTCTTGGGTGGGCCTGCTGTTGAAGTCCCAGACTGGCTGGAGCCTCTTCTGCAGAGAGACGCGACTGGACCCCCGGCCCCACGACCACAGAGGCCCCGTAGGGCTAGATCCCGTCGCCCGAGTGCTGCCCCCCCAGGCAGACCCCGGCTACATCAGAGGACTAATAATCCCACCAGTAGACCCAGGAACAAAACTTTTCCAGAGTTGAGACTTAGACCGGACTCTGAGCACAGGCATTGTTTATTGGAGGGGGGTTTTTTGTTACACGTGCCGACCCTGCCTACGGTGACTGTGGTGCCTTTACCCCCGGCCCTCACGGACCTATGCCCTCTGGCACTCGGGCCTTGCCCCCCTCCGGGATCCCCCATCAGCATGCTGAGCAGTATTGGGCCCCAGGAACAATTGTTGGGGGCATTCTAGCACACCTGCAGGGATCTGGTTAGGCCTTGCATATTGTCATCCGACCCTTCCCAAAGACTCCATCGTTTGCTAACCCCTTTGCTTCCCATCCTCCTGCCCACTTGGCGGACTGGGGGGCACTCAAGTTTTCACCCTGAGAGATGGGTGAAGCAGGGCAGATATACTGAAACATAGACTGGGCCTGATTTCTGGGACCCCATGGGGTCGTGGTGGGCACCTGTATGACAATGTTTGCAATGCATGCCTGGGTTAACCCTTGTATTTCTTCCCAACAGGTTTTGATCCTCTTTACACTGTGCGCTCGCGGGTGGGCCCCTTCGTCCCCGGCCGCATGCTAGTCTGACCCTGAAACCTACAGCTCCGTGGGAGCCCTGCCTCTCCCTCGGGGGGGGGCGGACGTGTGATGCGGCGGGGATGCGGGGCCCATGGGCGAGGGGATGGGCATGAGTGAGATGGTCTTTGGATCCGAACCGGGGGGAGGAGGGGTTGGGGACCCTTGACCTGAGGCTCTGATGGGGTTGATATAAGTTTACCCATTGCCATTTATGTTTATATGTTTAATGCCTGTGATCTATGTGTTCCCTTAACCACACTGTTAATTCCTTAGGGTTGTTTATATTTACAGTCGCATGTGCGGCTGGACATGTTCTTGGACATTACTATACTACATAGATCCCAGGTTCGTGCATCTCTCTCTCGTTCTGCTGTCAACTCTAACCACCTCCCAAGTTAGGGTTTTCTCCCGAAGGAGTTTCCATAACTCCGGCGGAGATTTGGGTAATTGTTACCTTTAGTTCTCTCTTATTTCTTGAATCCTTACGCTCTCTTTTTTCTGCTTTTCTCGCGCTTTCTCTCCTTTTTTCTTTCTTCCTCTAACTCTCTGAGCCGATTCTTGCTCCCCCCTCTCCCCCCCCTTTTTTTTTTCTCTCCCGGTTTTGTTTTTGGAGCCCTAGGTAATCCGGTGGGGGGTGCATCATGGCTGTGGGCGCAATCAATTTCACTTCATACAATGTGCGCGGCTTGGGTACCCCTGAGAAGCATACCAGACTTCTGGCTGACCTTAAAAAAGCTAAGTCGCAGGTCATTTTTTTACAAGAAATGCATTTCAAGCATGACCGGATCCCCCGGCTAGGTAACAGAGCGTTCCCCACGGTGTACCACAGTTCCTCTCCGATATCAAAGTCAAAGGGGGTGAGCATCCTCTTAGCCCATACGGTGCGTTGGTCACTAACCGCGGTGAAGCAGGACCCAGGGGGTCAAGGGGAGGATTGGAGAGGCCACGGTCACCCTGGCGAATATATACTTCCCCAATGTGGATCAGGTTTCCTTTCTGAGCGGCCTACTACTGGACCTCCTGGATTTCCAAGAGGGTATCCTCATTTTT
Organism: Glandirana rugosa; assembly: GCA_018402905.1. Taxonomy (NCBI): domain Eukaryota; kingdom Metazoa; phylum Chordata; class Amphibia; order Anura; family Ranidae; genus Glandirana; species Glandirana rugosa. The sequence continues at coordinate 5,304 of BLSH010011162.1, forward strand.
GGGGGTGATCTTAATTTTGCAATGGACCCAGCCCTTGATGTCTCCTGGGGTGCCTCACACCTCTATTTCGCCCGGCTCAGGCGCCTGAAGGCGGAGCTCCACACCTTGCAATGAATTGACCCGTGGTGCATCCTACACCCGAATGCACAGGACTACTCTTTCTATTCCTCAGTTCATCAAACGTATTCCCGGCTAGACTATTTATTGATCCCCCATAGAGAGTTGGCGAAGGTTCAGTCTGCCTAGATAGGCGACATTCTATTGTCGGACCATGCCCCCGCGCATCTCAGCCTTGAGCTAGACTCGCAGGACCGAAGTCCACCCTCCTGGTGCCTGAACGAGTCTCTTCTTCAATCCCCTGATATCCGACAGAGGGTGACAAGTGCCCTCACCGAATATTTTGAGCTAAACACAGGCTCTGTGGATAACCCGCTCATCACATGGGAGGCACACAAGCCGGTGATTAGGGGAACACTTATTAAGATTGGGACCTACCTGAAAAAAGAGAGGTCCGCACAAGTGGACACCCTCTTGGCGCGTCTGCGACGCCTAGAGGGAGTAGATAAAGCAAAGGTTGCCAGGGCGGTGCACGCTGACCTCCTCAAAACCAGAGAGGAACTCAACTCGCTACTGTTTCATAAGACGAAACAGAAGCTGGCATGGGCAAGGCAGACTATGTATGAGTTCTCTAATAAGCTTGGGGCACTTCTGGCAAGGGCGCTTCGGGGCCCTCGCTTGCGGACCTACATTTCACACATAATCGCAGCATCAGGACAGAAACTTTCCAGATCGGACGCCATGGCGAAGGAATTTCGCTCTTTCTTTCATGCCTTGTATAATCTACGGCCCTCCCCATCGCTGGCCGAATCTGCAACGCTCAATGCCCGCATCAGTGCATGCATTGAGGCCTCAGGAATGCCGACACTCCCAGCAGAGGCCCTTGAAGACCTGGACGCACCTATCACAGAGGAGGAATTGGGGGTGGCCCTGGCCCAGGCTAAGCCTAGAAAGGCGCCGGGGCCGGATGGCCTCACGGTCGCCTAATACAAGGTCTTTTTGGGCACACTCCTTCCACACCTGGTGACCGTGCTGAATTCCCTGGTAGACGGATTGGATATGCCAGTTGACGCCCTTCGGGCGTACATATCTTTGATACCCAAGGATGGCAAGGCCCGGTGCAATGTGGCAGTTATCGCCCAATCGCTCTGTTGAATACAGATCTCAAACTCTTTGCATGGGTTCTGGCCAACCGGCTCCTGCCCCATATTCCAAGCCTCATTCATAAAGATCAGGTGGGATTTATTCCCCTACACGAGGCGCGGGACAATACGGTGCGTGTCATCAACCTGATTCATGCAGCCCAGGTTTCTAAAAGGCCCCTTCTCCTGCTCTCCACAAATGCTGATAAAGCATTTGACAGGGTCCATTGGACCTTTATATGTGCAACCCTGGAACACTTGGGCCTCGGGGCATCAATGATGAGCTGGATATCTGCTCTGTATTCCCGACCCTCAGCGCCGGTAAGAGTCAGCGACACGCGCCCGGGCTTCTTCAACATCACCAACGGGACGAGGCAGGGCTGTCCCCTCTCACCCCTGATCTTTATCCTGACTCTGGAGCCCTTCCTCTGCACAATTCGAGCAGACCCTGACATTCCGGGCTTCAGCAAGCCGACCGGAGCCCATAAGGTGGCGGCGTTTGCCGATGACCTGATATTTTTTGTCTCGGACCCACTTACCTCCCTCCCGATTCTCATGCAAGCCCTTCAGACGTATGGCTCTTTGTCCCATTTCCAGGTGAATTATAGCAAATCGTCGGCTATGAACATTTCGGTCGGCCCTGAAGTGATTCGGCATATCCGGCCGTCCGTCCCTTTTCAATGGGCTGTCTCGAAAATTAAGTACTTGGGAACCAACATCACGTCGGACCTATCCAAACTTTATGAATTTAACTATGAACCGCTAGTCGCCAAGGTGAGGAGGGATTTGGGGCTTTGGCACTCTCTGACCCTGACGTGGTTCGGGCGCTGCAGATGACAGTTCTACCGCTTGTACTTTATATCTTGCAAGCCATTCCGATTACACTGCCACCTCACTTCTTTCGATCGCTCTCCCAGGTGTTCCGAAAGTTCATTTGGTCTCACCAGAAACCACGCCAGGCCCTACACCGATTGTCACTCCATAAATACGCATTGCCCTACCTGACATAAGGTTGTATTACCGTATTGTATTAAATAGAATAGTAGACTGGCACTGCCACGGGGAGGAAAAGCAATGGGTTGCAATGGAGATGGAGGACTCACAAGGCACAGCACTGAGCTGGCCGTGGCTCTCTTTGCCTAGCCCCAGGTCCCTTAGGGCCCATCCCACACTCGGCGGTACTCTACTAGTAGCCCGGGAGACATTCCGTACCACCACCGTCTCACCTCTTCCGTCCCCAATGGTCCCCATTGTGGGTAACCCGGAGTTCGTTCCGGGTCTGCAGGGGGCACAGTTCCGTCGCCTTGCAGAAGGGGGACACTCGCGGCTGAAGGGACTTTGTGACGTCCTCGGCCAAGGTTCTCCAAGACGTTCTCAGCTTAACAGAACCCCCCCTTGACTTCATGAGTGGGATACAGCTACGCTCGTTTCTCCGACGATCGACCCGAACTCTGGGCATCTTGCGACCCCTCACGTGCTTTGAGTCGGTGTGCCATAGGGGCGAACCAGTACAACACTTCTTATCCCTGATCTATTCCATCCTGATTCAACCTGGGGAAGACTACGTTCCCCAGTTCCTTTCCAGGTGGGAGACAGACTTAGCCTGCCACTTCACGCCAGCCCAAAGACGCACGATCCTTCACTTCGCTCAGAAATCCTCATTGGCCACTAGGGTACAGGAGTCTTGCTATAAGATCCTTACTCGGTGGTATAGGGTACCCTCGCTTTTGCACAGGCTCTTTCCCCAGATTCCGGACTCATGTTGGCATTGTGCGACGGGTAGGGGGACCATGATCCACATCTTCTGGGAATACCCCAAGCTCCAACCGTTCTGGCGCGATGTTACAACTATCATTAAGCAACTCACGGCCGCGGATCTGTCCGCCAACCCCGCGGCTTGCCTGTTTCACCTAATGGAGAGACCCATCAAAAAATATAAAACCTCATTGACTATGCAGCTCCTGAATGTGGCAAAGGCATGCATTCCGCTATGCTAGAAGGCTGCAGAGCCTCCCACGAAGGCGCTGTGGTTCGCCAGGGTGAACGCTCTCAGGGACATGGAGGATCTCACAGCTACACTGCATAACACAGAGGAGGCACACCGAGAAACTTGGAGACCCTGGAATCATTTTGTATACACACATGCATACATGTCGGTGATGCTCCCCACTTGGACAGCGGCCCCACTCAGTCCGGACGGGCTGGTACCTTTTTCTTCCCTCTCCCTCTTCAACCCCCCCTTTTTTTTTGTCTCTTCCCTATCCCCGGACCCCGGGCGAGGGCCGACTAGTTTTCTTTCCTGCTCGCTCATTCCTCTCTGCTTTGTTTTCTCTATCTTATACAGCATTCTTCACGCTTGCGCTCTAGCTCATTTGTTATATATTTCAAGATGGTTTTGCAAACCTGCCAGTATAACTGGTTGCATAACTCCGTGGTGGTACTCGGATACTGAGTCATTTGCCAGCAGGGGAAATGTGCATGAGCATACTGATTGTGCTGCTGCTCGGTCATAATCCGGGAGCAAGATAATAGCTCTCTGTTAAATAATTTGACTGTATGTTTGTTCATACCTTGGTTGTTCTACCATTGGGCAAAATTGTGATGTCTGCCTGATTCATGTACCACTCTCATTTTTTCATGCTCTTATTCCTGTAATACTGTGGTTCATTTTATACCAATAAAATAAAGAATTACAAAAAAAAGAAAGTCTTACTCACCTTAGAACATGCCAAACAACACCCTGAGCAAGATGTCACCATAATCTCATTAGACGCTGAAAAAGCTTTTGATAATATCAGTCTCCAATGGTTATTCATGGTCTTGGACAAATTAGGTTTCTCTGGCCCTATTACAAATTTCATACATACAATGTACGCTTCCCCCTCAGCCCGACTAGTCACCCCCAATTTTATTTCCCCTGTTTTTTCTCTAGCTAAAGGCACACACCAAGGCTGTCCCTTGTCCCCTTTGTTATTCAATCTAGCCATAGAGCCTCTCTCCAGACAACTTAACTCACCCCAAGGGATAAGCGACATTATGGTCGGAAATAGGAGATGTCGATCAGCTCTATTTGCTGACGACATCCTCCTATTCTCCTCTAACCCCCCTAAAGACTTTCAGTACTTGACGAGCACCCTCCAGACATTCAGGGAATGCACTGGCCTGAGAATAAATTTCAATAAAAGCGAAATACTGGCCCTTAACCATCACGGGGCGGAGTCTTGGAGATCGTCCTCACCCTTTATGGTTACAAAACACTACCTACTTGGGAATTCACATTGGTAGAGAATCTTCCTCCCTCTACTCCCTAAACTACCCCCCACTTATATCCAAAATCACTAAAGAATTATTTGGGCGGGGTGCCCTCCCTCTTTCGCTCTTCGGGAGATGCCATCTAGTCAAGATGATATCATTTGCCAGATTACTTTATCCTCTACAAACGCTACCCCTTTTACTTAAACATAAAGACTTGCAAAAAATACACACCGCTATAACCACTTTTTTGTGGAAAGGCAAACGACCCAGAATAGCTCTCCAGAAACTCTGCCTCCCGAAGAGTGAGGGAGGGGCCGGTCTCCCTAACCTGAGATTTTATGACCTTGCTTGTTTATTACGATATAGTCTTGACTGGATCTCCGACATCTCCTTCTACTCTAATCATAATTTGGAGGAAGCACTTACTTCACCCTTTCAGTTGAAATCCATTATCCATGCCAAGCTATCATCCCTCCCTCCTAAGCTGAAGAGTACAAATATGAAATAGAAGTGCCGCGCTAATGTGTCAGTAAACTAAAACAAAATATAAATACACATATAAATAAAATAATCAATTCATAGTGATAAAAAGCAGCTGCTATAAAATAAAGCAAACCATAAAAAAGTCACTTAAAATTCATACTAGTGAAAGCAGCGCTTAATGGTGTTTAACTGGTTCCCGACCGCGCGCCGTCTTTTCACGGCGGCAGTCGGGGAGCCCTGCGCGAATCGCCGTAAATAAGCGGCAATTCGAATTTGGCCACCAGGGGGCGCGCGCCCCCGCCGCACTCCTGGGGAGTGTGCCCGCGGCTCAGGCGGACCCGATGTCCGCCGGCGAGCCGCGATGAGCGGCTACAGGGAAAAGAACGGGGAACCGCCGATGTAAACACGGCGGTTCCCCGCCCTGTCAGTGGGGCATGAGAGATCTACTGATCCCTGTCACTGGGATCAGTTAGATCTCTCATGCCCATGTTAGCCCAACCCCCCCACAGTAAGAACACACCCAGGGAACACACTTAACCCCTAGCTCTCCCCCTGCAGGTTAACCCCTTCACTGCCAATGACATTTACACAGTAATCAGTGGACATTTAAATTTCTGATCGCTGAATAAATGTCATTGGTCCCAAAAAAGTGTCAAAATAGTCCGACATGTCCCCCCCAATATCGCATTACCGCTAAAAATCGCAG
>BLSH010011162.1:10956-27499 GCA_018402905.1 Glandirana rugosa
TTACACTCCCCACATGAGTGAAAAACACTCTATTACATATATACGACGTAAGTTACATCTGATATATGTCCGTCACGTCCGTTACATTGGATATATGTCCGTCACATTCTTATATATATATATATATGTCGGAGTCTCCGCCGAGATTCCTATACCTAATTCCTACCCTAAGTGAAACAACTAATAACTCTATATTTGTTCGCTAAAGATAGGACTCAAGACCACTCGTGGGTTAAACGGGAACGTCGCACGACCGCGCAATTGTCAGTTAAAGCGACGCAGCGCCGAATCGCAAAAAGTGCTCTGGTCCTAAAGTGCAAAATTCTTCCGGGGCTGAAGTGGTTAAAATACAGTGCCACAACATAAATGTCCAGTGCAAATAAACAGTAATTAAAGTGCAGGTGCTACAAGTGAGTCCTCTTCAAATGTGGAACACAGCTTTGCAAATAAAGACTGAATCCTCCACCTCTGATCACCACGTGCTTGAGGGCAAATTGGGTGCTCACCAGAACTCAGGATAGAAATCGCTTGTTTATATCTCAATAATCAACAAAGTGAATCCCATCCTTAATCCATATCCTTAGAGCCGCCTCTGAGGCTGTATATATATATATATATTCTTACACTGCCTGTATATAGGTTACATTGCCTGCACTGCCTGTATATAGTCTACATTGAATGCAGCATATATACATTATCTCACAAAAAGTGAGTACACCCCTCACATTTTTGTAAAGATTTTATTATATCTTTTCATGTGACAACACTGAAGAAATGACAATTTGCTACAATGGAAAGTAGTCAGCGTACAGCTTGTATAACAGTGTAAATTTACTGTCCCCTCAAAAATAACTCAACACACAGCCATTAATGTCTAAACCGCTGGCAACAAAAGTGAGTACACCCCTAAGTCAAAATGTCCAAATTAGGCCCAATTAGCCATTTCCCTCCCCGGTGTCACGTGACTAGTTAGTGTTACAAGGTCTCAGGTGCGAATGGGGAGCAGGTGTGTTAAATGTGGTGATGTCTCTCTCTCTCTCGTACAGGTCACTGGAAGTTCAACATGGCACCTCATGGCAAAGAACTCTCTGAAGATCTGAAAAGAATTGCTCTACATAAATATGGCCTAGGCTATAAGAAGATTGCTAAGACCCTGAAACTAAGCTGCAGCATGGTGGCCGAGACCATATAGTGGTTTAACAAGACAGGTTCCACTCAGAACAGGCCTCGCCATGGTCAGCCAAATAAGTTATGTGCACGTGCTCAGCTTCATATCCAGAGGTTTTCTTTGGGAAATAGATGTATGAGTGCTGCCAGCATTGCTACAGAGGTTGAAAGGGGGGGAGGGGTCAGCACACGACATCAAATTGGTCTACATGGATGTCGTCCCAGAAGGAAGCCTCTTCTAAGGATGATGCACAAGAAAGCCTGCAAACAGTTTGCTGAAGACAAGCAGACTAAGGACATGGATTACTGGTCCTGTGGTGTGATGAGATCAAGATAAACTTATTTGGTTCAGATGGTGTCAAGCGTGTGTGGCGGCAACCAGGTGAGGAGTACAAAGACAAGTATGTCTTGCCTACAGTCAAGCATGGTGGTGGGGTGTCATGGTCTGAGGCTGCATGAGTGCTGCCAGCAATGGGGAGCTACATGTCTTTTGCTGGTCTTATTTTCCATAGCTGTCCCCATTGAGGGAGAATCATTCATCCCACAGCCAGTGGTGACACTTCCTATACAGCAAGATAGAGTTCTTTATGGACTATAGCCAGCGAGTATTAACCCCCGGCATACTGGTTTATAACAAACTAGTTTGAAACTCATCTAAACTCCTTTTCACAGCAAGTTTTGTCTGTTTCAAGCACACTTAAATAAGTGGTTTTGTATTTCACTTTTAAAGTTTATGGTATTGTTTGGAATGATCATGTTTTTTCTATTATGGTAACACGAATGTACAGGGTTGGTCAGACTCAGCCCATCACAGTGGTGTTTTGTGGAAATGTTATGTTTGTATGATTAGCACTAGGTAAGCGCCAGATACACCTGAGTAACCTATATACTGTTCCTACACTGTATATCTAACTATCTGTATACTAAGCTGTCTAAACGCTGCTAACTAACCTCTCTTTCTCTATCTCCATTGCCACACACTACATATGGCCGCTGTTGAAGCTGCCTTATATAGTGTGGGCGTGGATTGAGCCCCCTGAGCCTTGATTGTCCAAAGGCACCCTGCCTTTGGCCAATCATGGCTCTCACAGCAGAATGCATTGTTATTGGTCCAAGCATGCAGGTCATGTGGCCCTCTGTGTACAACCTGTGCTGATGACCCCGGACTTCACCAAGGACTTTGTGTTGCAGACCGATGCCTCTGATGTGGGTCTAGGGGCTGTACTGTCCCAGATCAGGGATAGGGAGGAGCACCTGGTTGTATACCTAAGCCAGAAACTAAACCGGCATGAGAAAAATTATGCCATAGTCAAGAAGGAATGTCTCGCTATTAAATGGGCCTAAGGTATTATTTATTGGGCAGGCCGTTTAGACTGGTCACCAACAATGCCCCCCCTAAAGTGGATATGTGACAACAGGGAAAAAAATAGTCAGGTGACAAGGTGGTTTTTGGCCCTACAGCCCTACAAATTTACAGTGGAACATAGGGCGGAAAAGTTGCAGAATAATGCAGATGCTCTTTCCTGGGTCCACTGTATGGGTGTGACAGTTGCTCAGCCGCAGGGGCTTGAGCGGGGGGATATGTGATTTTATCTGAGGCGAGATAGTCAACGGGAGATATTTGTTGCCTCACATGCGTTCACTTGGTGTGGAATAGTGGGAGTCTGACCCGGGTTTTGCTAGCCACTGTGGCAGAGCTGGTTCTGGCCCGGAGTTTCTGGTCCACCCAAATCCCTCTTCAGCTGTTTAAAATAACCAGGAAGAGATCTCAGTTGTGCTCTGGACTGGGACTCAGTATGCCTACACTGAGAGAGCTACACCTGGAGAGTTGGTTGCTCTAGGAACTGCAAGAGAAAAGGTTTGCTTTTGTTTTGTTTGAAGGTGTCAGGGACAAGCCCGGCATCGTATAGAGAGGTACCCTGATCTGTATTAGTTTAGCACCAGACAGCAAGGTTTTGTGTTGCTATTTTGTTTGTTTTATGACTCACAAACTTTTACAAAAATAAAACTGCTAACTCGCCAGATTTTAAGAAACTTTTTCTTCCCGCTACCTTTTTCCCAGGAAAGGTGATCCACAGGAGCTAATCTCCCACAATATGTATGGCCATACATATAGGAACTAAAGTTCAAATAGGTGCATGTGCGTGCATGCATCTCTTTGTTATAGATGTGTTGTCATATAAATTGTACATATTTTTTCACAAAATTTAGATTTAAGCATTTGATACGCATACATAAATATTGTGTAAACAAATCGGAAACCATCAAGTGGCTGTGTGGGTAGCAGGGGCTTATTAGAGTACCAAATGAACCACACAGATATACACAAATTGTATTAGATGTATGACTGTTTGGTACATTTGGTACTCTAATAGGCTCCTGCCACCCATGCAACCAATTGATGGTTTGCTTTTTGTTTGCAAGTCTTTGCTTGAGGCTGGGTACTGAAGCAATCTCCAAGTGCATGTATTTATTACAGTCTATCAATAATGTGTAAGTTAAATTCCATAGGCTTAGAAAATTCCATTTGTAAATGGATAGAAAACTGGCCAAATGATTGTATACAGAGAGTAGTGATTAACCAGTTCCATACCAGGCCATAGTCAAATGATACCGGCAGGAACACTCTCCCATCCTGGGTGGGCGTCATATGACTGCCTCCTTTTCTCACCACTACTGCTGGTCCCCGGGGGCCCGCAGCATGGAGATCAGTGATCAGGCGCGTCCTTTGGGACACAGCCCATCCCCGATCAAGATAAAGCTTGATCAATCAGAGCTGGTCACTTTGGAGATCCGGGGGCATGCCGCTTGTGTGCACCCCTGGGGGCGGGCAGTGCGGTGATCAGGGTTGAGGCTTGTCCCTCGGACAAAGCCCAGCCCCGATCAGGGTAAAGAGCCAATGAAATTGGCTCTTTATCATGTAACCAATTGTGTCTAGTCACAGCCGGTCACAAATGTAAACAAACCACAGATCCAGTGTGAGAAGGAGATCAGGGAACAGTGAGTTACCACATTACTGTGAATACTACTGTGCCCGGATTGCCCCCCCCTTGAATAAAGAGGACCTGTCATCATCCCATCTGAGTACCAGTCTGTGAGCTCATCAGAGTACCTGTCATCCATCCCATCTGAGTACCTGTCATCCCCTCAGAGTACCTGTCATCCCGTCAGAGTACATGTCACCCTGTCGGAGTACCTGTCACCCTGTCAGAGTACCTGTCACCCCGTCTGAGTACCTGTCACCCCGTCAGAGTACCTGTTATCCTGTCTGAGCACCTGACATCCCATCAGGAGTACCTGTCCCATGAGCCCATCAGGAGTACCTGTCCCATGAGCCCATCAGGAGTACCTGTCCCGTGAGCACTTGTCTGTGCAGCCAATTACTACTTACATGCAGCCAATTAGTCCCTGGTGTGCAGCCCATTAGTCCCTGACATGCAGCCCATTAGTCTTTGATGTACAGCCCATCACTGCCTGTCGTGCACCCATAACTACCTGTCAGGCAGCATCAGTGTCACCCGTCATACAACCACCATGTCCAGAAAAGTATACACTTCAGAAGAGGCATAGCAAATACTAAGCCTGACCGATTAGAGCAGCGACGAGCTCTCACCGCCCAGTTACAGTTCTGATTCCAGCTCCGATTCTGGTTCGGAATATGAGCCCGTCAAAGGCAATACATCAGCATCCAAATCAGAGGAGGAAGTAGTCCGTCCTAAAAGAAGATGGTCTGAAGACCAGGCAGCTACCATTTGCCAATCGGCAAATGCCAACAGCACTAGACCCCAGGAGGAAAGGCCCAGTACAAGCGCTGGAATTTCACAGCAAAGAATTAGGGCCCAAACCCAGCTTCTGGGTGCCTTGGCAAACCGATTGAGGCTGCCTTCTAGCACAGGGTCAGCCACAATCCCCCCTTTCACAGCACAGACAGGTGTGCAGGTCAACACCCAAGGTTTCTCTGAAATAGATTTTTAAAATGTATTTTTCCCTGATGACTTAGTTCAAAGCATCATGGACCAAACAAATCTTTTTGCCCATCAATTTATAGAAAACAACCCCAACTCAAGCTATGTCCGCCCTTTCGATTTTTTTTTAGGCCTTACAATCAAAATGGGGCTTACAAAAAAAAATAAAAAAAAAATGAAGTGCATGCATATTGGTCTACCAACCCCATTCACCACATGCCAATTTTTTCAGCTGTCATGTGCAGGTCCCGAAGTGGAACCCCTGAGTGTCCAATGTACATGGGAATAAATGGGTAAAAAGTCTGGGAGTTGGCATTCCTACTCTTCCAAAAGGGGTATCACATGCACATGGACAATTGCTATACTAGTTTGCCCCTTTTCCTCCACTTATACCTGAAGAAAACTTTGGCCTGCGGTACAGCAAGAAAAAAGAGGAAGGGCTTCTCACAACATCTAGTGCCCACAAGGCTACAAAGGGGGAAATCAGAAAGCCTGAGGAATGAGGAAGTATTGGCCGTGAAGTGGAGCAATAGGAAAGATGTGTACATCATGTCCACCATCCTTGATGACACCTCGGTGGAACTTTGCAGAAGACATGGTCCCGTTTGAAAGCCTTTCTGTATCCACGAGTACAGTAAGTTCATGAGGGGGTGGATTTACATGATCAAATGTTGCAGCCATACCTATCAACATGAAAGTCCCTCTTCTGGTATATAAAAGTCGCAATTTACTTTTTACATTTAGCCATTTATATTGCATTCATCACCTATCAAAAAACAACGGAAATACACAACACCTTCCTAAAATGTATTGAAGACATTGTCACTGCCCTGATCTATCAGTAAGGACCCCCCCCCCAGAAGGCATTCGCTCGAATTGTGTAGCAGACTGCATGAGCGGCGTTTTCCTGACAATATTCCACCATCAGCAACTGGAAGAAGATGCCAAAAAAATGTTGGGTGTGAACCAAAAGAAGAGTTAGGAAAGACACCAGTTTCCATTGTCCCCAATGTCCCTCCCAACCTGGCCTTTGCATCGGAGAATGCTTCAGATGCTATCACACTCTCATAAACTATTAGCCCATATTTCTAATAGATTGCCATTTCCCCATTTTCAATTTCTGTGCTGATTATTTACCTGGTGCCTCAACCAACCATATCACTGCCTTCCATGTGAACTGACCCTGGCCTATTTATCAACTATGCCTCTGCCTGCCATCTGCATTGTTTATCTGCCATGTTTCTGCCTTTCACATGAACTGACCTTGGATTGTATCAACTATGCCTCTCCCTACCGTCTATTTCTGCCTTTTACCTGCACTGACCTCGGCCTGTTGACCATGTTTTTGCCTGCCCCTTGGACTGATCTTTCACCCTGCTACACAGGGGTCTCACATATGTGAAGGGCTTCAGAATAGTATTCTGAGTTGACCAAACCAGTTTTTGATTTTCTCTTTCCTTTGTAATTCCCAGAACAGAGTCTGGAGTCTGAAGGCTTCAAAGTGATTTGGGTGGGAGAAGCCGCTACCGTTGTCCCCAATCTTTCCTGACCGAGGCCTTAAGCTTAATGGCCCAATACTTTGGCTGTGCTGACAATTTCTCTGCCTGCACTGACCCATGACTTTTTATGAACCATGTGCCTGTTGCCTGGACCAATACTTTGGCTGTACTGACCATATCTCTGCCTGCTGCCTGTACTAACTATGGACAGTATTCCTGCCTGCTGCATGGATGATCCTTTCACTGCTGCTGACCACATCCCTGCCTGCTACCTGGACCAATGCCGGCAATATCTCTACCTGTACTGACTATGGATAGTATTCCTGCGTGCTGCCTGTTTTGCTGTCGCTGACCACATTCCTGCCTGCTGCCTGGACCAATGCTCTCCTCTGTAGACCACTGCACTACTAAACCTGCAGGTAATCTTTTGTTTACCCTTTGCTCAGCAGAATGTATTTTGGTTTGTAATTGGTATTTACAGTACATGCTATGTGTTAGAACTATGAAGGGCCTTCAACAATGTGATAGGTTGGCAGGAATTTATGTGTGTATCTTATGTCCCTAGAACTCATGAAGGTGCTACTTGGATGTTGGGCTCCTGTATGTGGCTAATCTGTGTAAAAGTCTCACACATGTGGTATCACCATACTCAGGAGGAGTAGCAGAATGTATTTTGGGGTGTCATTTTTGCTATGCGCATGCTATGTGTTGGAAATATCTTATAAATTGACAACTTTGTGTAAAAAAATGTGTTTTCATTTGTTTTCCACATTTTCCAAAAACGTCTGGAAAAAAAGGAACCGTTCAAAAGACTCATTATGGCTCATAGATTATATGTTGGGGTGTTTGCTTTCCAAAATGGGGTCATTTTGTGGGCGCTCCCATTGGCCTGGTGCTCCAGGGCCTCCAAAAGGGTGATGGGTTGTCAGGAAATTATATGTGTAATTTATGCTCTTAGAATGCTTGACGGTGTTACTTGGATGTTGGGCCTCTGTATGTGGCCAGGCTGTGTAAAAGTCTCACACATGTGGTATTGGCATACTCATGAAAAGTGGCAGAATATATTTTGGGTGTCATTTTTTCTACGTACTTATGATATGTGTTGGAAATATCTTATAAATGTGTTTACTTTGTGTAAAAAAATGTGTTTTCATTTTTTTTCCACATTTTCCAATAACTTCTGGAAAAAATGAACTGTTCAAAAGACTCATTAAGCCTCATAAATTATACGTTGTTGTGTTTGCTTCCCAAAATGGGGTAATTTTGTGGGTGTTTGCATTGTCTTGGTGCTCCAGGGCCATCAAAAGTGTGATAGGTCATCATCAAATTAGATGTGTAATTTATGCTCCTAGGAGGCCTGGAGGCCTAGGAACGCCTGGAGGTTCTACTTGGATGTTGGGCCTTTGTATGTGGCCAGGCTGTATAAAAGTCTCACACATGTAGTATTGCTGTACTCAAGAGGAGTAGCAGAATGTATTTTGGGGTGTAATTGCAAGTATGCATGTGCTGTGTGAGAGAAATAATGTGTTAATATGACAATTTTGTGTAAAAAAAAAAATCTTAATTTTCCCAAGAATTGTAGGAAAAAATTACAACTTCAAAAAACTCACCATGCCTCTTATTAAATACCTTGGATTATCTGCCTTCCAAAAAGGGGTAGTTTGGGGGGTATTTGTACTGGCTTGTTAATATCTCAAGAAATGAGATTGTCAGGTGTGCTAAATTTTCAATGGTTTGCACCATAGCTTGCAGACTCTATAACTTTCACAGAGATTAAATAATATACACAAATTTGGGTATTTTTACCAAAGGTATGTAGCAGTATACATTTTGGCCCAAATTTATGAAGAAACATGACTTATTTGCAAAACTATACAATAGAAAATAAATACCACCAAAAGAAAGCTCTATTTATGAGAAAAAAATGATAACATTTTTGTTTGGGTACAGTGTAGCATGACTGCGTAATTGTCATTCAAAGTTTAGGAGCACTGAAAGCAGAAAACTGGTCTGGGCAGGAAGGGTGTATAAGAGCCCTGTATTGAAGTGGTTAATGATTCATATACTAAAGGTTATTAATGGTGTACCCCAAGGTTCAATGATGGGACTACAGTGCTGCCTATTAGTAATGTGGGGAAGATTTACAGTGCATTTTTGGATTTGTTTATATAGTCTTATGCTTATTAAAGCAGTGCCACCCACAACTGGAACTTCTGCTCGTCGGACTCCTCCCCCCCACCGGTGCTACATTTGGCACCTTTTGGTGGGGGGGGGGGTGGAGAGGATACCTGTCTTTGATAGGTATCCTGTCCCCACTTCCAGAAGACTGACCATGGAAAATTACATCAGCAGCCTGGTCCCCCTCATCCTCGCTCTTCTTCTGCCATCCTCCCTCCTCTTCTGCATGCTCAGTAGAGGCCCAGCCATGAAGCCAAAAGGCTACACTGCTGGGTTCCCTTAGTAACAATGGATGCGGCAGGACCCGCCCAGCCGATCCGAAGATCGCCTGTGGTACTGACTTCGCTGGACTCCAGGACAGGTAAGTGTCCCAATGTTAAAAGTCAGCAGCTACAATATGTGTAGCTGCTGACTTTTAATTGTTAAAGGGGCGGCAGACTTCCTCTTTAAAGTGGACTAATACATCAGTAATTGGGTGGTTCATTGTGTGTATGTGCCCATGGTCATCCTTTGATGAAAATTACATTGACTTTGTTGGGGAGATATACTTGCTTTTTAAATATTAATGTCACATTCATCCATACATCTTTGTGCGCTGCCACTGTATTTCAGCTCCCATGGCTGGTGAGCACAGCGCCTTGGCATACAGACTGTTTATTGATCTTGACATGTTGATGAAATGAATTTCATACGATGACCACCCTATTCACCGGCTGACCAGCTAGACCCCCAGATATCTGGAGACACCAATGAGACACGTGAAGCAGGCCGTGTGTCTAAAAGATGCCTGATTTATTAAAGCGAAAGGCATTGCTTGAATTTAGTATTGAGACAAAGACAGGTGTGGTTACAAAACTGTGTAAGTGTTAATTAACTGGTATAAACTGGTTCTGTGGCCTGTCCACCAGAGGTTGAATAACCTGTGACCAATAGGTGCCTTTACAAGAGATGGTCTAGGGTGTTTGTCTCCATTCCAAGAACAAGCTAATTACAGGTTACAAGTCATGCGGCGTGGAGAAATTCTAACAAAAAGAAACAGAATACAGATATATCTTATAACACACAAAATGGAGCCTAAATCTAAAATGGAAGCTAAGAACAAAATGGATACTTATATGCTCTTACAATCGCCTCTTAAAACATAAACATTTCTATGTCTTAAGGTGTACTTTAACCACTTCAATACTATGCACTTAGAACACTTTACTACCAGACCAATTTTCAGTTTTCAGTGCTGTTGCGCTTTGTATGACAATTGCGCGGTCGTGCGACGCTGTACCCAAACAGATTTTTTATCATTTTTTCCCACAAATAGAGCTTTCTTTTGGTGGTATTTGATCACCCCTGCGGCTTTTATTTTTTGCGCTACAAATAAAAAAAGACCGAAAATTTTGAAAAAAAACAAAAAATCTCTATTTTTGTCACAAAACTTTGTAAATAAGTAAATTTTCTCCATCACTGGTGGGCACTGATGAGGCTACACTGACGGGCACTGATGTGGCAGTACTGATTGGCACTGATGAGGTGGCACTGATGAGGTGGCACTGATGATGAGGCACTTATATGCAGCAATGATGAGCACTGTTAGGCGGCACTGATAAGCAGCACTGACGGGTACTGAGAGGTGGCACTGATATACAGCACTGATGGGCACTGATATGCAGCACTGACGGACACTGCTAAGCGGCACTGATGGGCACTAATAGACAGCACTGATTGGCACGCATAGGCGGCACTGGGCACTGATAGGTGGCACTGATGGGCACTGGTAAGTGGCAATAGTGGGCACTGATATGTGGCACTGGTATGCATTGATAGGGGCACTTGTGCGCACTGATAGGGGCACTGGTGGGCACTGGTGGGCATATACATTGATAGGGGCTCATTCCCTGGTGGTCTAGGGTGGCATCTGAAGGTGGCACTGTGTGCCATCCACATTGGGCAGTATGTCACTTACCTGGTGGTCTAGGGGGGTCTCCCTGGTGGTCCAGATCGGCTCCCTGGTGGTCCCTGGTCGGCTCCCTGGTGTTCCTGGGTGGGCGCATCGCTGGTGGTCCCTGGGCAGGCTCCCTGGTGGTCTAGGGTGGCGATCCGAGGGAGGGCTGTGCTGATAAATCATCAGCACAAACCCTCCCTGTCAGGGATGCAGCCGATCGGCTCTCCCCTCCTCAGGTCTGCAGACCTGAGTACAGGAAAGCCGATAAAAGGCTTTCCTGTATTACACTGTGACCAGCCTTGATTGGTCACGGCTGGTCACATGGTAAAGTGCTTCGGATGGAAGCACTTTACCGAGATCGGTATTGCGGGGGGTCAGACTGACCTCCCACACCACCGATCGCCGCAATGTGCGCCCCCCGGACGCGTGGCGGCTTGTTATCCTGAGGACGTCATATGACGTCCAGTCAGGATAACTAAGCCACTTCCCGGCCGTCATTCTGCATACGGCAGTCGGGAAGTGGTTAAGGACGTTGAAGGGCAAGATATATCTTATTTACAGCAGCTGGTTTAGAGGGTTGAGTAGTGTAACATTCATAATCCTCAGTAACTTCACATAACCCTGTAAGGGCAGCACTCATGCTTTCTATGGCTAGATCATGCATTTCTACTTGTTTCCTTAGTGCTTTCTGTTCAATACTCAAAAGTTTTATATTAGCTGAATTCTTTGCCATGATATCATCAATAATCCTAGAGTAATTATTTAACCTCTTCATTAATTATATTCCCCAACCTGTCCATGTGGGAAACCAGGACCAGGTCTTGACTTTTTCATTGAAATGTTCTCTTTTTACTTTATGTTTAAGGGGGTATCTAGGGTGGGGACTGGCTTGAATAAAGTGTTCCCCTTTCTCATTTCCCACTATACCCATTATTGGAGCCAGTGAAACAAGGTATCACCATCCTGCATCATATGTAGGGATCCATGAATAGCAATTCTTGCCACAACATACAGTATATAAATGTTATCTCCTAGGGCATAGGGCAATATGTTGGAATTAGTAGACCGCATGACAGATACACATAGTAATTCAAGTTTGCCCTGGGGAGAGGAAGAATTCAGAGCGTATAGGGTGGGATTCAGCTTTTTACTAGTTAGTCTTATTTCCAAACACGCACCCTGGCTCACAAATCATATAATGCTTCCAACTGTACCTAAACAGAACATCAACAATGAAGAAAGCACCTGACTATTTGTAACTAAAAAGAATAATTCTCCCACCCCCCGGTTTACCTTAAATTAAAAATGGGGGATCTAAAGTATATCTAATCTAAAGTGTAGATACATACTTTCCTCAAAACATCTCATTCAACTATGTTAGGGAAGAAAAATATAGAAAAATCCAAACTTAAAAAAAACTATATGTTGGACTAACAGAAGAACACCAAACTTCTCCTTTCGAAAGCACAGGGGCAGGTATAAACATCAAACTTTCCTTTCCAAGAGTTTAAACTTGTAGAAACTTGTCAAAGTCCTCCATACCTGGTGATGCACAACAGAGTCTTACATATCCGGTGATCAGATCGCAGCTGCAGAACAACAATTGCAATGCTGTAGAACTGAAAGAACTGTAGAATACAAAGTCCATATCCTCCGGACTAGTGCAGCTAAAAAGTGCAGGCACATAATCACATGGTAGCTGGAACTTTACAGACAGTTCAGGCACTTGACCATCAGAGCAGATAAAACAGTTCAGGTACGTCACCATCATATTCAGGTACTTGACCATGATAGCGGATGGAAGAGTTCAGGTATTCAACCATCAGAACAGGTATAACTATAATGTGCACTAACAGTTCAGCTCCTGATCATTGGCAAAGTCTTTATAGACGGTTGCTGCTGTCAAATGTGTTTGTCTCCTTTCTCCAATATGCTTGTGGTTGATGTCAAGGCAGGTGTGCTACCAAGACCACCAGTCCAATCTTCCATACTTAACAATAATACCCATATAGCCCATCATGAATTTCGATTTCTGAACAGTTAAATCCACAATCCCTAGTGATCTGGCCTCACGCTAAAAGTAAAAACTCAGCTTTTCTTGTTCAGGGTGAAATCTTGGTACAGGAACACCATCACCCATCTCCAATTTGAACTCTACACTTGTATCTAAACTTAACAATGTCCAACCATAGGCCAACTTCAAACCACTTAATTTGTGTATTTCCTCTGTGTACTCCGGTCTCCTCCCACACTAAAGACATTCTGGCAGGCTAACTGGCTCTTGTCTACACTGACCACAATGCAGTCAAGTCCATAAATATTGGGACATGGACACAATTCTAATCTTTTTGGCTCTATACACCACCACAATGGATTTGAAATGAAACAAACTACCGTAGATGTGCTTTAACTGCAGATTTTCAGATTTAATTTGAGGTTATTTACATCCAAATCAGCTGAACGGTGTAGGAATTACAACAGTTTGTATATGTGCCTCCCACTTTTTAAGGGACCAAAAGTAATGGGACAATTGGCTGCTCAGCAGTTCCATGGCCAGGTGCGTGTTATTCCCTCATTATCCCATTTACAAGGAGCAGATAAAAGGTGCAGAGTTCATTTCAAGTGTGCTATTTGCATTTGGAATCTGTTGCTGTCAACTCTCAATATGAGATCTAAAGAGCTGTCACTATCAGTGAAGCAAGCTATCATTAGGTTGAACAAACAAAACAAACCCATCAGATAGATAGCAAAAACATTAGGTGTGGCCAAGTCAACTGTTTGGAACATCCTTAAAAAGAAAGAACGCACCGGTGAGCTCAGTAACACCAAAAGACCCGGAAGACCATGGAAAACAACTGTGGTGGATGACCAAAGAATTATTTCCCTGGTGAAGAAAACACCCTTCACAATAGTTGGCCAGATCAATAACACTCTCCAGGAGATAGGTGTATGTGTGTCAAAGTCAACAATCAAGAGAAGACTTCACCAGAGTGAATACAGAGGGTTCAGCACAAGATGTAAACCATTGGTGAGCCTGAAAAACAGGAAGGCCAGATTAGAGTTTGCCAAACAACATCTAAAAAAGCCTTCACAGTTTTGGAACAGCATCCTATGGACAGATGAGACCAAGATCCACTTGTACCAGAGGGATGGGAAGAGAAGAGTATGGAGAAGGAAAGGAACTGTTCATGATCCAAAGCATACCACCTGATCAGTGAAACATGGTGGTGGTAGTGTCGTGGCGTGGGCATGTATGGCTGCCAATGGAACTGGTTCTCTTGTATTTATTGATGATGTGACTGCTGACAAAAGCAACAGGATGAATTCTGAAGTCTTTCGGGCAATATTATCTGCTCATATTCAGCCAAATGCTTCAGAAGTCATTGGATGGCACTCCACAGTGCAGATGGACAATGACCCAAAGCATACTGCAAAAGCAACCAAATAGTTTTTTAAGGGAAAGAAGTGGAATGTTATGCAATGGCCAAGTCAATCACCTGCTCTGAATCTGATTGAGCATGCATTTCACTTGCTGAAGACAAAACTGAAGGGAAAATGCTCCAAGAACAAGCAAGAACTGAAGACAGTTGCATTAGAGGCCTGGCAGAGCATCACCAGGGATGAAACCCAGCGTCTGGTGATGTCTATGCGTTCTAGACTTCAGGCTGTAATTGACTGCAAAGGATTTGCAACCAAGTATTAAAAAGTGAAAGTTTGATTTATGATTGTTAATCTGTCCCATTACTTTTGGTACCATAAAAAGTGGGAGGCACATATACAAACTGTAATTCCTTCACCGTTCACCTGATTTGGATGTAAATACCCTCAAATTAAAGCCGAAAGTCTGCAGTTAAAGCACATCTTGTTTTTTTCATTTCAAATCCATTGTGGTGGTGTATAGAGCCAAAAAGATTAGAATTGTGTAGATGTCCCAATATTTATGGACCTGACTGTATGTGTGTACAAACTACCCACAGCTAATGTGTCACTATACTCTACATGCCAGTTCCACACCCAAGCAATCGGGGAGAATTGAGGAAAACCAAACCTGGAAACCTATTTCATTTCATAAACATTTACCAAGAAAATTGTATCAAACGTGGTGGCCAAAGGATCACTAAGTGTCAGATATAACAATCTATATATACAGTTTTACAGCACCTTTATTTTGAAGAAATGGGTTTAAAATTTGCAACCATTGCAGTAATCATGATTATCTTTGATTGAGTGGACAATAAAATAACTTTCTTTCACAATGAATGACATGATTAGCTTGAATTCAAACAGTCATACAGAAAAATGTACATCAAACCAAACGCTAGTTGTGTAAAACCTTTAACTTTTAGTATCACCCATTCTCTTCCTGTACTGTGCACATCCTGTGGACTCTGTTTTTTTTTTTTTCACACTCCAACAGTGGCTCTGCATTACAGGCCACTGCAATGATTATGGCAGAATCTATTAAAGTAGATCCTGCTATAAATCAAGCTAAATACACACAGGAAAGGACAGTAGAGGAAGATAATCAACCACATTTAATGTAAATCTTTGGGTATTCTTACACCCTTCTGAAACATTAGAAATATGTAAACCATCCCAAATGCAACACAATATTACTATTGATCAGACGCTAGTATTTCTTCAGATTTCAGATTCAACCTAATCAGAGAAAAAAGGTAGCTACCCATCATGCAGCATCAAAATTATTAGCAGCTCTGTTTACAGTTATAACAAAAACTGTCATTACATTCATATCAACAATAAAGACAATGCAAGTTGTCAATGTATGCTGTAATCTTCATCTTTAGTTCTTGGACATCAAACCATATCAGACAAGTGGATTGATGCTGTTTAGCACTATCTAGGAACTAAACAAAATAAAAGGTCTTAGTGCATTATCATTATATTTCCCACCTAGAAATAAACATATGGTTAGCACTAGTGTTGAGCGAACCCGGACTGTAACGTTCGGGTCCGTACCGAACTTTCGGGTGTCATTTCAAAAACGTTCGGGTTTGGGTTCTGGTAGTTGATCACGCATGTTGAATAGCTGAAGGACAGCCAATCAACAAGCGTTTCACTGGTTTGCCTTTAGAAGCCATCACAGCCATGCCTACTAATGGCATGGCTGTGATTGGCCAGTGCATCATGTGACCCAGCCTCTTTATAAGCTGGAGTCACAGTGCTGCATGTCACATGCTCTTGGGTTAGTGTAGGGAGAGGATGCTGCCGGTGCTTTTGTGAGGGAGAGATTGCAGACATTTTAACATCTGATCCTGCATCCTGAGATTACTATTGCTGTTGCTCTGAGGGACAGATTGCAGAAATTTGAGATTTCACATACTGCTGCTTTGAGTGACAGATTGCAGATCAAACTCTGCATAACGCAACGATCGCTACAATCGTGCACAACGATCAGATTGTTGGAGTAATTTGAGATTTCACATACTGCTGCTTTGAGTGAAGATTGCAGATCAAACCCTACCTAACACAATGATCGTTACGATCGTACACAATGATCAGATTATGGGATCGTACACAATGATCAGATTGTGGGAGTAATTTGAGATTTCACATACTGCTGCTTTGAGTGACAGATTGCAGATCAAACCCTGCATTACACAACGATCTGACTGCACTAGGTAGAGGCTTCTGCTTAGAGGGACAGATTATTGTTCAAAAATCATTGCCTACTCCTATAGGGCCAGCTGTTGCTGTAAGTGACACATTATTGTTCAAAAATCATCTCCTAGTTCTAAAGGGAGAGTTTCCAGCTGTTGCTTAGAGGGACAGATTAT
>BLSH010011162.1:47239-66083 GCA_018402905.1 Glandirana rugosa
AGGGAGGTTCTCGAACGTTTAATAACTACAATTCGATTGACCAGAGGGTCCATCAAGGGTCCCTATATAGAACCAGGAAAAAATATATAATCATGATGTAACCGAAAGGAAGTCAGTCGACCATAGTATGGTCAGTCTTTTGACGAGAATTTCTAATCCATGTTCCCAGACCGTTCCGGGACAAAGTTCGGGTTCTGTCCGGACCCGAACCCGGACTTTGTCCCGAAGTTCGGCCGAACCAGCAGAACCCGGACTTCTAGAAGTTCGCTCAACTCTACTCATGACACATCACAGGAAGCACTCTTGTGGCTGACTGAGGATGAAATCAGGAATAGGCTTGAAAAACTGAACACCAATAAGTCACCGGGCCCAGATGGCTTACACCCAAGGGTCCTTAAGGAACTTAGCCAAGTTATTGCCAGACCCTTGTACCTAATCTTTAAGAGCAGTTTTCTGACTGGTATGATACCAGCTGACTGAAGGAAAGCCAATGTAGTACTAATATATAAAAAAGGACCAAGATATATCCCTGGGAACTACCTGGGAGACCAGTTAGCTTAACATCAATAATTTGCAAGCTCTTGGAGGGAATAAAAAGGGATTATATACATGATTATTGTAACGAGAACGGTATCATTAGCGGTAATCAACATGGTTTCATGAAGAATCGTTCTTGCCAAACCAATCTATTAACCTTCTATGAGGAGGTGAGCTGCCACCTAGATAAAGGAAGGCCTGTAGACGTGGTGTATCTGGACTTTGCAAAAGCATTTGATACAGTTCCCCATAAATGTTTACTGTACAAACTAAGATCCCTCAACATGGATCAAAGGGAGAGTACCTGGATTGAAAACTGGCTGCAGGGGAGAGCCCAGAGGGTGGTGATAAATGGGGAATACTCAGAATGGTCTGGTGTAGAAAGTGGGGTTCCCCAGGGTTCTGTCCTGGGACCAATCCTATTCAATTTATTCATAAATGATTTGGAGGATGGGGTGAACAGCTCACGGATGATACCAAGCTAAGCAGGGCTATAAATTCTCCACAGGATGTGGAAACTTTGCAAGAAGATCTGAATAAATTAATGGGGTGGGCAGACAAATGGCAAATGAGATTTAACGTAGAAAAATGTAAGATAATGCATTTGGGTACCAAGAACATGAACGTAAACTACTCACTAGGGGGAGAGGCCCTGGGGGAAACTAGCATGGAAAAAGTCCTCGGGGTCCTAGTAGAGAATAGGCTCAGCAGTGGCATGCAATGCCAAGCTGCTGCAAGCAAAGCTAACAAAGTGTTGGCATGCATCAAGAAAGGGATTAACTTCAGGGATAAATCAATAATTCTCCCACTATACAAGTCTCTGGTGAGGCCGCACCTGGAGTATGCCGTCCAGTTCTGGGCACCAGTCCTCAGGAAGGATGTCCAGGTATTGGAAAGGGTTCAGAGAAGGGCCACAAAGCTAATTAAGGGATTGGAAGACCTTAGTTATGGGGAAAGATTACAAGCACTGAACTTATTCTCTCTGGAGAAGAGACGCTTGAGAGGGGATATGATTTCAATGTACAAATATTGTACTGGTGACCTCACTATAGGGACAAAACTATTCAGCGCAAGGGAGTACACAAAGACACGCGGCCATTCACTAAGAATAGAAGAAAGGCGTTTTAACCTTAAAATGCGTAGAGGTTTCTTTACGGTAAGAGCAGTGAGAATGTGGAATTCTCTTCCATAAGCAGTAGTTTCTACTGGTAGTATAGATAAATTCAAAAAACTACTAGATGCACACCTAAGGGACCACAGCATTGAGGGAAATACAATGTAATACTGACATAAAAGCACACACATAGGTTGGACTTGATGGACTTGTGTCTTTTTTCAACCTCGCTGACTATGTAACTATGTAACCCTTCTGAGTACCCGAGTACTTATCACCAGCTCATCAGAGTGCCGAGTGCCGGTCACCAGTCCATCTGAGTACCTGTCACTAGCCCATCTGAGTACCTTAGTACCTGTCACTAGTCCATCTGAGTACCCGAGTACCTGTCACTAGCCCATCTGAGTACCCAAGTACCTTTCAATAGCCCATCTGAGTACCCTAGTACCTGTTACTAGTCCATCTGAGTACCCGAGTGCCTGTCACTAGCCCATCTGAGTACCCAAGTACCTGTCAACAGGCCATCTGAGTACCCAAGTACCTGTCACCAGACCATCTGAGTACCCGAGTACCTGTCACTAGCCCATCTGAGTACCCTAGTACCTGTCACTAGTCCATCTGAGTACCCGAGTACCTGTCACTAGCCCATCTGAGTACCCAAGTACCTTTCAAAAGCCCATCTGAGTACCCTAGTACCAGTCACTAGTCCATCTGAGTACCCGAGTGCCTGTCACTAGCCCATCTGAGTACACAAGTACCTGTCAACAGGCCATCTAAGTACCCGAGTACCTGTCACCAGCCCATCAGAGTACCCGAGAACTTTTTACTAGCCCATCAGAGTACCCGAGTACCTTTTACCAGCCCATCTGAGTACCCGAGTACCTTTTACTAATCCATCAGAGTACCCAAGTACCTATCTACTGCCCATAAGAGTACCAAAGTACATGCCTCATAAAATATATATTGGGGTGTTTGCTTTTCAAAATGGGGTAATTTTGTGGGTAATTCCACTGTCCTGGTGCTCCAAGACCTTCAAAAGTGTGACATGTAGGAATGAAATTAGATGTGTAATTTATGCTCCTAGAACGCCTAAAGGTACTACTTCAATGCTGGACCTCTCTATGTGGCCGGGCTGTGTAAAAGTCTCACACATGTGGTATCGCCATACTCGGGACAAGTAGCAGAATATATTTTGGGGGGGGGAGTCATTTTTGCTATGTACATGCTATGTGTTAGAAATATCATATAAATTGACAACTTTGTGTAAAAAAAAATACGTTTTCATTTTCTTTCCACCTTTTCCAAAGACTTGAGGAAAAAAATGAACCATACAAAAGACCCATAATGCCTCATGGAATATACGATGGGGTGTTTGCTTTTCAAAATGGGGTCATTTTGTGGATAATTCCACTGTCCTGGTGCTCCAGGACCTTCAAAAATGTAATAGGTCATTAGGATATTTTATGTGTAATTTATGCTCCTAGAACGCATGATGGTGCTCCCTGCATGTTGGATGTGTATGGAAGTGGTTAAATTCTGAACAAATTTATTGAGCTTTCTAGAAGGCGCAAACTTTAAACCCTTATTCAGACATCTCAATTCAGGCCCAGATAAACTAACAGAACTCAAATTAAAAATTCCATCATTATTTAACGTCTTCTCCTTTTTGCTCCTACTTCTCCTTCCACCCCTGCAGCCTCCCCTCTTTTTCCTGTTGGTCGTGGGTTTCCCTCTAAAAAAGAAGAAGAGGTGGTGGGGGAATATTGGGTCTGGAATGATATCCATACCCTTTTTGATGCCAAAATATACAAACCTTAATTAAACATCAGACCTCCAAAAAAGGAGAGGCCCCCCACCAAGTATTTGGAATACAAATACTACTGTGGCATCTTAGACAAACAAAATATAATAGCAAATACTATAGCATAATATATTTCTATAAGCATACCATTGCTCCATTCTTTTGTCTATAAATGTAGTTGCCACTTGACCACTCCATCCAGTAATGCTGCCAAAGTACTGTCTGTGTGATCCCTTTATATATTAATGTAATCACTTCCGCCTTCCTCTAGATGTTGGCACCAAAATGATTCCATGCCAATTACTAAAAATGTATGGCTTGTTGCACTGGATGTGGAAACTATCTATAGCAGCATTCTACATGATAAAGGCCTGTCCATAATTTAAATGTTCTTACAGGAAAGGAGTGTTGAGCAGGAAAAATAGAATCAAGTTGTCCTGGAATTGTTGGAGTTAATTTTGAGGAACAACTTTTTTACTTTTGATGGTTCCCACTACCTCCAGATACAAGGCGTAGTGAAGGGGACATGTTGTAGCTGGGGAGTGGGAACATCAAATCATTAATGATGAACGTTTCTCGATTTACCTGTGCCACATTTTGTCTTGTCACAGGTACATTAATGATGTTCTGATTTTATGGGATGGCACTAAGGAACTATTGGAGGCAGTTGTCAGATGCCTTGGACAAAATAATTGGAACCTTTTATTGACAGTGATGTGTGACAAATATATATCACTCCTAGATGCTGACATTTTTCTCAGAGCAGACTACACCCTAGGTAGTACTTATTTCTCTAAACCTACAGCAGGAAACATGATCCTGAGGCAAAATAGTGGTCACCCCAAAAGCTTGATTAAGTCCATCCCTTATGAACAATACTGTATTTACGTTTGAAACGTAATATTCGAACCAGGATGACTTTAGGCTGGTGCCTTTAGAAATAGGCTGAGGGAATGTAGCTATGCAAAAAAAAAGACATTAAAAGGGGCCTATCAATGAGCAAATATTCCCGGGCAGATCTTTCAAAATCATTGTACTATGTAAAAGGTCCTCTGAAACTACCAAGTTAATTCTAAGACATAGTCATCAGCAACAACAGATTAGAAATGTGATGTATAAATACTGGTACTTACTCAGAGCAGACCGATTAGTCCCTAAATGTATTACGGATCATGCAGAAATCATATATAGGAGGAATAGATCTATTTGGGATAACTTAGTGCATAGTCACTTTAATAGAGAGTGCAAATCTGATTCATGCCACCATTTTGGGACTCATATTTGTGATTCCTGCACGTATTGCCAATGTATTTTGCAAGGCAAAAGGCATGTTCTCCCAAACAGATTAATACATGAGGATAGACAGTATGTTAAATGTCAAACAACTGGCATCATGCATATAATGACATGTGAGTGTGGCTGCTTTTATATAGTCAAGACAAAACTTTGATTTTGGCAGGTGATTTATGGCCATGTCTCTGAAATAAAATCTGATGATATCTCCTCTACAATAGGAAGGCTTAGCATAATAAGGATCCAAATTGTATAAAATTGTATGCCCTGGAAAGGATACATCCTGATCCTAGAGGTGGAGATTGAGACTGCCTCATTTTAAAAAGGGAGACAAGATGGATTCATCAGCTCAAGGCTTAAGCTTAGACCTTAAGCTTCAAGCAATTTCGATTAAGGATGAAACATATACTGTATAAATTATTCTGCTAATTGTCTCAAATTTTGATTTATTATAGGATTTTGTATGTTTAGATTAGAAGCCCTATGGATATCTTGTTGTTTCTAATTATTTAGGAAATTTGTAGATATTGTCAACACAACTTACCAATACATATGTTGGTATTTTGTAAATGTATTATTTTGTTAATATTCTGTTGAATACTGTGGATTATTTGCATATGGTTTTGTGTGGCTGGTTCCATGGTTGATGTAGTCCGGGGTTATTGCCTTTTTGGTTGGTTATGGTGTCCTATAGGTTTGTATTGTTCTCCTCTGTTCAACCCCTCCAAGTTTTTTCCTCTTTATTATGTTCAGATACCTAACATGGCTCCACAGCAGCATGCGTCTTGATGTCACAGCACAATCATGTACAATGGTATTGGCGTGCAGGTGCCGATCATTTTGTTTCCAAACTCTACAGGAAAGGGAGGGGATTACATTCATATATAAAGGGATCAAACAGTCAGTACTTTGGCAGCATTACTGGATGGAGTGGTCAAGTGACAGCTACATTTATGGACAGAGGACTGGAGCAATGGTATGCTTAATCTATTATATTTCCTTGGTCTAAGAATAACACTTTTATTCCAAATACTTTGCGGGGGAACTCTCCTTTTTGGAAGTCTGATGTTTAATTTAGGTTTGACAACTTGTGCACGTGCATTTGTTATATTCATCGGGGAGTAGGGGTGCAGTTGGGACATCAACATGGACTTGACAATTTAACTATTTATAAGAATATTTTTGAATATATCTCCAAGTATGCTTCCCACTGTATTATAAAGGTAGGGAATATACACTATTTTTTCCAAAGTATTGGGATGCCTCCCTTTACACGCACTCGAACTTTAATGGCACCCCAGTCTTAGTCCGTACGGTTCAATATTGAGTTGGCCCACCCTTTGCAGCTACAACAGCTTCAACCCTTCTGTTAAGGCTGTCCACAAGGTTTAGGAGTGTGTCTAAGGGAATATTTGACCATTCATCCAGAAGCGCATTTGTGAGGCCAGGCACTGATGTGTATGAAAAGGCCTGGCTTATGGACCTTGTTTGCGCACTGGTGTGCAGTCATGTTGGAACAGGAAGAGGCCTGGTTTTAGTAGGTTGACAGGTACCACTTCTGCAGGTACCACTTCCAGCTCAGTTCCCACAGCAAACTCTTCCTTCCCCTGCAGCCTTCTGGAACACTTCACAGGTCCCAGAAGGCTGCAGGCCATTTACAAAGTACAGCACACCTAACGCATGCTCAGTAGGGAGCTGGCTGTGAAGCAGCAGGGAACCGGCTATGAAAATGCTACAGTATTTGTAGCTGCTGATTTTTAATTTTTTTTTTGGGGGTGTCTGGAGCTCTTCTTTAATCACAGAGAAACCCATATGTGAAAGATCAAAAACAAAACAGACATTTAAATTATTATTATTCAGGATTTATATAGCACCAACAGTTTGCGCAGCACTTTACAACATGAGGGCAGGCATTATAGTTACAATACAATTCAATACACAAGGAATCAGAGGGTCCTGCTCGTTAGAGCTTACAATATAAAAATGAGGGAGGCTTTTAAACTAGGTGGTGGGGGGAGGGTCTGCAGGAAGAGATAGCCAGCTGTGAGCAAATGACAGAGGGTACTAATGGAGGCACTAGTGATAATAGATCCATAATACCTAAACCTTGGGTGAATGAATTGACACATCAAAATCACAGCCTCAGAAAACCTAAGGAGAAAATAGTATGTACCCATACAAAACTGAAAGGTATGCACACATACGCCAGGAGCCTAGCTGACAAATGGATGAACTGGAGCTGCTGTTACACAAGGAAGATTTAGACTTTGCTCACATGATTGGCTAGCAACTTTTCAGGGGTTTTCCTTGTATCGGAGGGATGGTAGGAGGGAGGGTAGGAGAAGAGGAGGGGTGTGTCTATATATGAAGAACGATTTACAGGTGGAAGAGAGGAATGCCATTCTAAATGGGGCAAGGGGGAGGTAGAATCCATGTGGGTGGAACTTCAAAGGGAAGAAGTACAATATCTCACAAAAGTGAGTACACTCCTCACATTTTTGTAAATATTTTATTATATCTTTTGATGTGACAACACTGAAGAAATGATACTTTGCTACAATGTAGTAGTGAGTGTACTGCTTGTATAACAGTGTAAATTTGCTGTCCCCTCAAAATAATTAATACACAGCCCTTAATGTCTAAACCACTGGCAACAAAAGAGAGTACACTCCTAAGTGAAAATGTCCATATTGGGCCCAATTAGCCATTTTCCCTCTCCTGTGTCATGTGACTCGCTAGTGTTACAAGGTCTCAGGTGTGAATGGGGAGCAGGTGTGTTAAATTTGGTGTTATCACTCTCACTCTCTCATACTGGTCATTGGAAGTTCAACATGGCACCTCATGGCAAAGAACTCTCTGAGGATCTGAAAAAAAGAAGTGTTGCTCTACATAAAGATGGCCTAGGCTATAAGAAGATTGCCAAGACCCTGAAATTGAGCTGCAATACGGTGGCCAAGACCATACAGCGGTTTAACAGCACAGGTTCCACCCAGAACAGGCCTCGCCATGGTCTACCAAAGAAGTTGAGTGCAGGTGCTCAGCGTCATATCCAGAGGTTATTTTTGGGAAATAGACGTATGAGTGCTGCCAGCATTGCTGCAGAGGTTGAAGGGGCGGGAGGGCAGCCTGTCAGTGCTCAGACCATATGCCACACACTGCATCAAATTGGTCTGCATGGCTGTCGTCCCAGAAGGAAGCCTCTTCTAAAGATGATGCACAAGAAAACCCTCAGTTTTCTGAAGACAATCAGATTAAGGACATTGGCTACTGGAACCACGTCCTTTGGTCTGATAAGACCAAGATATATTTATTTGGTTCAGATGGTGTCAAGTGTGTGTGGGAGCAACCAGTTAGGAGGAGTACAAAGACAAGTGTGTCTTACCTACAGTTAAGCATGGTGGTGGGAGTGCCATGGTCTGGGGCTGCATGAATGCTGACGTCTCTGGGGAACTACAGTTCATTGAGAGAACCATGAATGCCAAAATGTACTGTGACATAAGCAGAGCATGATCCCCTCCCTTCAGAGACTGGGCCGCAGGGCAGTATTCCAACATGATAACAACCCCAAACACACCTTCAAGATGACCACTGCCTTGCTAAAGAAGCTGAGGGTAAAGGTGATGGATTGACCAAGCATGTCTCCAGACCTAAACCCTATTGAGCATCTGTAGGGCATCCTCAATTGGAAGGTGGAGGAGTGCAAGGTCTCTAACATCCACCAGCTCCGTGATGTCATCATGGAGGAGTGAAAGAGGACTATATCAGCAACCTGTGAAGCTCTGGTGAACTCCATGCCCAAGAGGGTTAAGGCAGTGCTGGAAAATAATGGTGGGCACACAAATTATTGGACATTTGGACACTTAGGGGTGTACTCACTTTTGTTGCCAGCGGTTTAGACATTAATGGCTTTGTGTTGAATTATTTTAAGGGGACAGTGATATACAAGCTGTACACTCACTATGTTACATTGTAGCAAAGTGTCATTTCTTCAGTGTTGTCACATGAAAGGATATAATAAAATATTTACAAAAATGTGAGGGGTGTACTCACTTTTGTGAGATACTGTAAGTGTGAAATTAGTAGTGGGGGTATGTTACAAGACCCTGAAGGAGGAGAAAAGCTGGACCTCCTATCACAGTTAGAAATGGCGGCAAGGCAGGGCAATGTCATCATAATGGGGGACTTCAACTATCCCGATATTACCTGGGCACAAGGGACAGCTTACTCATTAACGGTCTGTCAATTCTTAAATATCTTACAGGACCACTTCATGCCCCAGTTGGTAGATTCCCTGACTAGAAAGAAAGCATTGCTAGATCTATTAATTACGAATGAATCTGATCCGATCACAGATGTGGAAATACGGGATAACTTGGGCTCTAGCAATCACAGGGTGATCACATTCAACATAAATCATAGGAAAATGAGGCACAAGGGCAGTACAAGAGTACTAAATTTCAAAAGAGCCAACTTTTCTAAACTGTGCTCAATACTACAAGACATTAATTGGGACCAAATCCTAGACACACTGAACAATGAGAAAAAAATGGGAGTGCTTTAGGAACAAATAAAGGTATCACCCAGTGAATTCAAATGGGCAATAAATATAGAAGAGTGAAGGTTAATCCTGAGTGGCTAAACCACAACGTAAAAAGTCATATTAAAGAGAAAAAAATACTAAAGAAGATAGGTCTTTGTCAGCATTCCAACACTACAAGGAATGCAATAAGAGGTGTAAGAACGCAATCAGGGTGGCAAAGGAAGACTATGAGAGACACATTGCAAAGGAAAGTAAAAAAAAAATCCAAGACATTTTTAAAATATATTAACAGTAAAAAAGCGAAGTCAGCACATATTGGCCACGTAAAGGATGATGAAGGGAAGATGGTTACAAATGACACATCGCAGGATGTACTCTTGTGGCTTAGAGAAGCCGGGGTCCAGAAAAGACTAGAAAAGCTTAACATAAATAAATCACCAGGTCCTCTAAGAACTCTCAAAGCCAGACCGCTATTCATATCTTAAAGACAGCATAATGATAGGAATAGTACCTGCTGATTGGAGAATTCAAAAAAGGGCAGAGACATACTATATACTGAGAAACTACAGGCCATTCAGTCTAACTTTGATAGTGTGTACACTATTTTAAAGGGGTGATAAGGGGCTATATCCAAGAATTTGCTGATGGGAACAGTATTATTAGCAGTAATCAGCATAGGTTTATGAAGGGTCATTCCTGCCAGACTAATCTGTTAACATTCTATGAAGATGTGTACTGCTATCTAGATAAGGGTAGACCTGTAGGTGTGGTGTACCTGGATTTTGCAAAAGGATTCAAAACAGTTCCCCAAAAGTGTTCTTCAAACTGAGGTCTGTAGGTATGGACCAGAGAGTTTATTCATGGATGGAGAACTGGTTATGGGGGTGTGTCCAAAGGGTGGTGATAAATAACTTGTCTGACTGCTCTGGAGTGGTAAGTGGGGTACCCAAAGGCTTTGTCCTGGGACCAATTCTGTTCAATTTATTCATAAATGATATAGAGGTTGGCATAAATAGCCTGATCTCAGTTTTTGCTGACAACACAAAAATAAGTAGGGCAATAACTTCACATTAGGATATAGAAACATTACAAGAAAACCTGAATAAAATAATGGGGTGAGCAACTACATGGCAAATGAGGTTTAATGTTAATAAATGTAAAGTAATGCACCTGGGGCTAAAAATATAAATGCAAATTACTCACTGGTTGGGGGGGGCTCTGGGGGAATCCAGGATGGAGACAGATCTGGGGGTCCTAGTAGAAGACAGACTAAGCAATAGCATGCAATGCCAAGCTGCAGCAAGCTTCAGCAAGCAGACTATTAGCATGCATAAAAAGGGGAATTTACTCCAGAGATAAAACGATAATCCTGCCACTTTATAAAACTCTGGTTCGGCCACGTCTGGAGTATTCCATCCAGTTCTGGTCACCAATCAGAGTACCTGAGTACCTGTCACCAGCCCATCAGAGTTCCCGAGTACCTGTCACCAGCCCATCTGAATACCCAAGTACCTTTTACCAGCCCATCAAAGTACCCAAGTACCTGTCACCAGTCCATCAGTGTATCTGAGTACCTGTCAACAGCCCATCAGAGTACACGAGTACCTGTCACAAGCCCATCAGAGTGCCCGAATACCTATCATCAGCCCATCAAAGTACTCAAGTACCTGTCACCAGCCCATCAGAGTAACTGAGTACCTGTCAACATCCCATCAGAGTACCCGAGTACCTGTCATCAACCCATCAGAGTACCCGAGTACCTGTCACCAGACCATCAAAGTACCCGAGTATCTGTCACTAGCACATCTGAGTACTGGTCATCAGTCCATCTGAGTACCCGAATTACTGTCACCAGCCCATCAGAGTACCTGAGTACCTGTCACCAGCCCAGCAGAGTACCCGAGTAACCGAGTACGTGTCACCAGCCCATCAGAGTACCCGAGCAGCTGTCACCAACCCTTCAGAGAACCTGAGTACCTGTTAGGAAAAGATTGGCCTGGTGAAGTCAGGCCATGTTCTGGACTTTTCTGCCGTTTTTTGCAGCCCGCACCGGAGACGGCGCCAAACGGCCCTATTTAAGCTTCCTGCACCTGTCAGCAGGTGCTGTCCGTTCTACAGCGTCTGAGTACCTGTGAGCTTCAGCTCTCCTACCTGAAACCTGCTTCCTGTGTTGTTCCTGTGTATCAACCTGGCTTGCCCTGACCT
This sequence comes from Glandirana rugosa, assembly GCA_018402905.1. Classification (NCBI taxonomy): domain Eukaryota; kingdom Metazoa; phylum Chordata; class Amphibia; order Anura; family Ranidae; genus Glandirana; species Glandirana rugosa. The sequence continues at coordinate 58,730 of BLSH010011162.1, forward strand.
GCTACCTATCTGCCTGTACCGACCCTGGCTATCCACGACCATTCGCTTGTCTGACCCTTCTGTACCTTGTCACCACCCTGTGAACGAACTCTGCTTGGACTCCGACTATTCTTCTGCCTGCCCCTTCTGTGCCTCTCTGACCCGCCAGTTGCTGACCCAGCCTGCACGCCACTCTTCTGTCTGCACGACCTTCTGGAGCCTCACATCACCACCAGTGACCATCCAGCCCTCGTGCCATCCCGCACTCTGGGACTCCCTGTCTACACTACCAGGGGTCCCCCGGGTGTGTAAGAGTGGTTGTTCCCTGCTAAGACAGACTCCACTACCAGGATCGTGACAGTACCTGTCACCAGCTCATCTGAGTACCCGTGTACCTGTCAACAGCCCATCTGAGTACCAGGGTACCTGTCATTAGCCCATCAGAGTACCTGCGTACCTGTCACAAACCCATCTGAGTACCCCAGTACCTGGCATCAGCCCAGGGGAGGGCTGGCAGCCTTAGGCCTGGGGGGGCAAGTCCAGTCAAGTGGCCCATTGAACCACCGAATCAGCTCCCCATTCATGCCCACCTGGTTTTAGAATGGATATTGATGTTATGAAGCAAGACAAATATGATTCAATGTGGTAACATAATTTAATGTTAATAGCAACAAAGGGGGTTTAACAAAAATAATACATCAATGCAGCTCATCAGTGCCCATCATTGCAGCCTGATCAGTGCCCATCATTGCAGCGTGATCAGTGCCCATCAATGCAATCTCACCAGTGCCCATCAATGCAGCCTCATCAGTGCCTGTCAATGCAGCCTCATCTGTGCCTATCAGCTTAGCCTCATCAGTGCCCATCAATGTGGCCTCACTGGTGTCCATTAATGCAGCCTGATCAGTGCCCATCAATGCAGCCCCACCAGTGCCCATCAATGCAGCCTCACCAGTGGCTATCAAATGCAACCTGATCAGTGCCCATCAATGCAGGCTCGCCAGTGCACAGCCTGATCAGTGCCAATCATTGCAGCCTGATCAATGCAACTGGATGGACTTGTGTCTTTTTTCAACCTGACTAACTATATAACTATGTAACTATGCCCATCAATGCAGCCCGATCATTGCCCATCAATGCAGCTTCGCCAGTGCCCATCAGCACAGCCTGATCAGTGCAGCCTGATCAGTGCCCATTAATGCAGCCTCACCAGTGCCCATCCAATGCAGCCTGCAATGCAGAGAGAGGAGATTACACAGACTGGCATCTCCTGCTTACCTGGCACAGCCACTGTCATATGAAGTACCGCTTCCTGGACCGGCTTCTATGATAGACATCGCCAGTGTGCTGTCTATTATATAAGCTGGTCCAGGAGGTAGGACTTTCTAATCTTTAGATCCCTGCTCTGTGTAATCAGGCGGTGCCCCCCGGGCAGCCCAATGGGCCCTGCGGGATCCATGATAGGGCCAGCCCTGGGCACCCCCCCTTTGCCTGCAGTTAGTTGGTGGCTGCGCCCCTGACCCCATCTTCCTTCCTCCACAAGAAGAAAAGTGTGAGCAGGCAGCGACTGTCGGCCATTTTGAATGTAAGTTAGGGTGGCCTGGGGGGCAATTGCCACCCTGCCCCCCAGCCCAGCCCTCCCCTGCATCAGCCCATCTGAGTACCCGAATACCTGTCACTAGCCCATCTGAATACCCGAGTACCTATCACCAGCCCATCAAAGTACCTAAGTATCGGTCACAAGCCCATCAGAGTACCCAAGTATCTGTCACCAGCCCATCTGAATACCTGTCACCAGCCCATCAAAGTACCCGAGTACCTGTCATAAGCCCATCAGAGAACCTGAGTAACCGAGTACCTGTAACAAGCCCATCAGAGTTCCCGAGTATCTGTCACCAGCCCATCAGAGTACCCGAGTAACCGAGTACGTGTCACCAGCCCATCAGAGTACCCGAGTATCTGTCACCAACCCTTCAGAGAACCTGAGTACCTGTCACCAGCTTATCTGAGTACCCATGTACCTGTCAGCAGCCCATCTGAGTACCAGGGTACCTGTCATTAGCCCATCAGAGTATACCTATCACCAACCCATCTGAGTACCCCAGTACCTGGCATCAGCCCATCTGAGTACCCGAATACCTGTCACTAGCCCATCTGAATACCCGAGTACCTATCACCAGCCCATCAATGTACCTAAGTATCGGTCACAAGCCCATCAGAGTAACCAAGTACCTGTCACCAGCCCATCTGAATACCTGTCACCAGCCCATCAAAGTACCCGTGTATCTGTCACCATCCCATCAGAGTACCTGAGTACCTGTCACCAACCCATCTGAGTACCCCAGTACCTGTCATTAGCCCATCTGAGTACCCGAGTACCTGTCACCAGTCCATCTGAATACCTGAGTACCTATCACCAGCCCATCAATGTACCCAAGTACCTGTCACCAACCATTCAGAGTACCTGAGTACCTGTCAACAGTCCATCAGAGTACCCGAGTACCTGTCACCAACCCATCAGAGTACCCGAGAACCTGTCACCATACCATCAAGGTACCCGGGTATCTATCACCAGCACATCTGAGTACCCGAGTAACTGTCATCAGTCCATCTGAGTATCCAAGTAACTGTCAACAGCCCATCAGAGTACCCAAGTACCTGTCAACCACCCATATGAGTATCTGTCACCAGCCCATCAGAGCACCCTAGTACCTGTCACCAGCCCTTCAGAGCACCCAAGTAATTGTCACCAGCCCATAAGCGTACCTGAGTACCTGTCACAGCCCATCAGAGTACCCGAGTACCTGTCATAAGCCCATAAGAGTACCTGAGTAACTGAGTACCTGTAACAAGCCCATCAGAGTTCCCGAGTACCTGTCACCAGCCCATCAGAGTACCCAAGTAACCGAGTACATGCCACCAGCCCATCCGAGTACCCGAGTATCTGTCACCAACCCTTCAGAGAACCTGAGTACCTGTCACCAGCTCATCTGAGTACCAGGGTAACTGCCATTAGCCCATCAGAGTACCTGAGTACCTGTCACCAACCCATCTGAGTACCCCAGTACCTGGCATCAGCCCATCTGAGTACCCAAATGCCTGTCACTAGCCCATCTGAATACCCAAGTACCTATCACCAGCCCATCAAAGTACCCAAGAATCTGTCGCCAGCTCATCTGAGTTCCTGTCACTGTTATGGAAATTATAATACCTTGTATGCATTATAATTTGTCTGCGCTAATAAGCGCATTTTTCAGCTCTTTTGCATAATGCATTCCATCGACCTGTGTTGATGCAGACACACACACACAGACACAGATTGCTTCATCTCACATAGCCGATAGCAGGGATATTGTCCTCCCTGGCTCTGGGTGCCGTGTTTATTTATACTGGTCAGACAGGTTTAACAAAAGGAACATGGCTCCACAATCAGCCAATCAGCCTCCAAGGCACAGTCACATGACATGAGCTCAAATACAAATACAACCAATCAATGACACACTTGATTACATTCAAACTATACAATAGGAAAGGCATGCATGTATGGGGGAGGGAGCTGAACGGCAGGGAAGCCATGTGCTTTCTCACAAAGCCGCACATCCATCACCCCAGACATGCAGTAACCTGCCAGTTACAATGAACCCCTACCAGATACAGTTCTTATAAAACTACATTCCATAAGGGTTATGCTACTGTTCCATTAAAGGGTAAATTACAACACAAAGGAATATAGCTGTAGACTTCTGTCACATTGATCAGATGCCACAGAAAGCCCACAGATCATTATCCTTACATAAAAGGCAATACTAATTCCATAAGGCAAGTAAACTGCCGCCAAGCAGATCGATCTGTACAGAAGACAGGGGCCCCCAGATTGACGGTAATACACCCGCGCCACAGAACGTGCATTGCACCTCAAAGATCCGGACCAGCGTTTGCTCCAGCGATAACCGCTCAGGGCGCCTGCTGGCCGGGATGATCGGGCGGTAGCGTGTAATTATCAATTGATGGAAGATATCCATTGTATTGGCCTTTCCTCAGTATCGGTTAAAGCCATATTCGCTGTACACAGCGAATACCGGTAAAGCAACACTGGGAGACACTGTGACAATACATAATACACCCTAAATTTCTACAACAGTCACCATCCCATCAGAGTACCTGAGTATCTGTCACCAACCCATCTGAGTACCCCAGTACCTGTCATTAGCCCATCTGAGTACCTGAGTACCTGTCACCAGTACATCTGAATACCCGAGTGCCTATCACCAGCCCATCAAAGTACCCAAGTACCTATTACCAGCCCATCAGAGTAACTGAGTACCTGTCAACAGCCCATCAGAGTACCCAAGTACCTGTAAACAACCCATCAGAGTACCCGAGTACCTGTCACTAGACCATCAAAGAATCTGAGTTTCTGTTACCAGCACATCTGAGTACCCAAGTACCTGTCACCAGCCATTCAGAGTACCTGAGTACCTGTCAACAGTCCATCAGAGTACCCGAGTACCTGTCACCAACCCATCAGAGTACCCGAGTATCTGTCACCATAAAATCAAAGTGCCCAGGTATCTATCATAGCACATCTGAGTACCCAGGTAACTGTCATCAGTCCATCCGAGTATCTGAGTAACTGTCACCAGCCCATCAGAGTACCCAAGTACCTGTCACCAGCCCATCAGCGTACCCGAGTACTTGTCACCAACCCATCAGAGTACCCGAGTACCTGTCAACAGCCCTTCAGAGCACCCAAGTACCTGTCACCAGCCAATCAGTGTACCTGAGTACCTGTCACAAACCCATCAGAGTACCTAAGTACCTGTCATCAGCCCATCAGAGTACTTGAGCAACCGAGTAACTGTCACCAGCCCATCAGAGTACCCGAGTACCTGTCAACTGCCCATATGAGTATCTGTCACCAGCTCATCAGAGTACCCTAGTACCTGTGACCAGCCCATCAGCGTACCTGAGTACCTGTCACCAGCCCATCAGAGTACCCGAGTAGCTGTCAACAGCCCTTCAGAGCACCCAAGTACCTGTCACCAGCCAATCAGCTTACCTGAGTACCTGTCATCAGCCCATCAGAGTACCTGTGCAACCGAGTACCTGTAACCAGCCCATCAGAGTACCCGAGTACCTGTCACAAGCCCATCAGAGCACACGAGTACTTGTCACAAGTCCATCAAAGTACCCGAGTACCTGTCACCATCACATCTGAGTACCTGTGAACCTGTCAACAGCCCATCTGAGTACCCGAGTACCTGTCACCAGCCCATCAGAGTAGCCGAGTAGCTGTCACCAGCCCATCTAAGTACCCAAGTACTTGTCAGCAGCTCATCAAAGAACCTGAGTACCTGTCACCAGCACATCTGAGTACCCGAGTACCTGTCAACCACACATCTGAGTACCTGTCACCAGCCCATCAGAGTACCCGAGTATCTGTTACCAACCCATCAGAGAACCCGAGTACCTGTCACCAGCCCAACAAAGTACCCAAGTACCTGTCACCAGCCCATCAGAGTACCTGAGTACCTGTCACCAACACACCTGAGTACACCAGTACCTGGCATCATCCCACCAGAGTACCTGAATACCTGTCACCGGCCCATATGAGTACCCGAGTACTTGTCACCAGCCCATCAGAGTAACCAAGAAACTGCCACCAGCCCATCAGAGTACCTGAGTACAGGTCCAGCCCATCAGAGTTGCCAAGTACCTGTCACCCGCCCATCTGAATACCCAAGTAACTTTTACCATTCCATCCAAGTACCTGTCATCAGCCCATCAGAGTACCCAAGCAACCTCTCACAAGCCCATCAGAGTACCTGAGTACCTGTCACCAGCCTATCTGAGTACCCGAGTACCTGTCAACCACCCATCTGAGTACCTGTCACCAGCCCATCAGAGTACCTGAGTATCTGTCACAAACCCATCAGAGAACCCGTGTACCTGTCACCAGCCCATCAAAGTACCTGAGTACCTGTCTCTATCTCATCTGAGTACCTGTGTAAATGTCAACAGCCCATCTGAGTACCAGGGTACCTGTCAACAGCCCATCAGAGTACCTAAGCAAACTCTCACAAGCCCATCGGAGTACCCGAGTACCTTTCACCAGTCTATATCTGAGTACCCGAGTACCTGTCAACCACCCATCTGAGTACCTGCCACCAGCCCATCTGTCACGTACCTGACGGTGGAGTCTGTCTTGTGCAGGGAACAACCGCTCTTGCGCACCCGATTCAAGGACCCCTGGTAGTGGGGACAGAGGCCCAAGAGTGCGGGATGGCACGAGGGCTGGAGGCTCACCGATGATGTAGCGAAGCTCCAGGAGGCGTGCAGGTAGACGGATGGTCGTTCAGGCTGGGTCGGCAACGGGCAGGCAAGAAGGTACAAAGGATCAGGCAAAAGAGTAGTCAGAGTCCAAGCAAGGTTCGTTACACGGGCGGGCAGCAAAGGTACACAGGAGCAGACAATAGGATGGTCGAGGGTAGCCGGGGTCGGAGCAGGAAGCAGACAACAGGTCGGGACAAGCCGGGTCAAACAGGAGGCAGAACAACGCAGGAACAGGTATCAGAGGCTGGGGCTCACAGGTCGGGAATGCTGTAGAACGAGCAGCACTTGTCTCCAGGGCCTCCAGGTTTAAATAGGCTCGTTTGGCGCCATTTCCGGCGCGTGCGCCACCGCGGAAAACGTCCAAAACAGCAAATTTGTTCCCTTTTTCCTAACATTGCCCCCCCCCAAGGGGCAGCCTCCGGATGCCTTTACCGGGTATCACCACTCTGGCGATTCCTCTTGAATGCCTGGATAAGTCCGGGGGCGTGAATATTTTCTTCAGGTTCCCAGGAATTCTCCTCTGGGCCGAACCCCTTCCACTTGATTAGATACTGGGTTCCCCCAGCTCTCCGGCGACAATTCAAGATGGCCTCCACCTCGAACTCCTCCTCTCCATTAACTAGGACGGGGTCTGGGGGACCCACCTTCCGACCTGAGAAGGTGTCCAGGATCATGGGCTTCAGTAGTGAAGCATGGAAAACCGGGTGGATCCGGAGAGAAGAAGGCAGGTCCAGTTCAAAAGCCACCCGGTTTATCTTCCTCTTAACTGGGAATGGTCCCAGAAATCTTGGGCCCAACTTTTTGGAGGGGCATGCCAATTTCAAATTCTTGGTAGATAGCCAAACGCGGTCGCCTGGTTGGAGTTCCAATTCCCCCCGCCTTCTTTTATCGTAAGCCTCCTTGTTCACTTCCCGAGATTTAGCAAGGGTCTCCTGCAGGAGTTTGCAATTCTTCTGGAGGAAGCTAGAGATGTCTTGAGCTGCTGGGACGGTCCCTTCCGGATTTAAATCAGGTAAAAAGGTGGGGTGAAACCCGTAGTTGG
>BLSH010011162.1:73970-92046 GCA_018402905.1 Glandirana rugosa
ACCCTCACTTACCTCACCTACCCATACCTACATACACCTCCATTAATTTTATAACTACAGATAAATGTACCTTTCCACATTTATTTTATAAATTTTATACAACCTTTATACAACCTTTATTTTATAAAACCTAAATTTTCTATAATTTTCATCTCTTATGACTGTATGTAAGTTTTCATGTAAGTTTAAGGCAGAAAGGGAGAGTCATCCCTAGGTCAGACCTGCCAGGGTAATTTATGGGCCAACATCAGGCTGTTGTATGTTTGTTTGTTTTTTCTTTTAAACCACTTCAGTGAGTTATTTTACGAGGGTAATTTCAGCATAACTTTCATATACACCTCTAATTTAGTCACATCATTGGGGTATTCTTTTTCTCTACTTTTAATATCTTTTAAATCCAAAATATTTTATTTCCAACATATTTCCAACATATTTTAAATATTTTATTTACACCTTTCCATGTAAATAGACATCAATATTTTAATTACCTCCACATACATCCATACCCATCCACTCCATTCACTCCCACACATCCATCCCCATACCTCCTGCACCCAACCATCTCCCTTACATGTTTAGGCACCTGATTTCCTATTTATCGTAAAGATGACCCATCTCTTCCAGCCAAGGACCCCATTTCTTTTCAAATTTCTTAAGATTACCTCTTTTCACATAGGCTCCTTTCTCTTTCCAAATTACTTCATGGATTGTTCTAACCCAATCTTCTACTGATGGTGGTGTGTTAGCTTGCCATTTTTGGGCAATCACTTTCCTTGCTTGATACAAGCATCCTTCTATAGCTACAGAGTTCTTATTCTTTCCTTTCCCCCCTTTTATGAGACCCAGTACACATGTCATAGCTTCAGGCTCCAATGCGGTACGAAAGAGCCTATTAATAGTACCCATAACCCCCTCCCAGTATCTAAAAAGTTTAGGGCACTTCCATACCATGTGTAAAAGGTCCCCCCTCATCTGACACCTGGGGCACTGATCATTTTGCCTTCTACCGAATTGAAATAGTTTATGTGGAGTATAATACGCCCTATACAACAGATATAGATGCAACATTCTTTGTGAGGGGGCCATTGACACCCGAGGGCAGGCCCTTAGGATTTCCCTCCATTGTTCTGTAGTTATCGTCCCTATGTCCTCTTCCCATTTTCTTCTAACTGGTTGTTCACTTCCGGACTCTCTTATTCTCTTACAAATAGCCAAGTATAGCCCTGAGATCACTCCTTTCCGCCGACCTTTTTCTATAACCTTTTGGAGGATAAGCATCTCATCCCACTCCAAAGGCTGGATTCTAAATTGCGCTTTTAAAGCATGTCTAATTTGTAAATATTTGAAAAAGAACTGTTTGAGGACATCAAACTCACTCATGAATGATTTTAGCCCACTCCCCGTATAGAGTTGCTCAAGTCTGGAGACACCTCGTAGCTCCCATTCTTTAATCATTCCTATTGCCTGTACGTCTTTTAATTTATTGTTGTTCTATATCGGGGTAAATTTTGATAGGGTGCCGTATCCTAATTGTAACTTTACTATATCCCGTACTTTCATTACCATTGCCAATGTTGGAGCTTCACGGGAAAAGGATTTTGCCTCCATAGCTTCTATGACTTTACTATGCGGTGAGTTAATCAACATAATTCTACTGTTTACATCAATACCTCCTGGGCAACCACATCCCATGATCTGTTGCAATTGTGCCGCTAGGTAATACTTCCACGGGCATGGCAAAGCCACTCCTCCCTCCTCTTTTGGAAGTTGGAGAGTCTTTTTTTTCTCTGGACCACCAGGGGTGGGGCCGTACCTCTCTGGCCATTCGTATAAGAGAGGGAGTTTCCTTAGACAATGTCCAGGGCAGACCGTGGAGATACATGCTGCATAATCATGCATGGTTCATAACTTGTTACTGGACCATCTTACATATTTTACAGCAAGAAATTTAATTTCAGCTAGCAATAAGCTTTCATATGACTCCAAACACGAGAATTCTAAAACCTTATAGGACCCTGGGGAGGGAATGGACTAATTCTATCCCTCCTTGGGTAGCAAGGGGTGAATGTTTATACTTGAATTATCCGGGCCGAAATTCTACATTGAGATATGTAATGTTCATCACTATGGCATTTCTATAGTGGAAGTTATGAATGTATGTATGTAAGTTTTCATGCAAGTTTAAGGCAGAAAGGGAGAGTCATCCCTAGGTCAGACCTGCCAGGGTAATTTATGGGCCAACATCAGGCTGTTGTATGTTTGTTTATGATAAGTGGACAGACCTTCTCCTGGCCAGCTATAAACCGTAATCAGAGCCTCCTTTTTAAATTGGCCTGGACAAGCTTGTTCAAATTGCCATGTCAGAAGGAAAGAGGAAAAAAAAAAAAAACGTAACTATTTACATAGCTTCCCTGCCAAGATGGAGTCAGTGTCGCTTTGGGCCTGGTATCATTGCCTCGCGTGGATCTCACGCATGATACCATCACACTGCTGTCTACTCCCTTCTCCCAACCGGACTAGGTAAGTAACGTCATTCAGATGCTGGGTAATGGGGTACGGCCTGGAGTTTGTTCTGCTGCAAGGGGAGCAGAACATACACCAGCTGCCCAACATTGTATGCCCGCTCCCTAGCATTGCGGTCATACCAACGTTTCTGTCTGGACTGGGCCTGGGTCATGTTTTCCCGCACAATCCCCATCAACGTCTCCATTTTATCCCAGAATCTCAGGACGTAATCCACCACAGAGACCTCTGGGTCAGTGATCTTGCCCTCCCAGGTCTCCCAGATTAGGTCCAGGGGTCCTCTAACCCTCCGTCCTTACAACAGCTCAAATGGCGAGAAGCCTGTGGACTCCTCTTGGTAAGCAAACAGCAGATGAGGCAGGTACCTTTCCCAGTCCTTACCCTGCGACTCCACAAAGGTGCGCAGCATTTGTTTCAGGCTACCATTGAAACGCATTCACAAGCCATTCGTTTGTGGATGGTAAGGACTGGCCATGATATGCGTCATCTGTATTTTCTGACAGAGAGCGTGCATCAAGTCAGACACAAACTGAGGGCCTTGATCACTAATGAGCTCGGCCGGGAATCCCACTCTTGTGAAGATTCCCAGCAGAGCCTCAGCGACCTTGTCTGCACGGAGGGAGGAGAGAGCCACCGCCTCTGGGTAACATGTGGCATAGTCAACAACTGTCAGGATAAAACGTTTGCCTGAACTGCTAGGGATAGCTAGGGGTCCAACAATATCCACTGCTACCCTCTTAAAAGGTTCATCAATCACAGGCAAAGGTTTTAACGGAACCCTGTGTACATCTCCTACCTTGCCAACTCGCTGGCAGGTATCACAGGACCAACAGTAGTCAGCTATGTCTGTCAGCATGGTGGGCAAATAAAAGTTATTTATTAGGTGCGCATGCGCGAAGCTCCGTGATGGCCGCTTAAGCCAGGAGCTCCGCACTGCCCCAGCAAACTGGCACCCACACCGCTCCTTCCAGCATGACCAGACTGGCCAATCCACCCCAGCTGAAGCCCGGAATACCCCAGGACTACACTGGATGCTCGGACCGCCTGCAAGAAGGAGCCTGGAGCCCCGTTTTAAGGATCAAGCCGATCCCAGGTGTACCAGGATGGCCGCCACAGCAAGCACACTTGCCACATGCCCTGAGGGAGAAAGAGACCACAGGCAAGTGCTCTCCCCTGCCATCCTGCCTTACCCCCCAGTGTTTCTTGGGACTGCCCCACACACAATGTCCCCCTCACCGGCCTCCACAGAATCCCTCATTGCCCGCACACTAGCGGAGGGGGCCCGCACACCAGACGGGCCTGTTCAGGCCTACAACTCCCCAGACTCTATTCTCCAGACCCCGGAGCTAGGACCATACAACAGGGGCTTAAACAACCAGATGACTGATATGTTTAATCGCTTTGCTAATTTATTGGAAAAAGGCCTGGCCGCAACAGCAGCCAAAATTACAGGAGAAATTCGCACAGACTTTCAAGCTCTGGGTTGCAGAATAGAGGCCATAGAACACAAGGTTGACGTGACAGTCTCCAGGATGAACCAAAACACAGAAAATATCCAAGTCCTCCAGAATCAACACAGCCCTTTCCAGAATAGATGACCTGGAAAACCGCTCGAGAAGGTACAACTTTAGAGTACGCGGTCTCTCAGAGTCCATAACAGACACCCCTGGCGCAGTGCAGGGCTTACTCCAAAATCTAATCCCAGGGACCCCAGAACACCGTATGGAGCTGGACCGCACCCACAGATCCTTAGGCCCCCCCCCCCCCCAGAAGGGACGGATCCCCTAGGGATATAATAGTAAAGCCACACTTTTATGCCGTCAAGGAGGAAGTAATGAAGCTCTCCGGCAACAACCCCCAGCTTTCCTGCCAAGGCCCCAAATCCAAATATTTGCGGACATTTCCCCATCCACAATCCAACGACGAAGAGCCCTCAAGCCACTTCTCCTGGCCTTATCCAAAAATAACATTAAATACTGGTGGGCCTTCCCCTTTGCCACTAAATTCATCTGGAAGGGCAAGACACTCTCCTTCTCCAACTTCCCATAAGGCAAAAAGTTACTTCTCAACCTTAAGATCATCACCCAGGAAGCGGCTATGGACTGCTTCGTCTCCCCGGCGAGCTCCTCCAAAAGACCCCAACCATCAAGCCTGATCACACCCCGTCTCAAGCTAAACTCAAGAGAGTGAAGGAAGTTAAACCACCTTAAGAACATCCATTTGGGCCGAAGTCCCTGCAACTTCTCTTTGCCCTCGTGACTCCACAGAGGGGATCGTCCCCACAGTGCGGACACTGCATCCTTAATACTTGTGGATTCATTTCTACATGCCTCTTGTTCCAGTTGCCTTCCAGTTCCTGTTAAATTTTGAACATAGGGATGAACTCCCCTTACCATCAACCCTTGCAGATCCTTCTGAGAAGCTTGTCAGATCTCCTCACATGGAGACATTAACTTCTTCCCTCCATGGAGAATGCAACGTTGCAGACAAGCCTTGCTCGGTACCCACCTTCTCCCCAACAAGCCACCAGAGACTCACACTTTATTGCTAGGAAGACTGCCACTTGAACTCCTACCTTACCCCCATCTCTGGGATCCTCACGTTAGAAGTGAGCACTATCCCTCCCTCGGTCGGACCCCCGGATGGGGACCTCCCTTGAGGCCTCTGGAGAGGGGGGGTTGGTGGGAGTTCACTTAGGGGGAAATGTAAAAGCCATAGGCTGCCTAATCCCCTACTTAGGGGCGGAAACTGGTCCCGAAAAAGTTACTTTTGGGTTTAATTTTTTTAAGACGTGTTAATCAGTTGGTCTAGTTAAATTTACGCTATATATGCGGTTGTGGACCGGCGGGACCTGGGGCTGGTCCCCCGCACACTCGACTACCCCCCAGGCTCGGTTTTCCCGTGCCCACGGGGTAGAGACTCTGTGTCCCACTAGGGACTGGGGTACTTCTTTGTTTAGGGGCCTGGTTGATTCCTTCCCGGCCACGCCCCTTAGGTCTCTATGGAGATCTCCCTTTGTTTACCCTCTTTTTCCTTCTTTATTCTCCCTCTAATCTCTTACTGTTTTTTAGCTAAACACCAGCGGATGTCCCTCACCTCCCAGATGCGACGAAGCTTACAGTGTCACCAACACCAGAGGATGCGTGTCTCGAATTGGCTACATTGGGTAAGTGATGATGGTGTGGCAACTGCCCTCCCTCCGACTCCCCATGGCTAATACAGATCACAATACTCCACACCTTAAAATAGCCACACATAATGCCCAAGGCCTAAACTCAGCAATTAAGAGAAGGAAAGTGCTCAATCAACACAAAACCCTTAAGCTGGATATTATCATGGTCCAGGAAACCCACTTCCCCACTCGGTACAGTCCCAGATTCCTACACTCCCAATACATTCTTTTTTACCTTGCTAAAGCCCGAGGGACGGCGATCCTATTTTCCAAAAACTGCAACTTCACATGGATCTCTGATTACAGAGACCTGGAGGGAAGATACTTACTAGTTAAAGGTTCCATAGAGGGCTACATCTACTCCTTAGTAGCCTACTATGCCCCGAATAAAGAGCAAGCACTCTTTTTTCAAAACATGCTCAGAGTTGTCAGCCCATTACTGGAAGAAACGGTCATCTTTGGAGGTGACTCCAATTCCGCATTTGACCAAAGCTTAGATAAAAGGAGGCCCAAAAAACCCAACTAACTTGCCCAACCAAAGCCAGCCTTAGAATTGCCAAATTATTATACAATTATGGATTGGTGCACATATGGAGGGAATTAAACCCCTCCAAACAGGACTTCACCCACTTCTCTCATCCACAACAGTCCTATGCCCGCATTGATCACCTTCTAGTTTCCCCCACTACGATCCCAGGCGTAATATCTGCCAAGATTATAGACACGGTAAGCTCGGACCACGCCATAGTCACCCTGACCCTCGGCAAGCCGAAATCAAACTCTCGATCTCCAAATGGGCGCTTTAACGAATCTTTACTAAACGTCCCAACCAGACTCGCTGTAATTCAGGGAACCCTAAAGGAGTACTTTTCCCTTAATGACAGTGAGGAGATATTCCCCGAAACGCTCTGGGCCGCTCATAAAGCAACCATACGAGGGAAACTCATACAAATATCATCCCAAATTAAAAAATAGAGGCGTCTAGACATTGAGAAACTGGAAACAAACTACAAGGACCTCAAAACCAAACACAAAAGGGACCCACGTAGAATCCCCATTGATCTCCTGGACTCAGCTAGACTAGCCCTAAATTTAGCCCTAACAGTGCAAGCCGAGAAACAGATCAGATGGACCGGAGCAAAACTCTATTACCAAAAAGATAAGATTGGTACCATGCTAGCGTCTAAACTCTCTCCAAGAATTAGGTTGCATGCCCTCCCTAGAATCAGGGTAGTAGGTCAACCCCCAACAGCGAACCCCAATAAGATCCTTGAAGCCTTTCAAAAGTTTTACGCCCAACTATATTCCCCACCAACTCCAAACAAGTTTGAGACAATCTCCAACTTCCTCTCATAGGCTCCTGGCCCAACTCTATCCCCCGAGCACAGGGACTCCCTGGAGGAACATTTCACGTCGGAAGAAATTCTAGATGTCATTAAAGGTCTGAAGACTGGATCAGCCCCTGGTCCGGACGGCCTCTCAGTACCATACTACAAGGCATTCACCGAAACGCTAGCCCCATATATGGCCAAATTTTTCAATTCTAAAACCACTGGTGGCCCCCTGGATCCTCAGTTGAACGCAGCATTCATTATGGTCATCCCTAAATCCGGGAAGAATCCTGAGGAGGTGGGTAATTATAGACCCATCTCCTTAATCAACAATGATCTGAAGATACTCACCAAATTACTTGCCAACCGCTTAGCTTTGTTTATACATCAGTACATTCACAAGGATCAGGTAGGGTTTATCCCGGGGCGTCAGGGTCCTGACCAAATCCGGAGGGCCATAGAAATAATCTCTATTCTCCAATCAAACTGGGAGGGGGGCCCAAAACAAAAGGGCATGATCCTCTCTTTAGACCTCCAAAAAGCCTTCGACTCAGTGTCTTGGCCTTACATGACGTGTCTATTAGAAGCTTGGGGTTTTGGAACGCGATTCAGGGGTATCATCCAGGCACTGTACTCTAACCCAACTGCTGTAATCAGGCTCCAAGGTTTTCATTCCTCCATGATTAAAATTGCACAGGGCACCAGACAGGGATGCCCATTATCCCCCCTCATTTTAGTGATAGCGATTGAAACCCTTGCCAATGCGATTCGCTCAAACCCTAACATCCAGGGAGTCTCCTGTGGTCCTCATACCCATAAATGCGGCCTCTTCGCGGACAACGTCCTCCTCTTTATCACCTCACCAGTCACCTCACTTCCAAACCTCTTTAAACTTCTTGATACATTCTCTGACATTTCATGCCTTCAGGTAAACTATGCGAAATCCCAAGCCCTCAATGTCTTGCTACCTAAGGAGCTAGTCGACCATCTGAAAATGACTTTTAAGTTCTCTTGGTCTGTTGTAAAAATTTAGGATGTGTTTATTATATATTGTCACAGTGTCTCCCAGTGTCGGTTTTTTTTTTTTTCTCTTTCTTCCACCTCAGTCTTTCGCCAGTTCTCATATTTTTCATACCGGTTTTATCAATCCAGTGCTGGCTACTTCACATCATTTGTGGAAAAGAAAAGCTTTTTATTATGAAATTAAATATATTTTGTTTTCCCCATTATCTACCAAACCCAGCTCTCATACCTACTTCCTTCCACTCTTCCCGTACCATGCTTGAGAAACAAACAGTCTTGAATATGCTTGTTTAAACTTCTTTCACTCTACACATTCATACTCCACGTTCATCTCCTTTCTATTAGGGCACTCTTTATTTACTTCGTGTATTTCTGTGTCCCTCTTCTCCGTTTCTACCGTCCACCTCTCCCTCTTCCCCCGACCGTGCTATTTATCCATTGCTTCCATCTATCACGATGCTGTTCACCACTTCCTCTCTTCTCTTGTATATGTTCTTCATTCACTATCGTTTTATTTACTTCTTTGACCCAGTTTTCTAGTGAAGGGGGGTTTACTGCTACCCAGTTTTTAGCAATTAATTTTCGTGCAAGAAATAGGCACCTAATTATTGGTATTTACCTTTTATATGGTATCTTTTCCATTGCGATGTAACCCATTATACACAGTTTTGGGGTTTTCTCCAGCTCAATCTCAAAGATTTAGTTGATTGTTTCAATTATTGCCATCCAATATCGATAGAGTTTTGGGCATCTCCATAACATGTGTATAAGGTTACCATTCTCCTCCCCACATCTGGGGCATTTTGAGTCTGATCTATAGCCAATTCTACATAGCTTCGATGGTGTATAGTAAGCCCTGTGTACTAGCATTAGATGTGAGATTCTCTGGGATGGGGACATAGACACTTTTGGGCATAGCTCAAGGATTCTTGTCCATTGTTCTTCTGTTATTCCCCCCACATCTCGGTCCCACTTTTCCCGACATTTTTGTTTCTTGATTACATTCCTTATACCCTCACTCAGCTGTCCATAGATTCCTGTTATAATCCCTTTTGCTCGAGCTTCATTTATTAAGTTAGTCATTTTATTTAGCTCACTCCATTCCAATCTGTCGTTTTTAAACTGTCTCTCCAGTGCGTGTTTTAGTTGCATATATGTATAGAAGGACTTATTGGTTACCCCATACTCTTCTCTTAGTTCTTGAAATGTTTTTATATTATCCTCCTTGTACATCTGGGCAAGCCGCAATATTTCTTGGCTTGTCCATTCTTTATTACGTACTATTTTTAATGTTTCTTGTATCTTGTTATTATCCCATATTGGGGAGAAAATTGTAAATCCATGATACCCCAATAATTTTTTTATTTCCTCCCAAACCTTAATGATCAGTTTACGGGTGGGGGTCTCATGTGGATTTTGCCCAGCCTCCAATACTTCTATTCCAAATTTATGTTTCGTTTCATCCTTTATTAATTTCAAATTCATATCCCCACCATCTGTGGTGTTGCAACCTCTCAGATGCACCGCCTGTGTCACCAGAAAATAGCTCCACGGATGCGGTACCGCTAGTCCTCCTCTGCATCTGGGACGCTGCAGCACCCGCAGTCCTATCCTGGCCTGCCTCCCTTTCCATATTAATTCTCTGAATTTTACTTCCACTCTCTGGAACCACCCCTTCGCCACCCATACTGGTGAGTTCTGCAGAGCATAGATTAGTTGGGGGAGCCAAATCATTTTTATCAAATTGCATCTACCCGCCACTGACAATGGTAGTCTTCTCCACACACGGCTCTTTTCTTTAAATTTCTTTATTAATTCCTCCAGGTTATCTTTTATATAGTGTTTTGGATTTTTGGTGATATATACGCCTAGATATTTTATTTTATCAGTCTGTTGTATATTTACGAACATATTTATCTCCTTATCTTTATCAATTGGCATTAGATACGACTTTCCCCAGTTGATTTGCAATCCGGAGATTTTCCCGTATCTCTCTGTCAATTTCATGACGGCTTCTAGCATGGTCTGTGTGTTGCTTAAAAACATTAGTAAATCATCGGCGTATAGAGCTATTTTCTCCTCCCCCGAATTTCTTGAAAAGCCCTTGATCTCTCTGGACGCTCTGATGGCTATGGCTAGCGGCTCGATGTCTTGTTCCACGTGTCAGCGTGAATGGTTCTGAAACTTGATTATTCGTTTTTACTCTTGCTCTTGGCCTAGCATATAGCATTTTCACCCAACCCGTGAAGTCTGGCCCTATGCCGAATCTGTCCATCACCTGCCATAAGTACTGCCACTCCACCGTGTCGAATGCCTTATTTATATCTAATGCTAAGATTGCTCTAGAACCTACCTCAAGGGTTGGCATTTGCATGTTCAGGTAAGCTCTTCTAATGTTTGTGTATGTAGCTCGTCCTGGCATGAAGCCAGATTGATCAGAATGTATATATTTTGTAATTATTTTGCCTAGTCTTGCGGCCAGGACACCGTCTAGTATCTTAACGTCAGCTCCCAGGAGGGAAATTGGCCTATAGGATGTTACATCCTGCTGGTCCTTTCCCTCCTTTGGGAAAACAATAATTGTCGATTCCTGCATTGACTCAGGCAATCCTCCCTCCTCTTTTGCCTTATTAAATACCTTTAACAGCGTCGGGACCAGAATCTCCCCGTATTTTTTATAGACTTCTATAGGAAGACCATCCGGTCCCGGCGCTTTCTGATTCGCCATTTTTTTAATTACTTCCCGCAGTTCGTGCTTGGTTATTGGGGCCTCTAGACTATCCCTGTCCTCCGATGAGAGCCGCGGGATTTCCATTCCATGTAGAAAGCCCCGTGTCTCTATCTCCTGGTTCTGTCCCTGTGTACTATAGAGGGTCCCATAGAAGTTCTTAAATTCCCTGTTTATTTCTTGGGCTAACGTTATAATGCTACCCCCTTCCGACTTTATCGCTGTTATACTACTCGTACCTTTATTGCTTTTTACCAACGTCGCCAATAGATGACCTACGCTTTCCCCCTCCTCGAAGAAGTCTCTTTGCCTGAACCTACGTCTGGCTTCTGCCTTATCTAGCTGGAGCTGACGATTTTCCTCTTGTACCTTAACCCATGCCTGGCGTTTCTCCTCTGTTGGTTCCTGTATATAGATTTTTTCTGCTTCTATCATTCTGTCCCTTGCTTTGTTTACACAATCTCTAGTTGTTTTTTTGCATCTGGCGATCTCTTGTATCATTATTCCCCGAATATAAGCCTTGAGGGAGTCCCAAACTATTCCCATTCTAGTTGTTCCTTTGTTTTTACTTATAAATTCTTTTATCTGTTCTCCAACCTCTTCTGGGTTCCTTATTATTCCGAGCAACTGGGGATTCAACCTCCACTCTCTACATCCACAATTAACCTCCCGTCTAATCCCAACTATCAGGGGGGAATGATCTGAAATCCCTCTTGCCGCATAACTGATGCTGCCCAATTGTTCATGTGTCAGCTCGTTCCCTATAGCCAGATCGTTCCTTGACAAGGAGCGATATGTCTTTGAATAGCATGAGTACTGCTGTTCGGCGGGATTTCTTACTCGCCATAGGTCCTTCCAGTCCATCTCCTCTATAATCTGTGCTAATGTGGTCTTTTCTCTAGGGCTAACATTTTTTTTATTTGGAAATCTGTCTAAGTTTTCAAACATAACCCCATTAAAGCCTCCGACCACCAGGATCGGGATCCCAGACTTATCCGAGACAAAGGCAATCAGCTTAGTTAATACTTCGGGCTTAAAGGGTGGGGGTATGTATATATTAGCCAGTATCAGCTCTTTCCCATCTATCGTGCAATGTAGAAAGATGTATCTGCCTTCGTTATCCTTTTTCACTGTTCTACTCTTGATGGCGACCCCTGTTTTTACCATGATACTTACACCCCGTGAATATGCGGAGTATGTGGAATGGTACTGTTGTTGAAAACTCCTGTAACCCAGGTGTCTAATTGTTTCTGCAACTAAATGTGTCTCTTGTAAACACGCTATTACTGCATTGTGTTGTTTGATTGTTGCTATTACTGCGCCTCTTTTTCCTATATCATTTAAACCTCTTACATTCCATGAGCATATTCGCCATTCGTCAGCCGGCATCTAATCTGTTCCTACCTCTGTGCCACCTAATCACATTTAAAGTTTTCCCCCCCATGTGTATTTGTTGCCAAACAAATTCTACATTGTACACTCGTGTTCCCTTTATGTTTGTACTCCTACTTTGTTTCTTACTTACTATTGGGTTTTCCCTCTCCTTCCCCCTTTGCTTCAATACCCCCCCATGGATTTTATGTTGTGCACTTTCTGTTTTGTGCTCCTACTTTGTTTCATATTTACTTTGAAGGTGTCCCTCTCTTTCCCTATTTGTTTCACTACCTCTATTCCATTCATTCTGCTCCCAGCCTTCGCCCCGTCCTGTGGTCCAGGGTGGGCGCACCTCGCTTCACTTGCACTCACGTGACCCCCCAGGGGTCCACCTGTTGGGCTTTTTTTGTGACCGCACTCTTCCCCACTCCCCATTCCCTCCCCCCACCTCCCCCCATCCCTGCCACCCTCCCAATCCACCCCCCATATTCCTATGCTCTTCCCCATACTACACTTGGCTTTGCCAACAAACACACCCTAACACCCCTTCACAATTCCCATACCGCGACCCACATCCCCTCCCCCTTTGCATATAGTATAAGGATAGGCTATAGTGATTTGAAACAGCGTCCAGCATTCGTTGTTAAATTTTCTTATGTTCCTTCCGACGTCTGGGGTTTCATTCTGCTCTTTCCCAGCCAGTGCAGCGCCTCATCTGCAGTATTGAAAAAGATTGTATCCCCCTCTACCACTATCCGCAATCTTGCGGGGTATAGCATCGCGTAAGTGATTTTAAGTTCTTGAAGCCTTTTTTTAATGTCCACATATTTTGCACGTTTCTTTTGTACCTCTGGTGAGTAATCCGGATAGATTGAGATCCTATTCCCGTTAAAGGTTAAGACCCCCTTCTCCCTTGCCTTCCGCAGGATCTTCTCTTTATCTCTGAAAAAAAGGATTTTAATCATGAATGTTCTTGGGTTCCCTCCTGGTGGGGGGGGGGGTCTAAATGGCACCCGATGGGCTCTTTCCACCGCAAAGAATGAGGAAAACTCTTCCCTCCCGAAGTTTCCAATTAGCCAGTTCTCAATAAACTCTATGGGATTCGTCCCCTCACTTCTTTCCGGCAGCCCCACTATTCGCAAGTTGTTTCTTCTCAGCCTGTTCTCCATATCCTCCATTTTTGCTATGTATGGCTCAAATTTTTTTTCCAAAAGCTTCGTTTCTTTCTTTATTGGGCTCATGTCGTCCTCTATTTGACTGATCTGTCCCTCCATTTCCTTCATTCTTTCCTGCGTTTTCTGTGCATCGTGTCTAATTAGGCATATTTCCTCCTTTAGACACTTTACTTGTTCATTCAGCTCTTGCACCATTGACTCACATGAATTTATTGCCTCCAATACTTCCTGCATGGTCGGCTCTGTCCCTTTATCCATTTTCTCTGCCACCGTTGTTAATGGGGGTTCTGTTTTCTGATCTCCCTTTATCCCTTTTGTTTAACTTTGCCGAGTCACCGACCCTCCTGTAGAGTTTTTGACTTGCTTTGTAGGGGTAACCCCCCCTTTTACTGGGGAGTGAGCCGGCTTATCCTGTGCAATAGTTGTCTGGTTCTTCTTTTCCTTTCCCTTTACCTTAACCATACTTTATTTACACTGCTTGCCACCGGTAGGATTCTGCTTGGCTTTTCTACTCCTTTCGTTTGTATGGAGCTATCGGGCTATCCAAGTGGCCTAAGAATGTTGTAGGGGCACCCTCTCACTGCGCCCCTACTATAGCCAATTACCACACTATCAGGTCCTGCTACCCGTCTTCCCGGGGGCCTGGGCCTCTTTTTAAGAACCTATTTAAGATAGCTCCACGGAGCCTTTACTTGTTTTCACCCACCCTGCTCCAGGGTATATCTGATCTCTTCCTTCCTTCCTTATAAGTTTGGGCCGGTTTTTTCTACCTGTTCATTTCAATATCAGCTATTCCCACCAGTCTCAAGGACCCGCAACGCCCTCCTTACACCAGGTTCACCCGGTTCGCTTTCACTTCTGGGGGACCTTCATGTTTGAATACATGGGTTAGTTTATGGGGGAGCCCTTTTGATATTATTGCTACCGTTGGGGCACCGTTGTTTCCGGCCTTCCCACCATCGGCTCTCTCTGCTGTTGTATAGGAGCTGTATAGCTGTATAGCTGTGCAGCTGTGCGACTTTGGCCTTGCACCGTGACCAATGCCTGCCGAGCCGTCCGTCCCTGTATATTGCAAGGGGCTGCCGTCAGGGAGCTTGCTTTTTTATTTTAAATATTTTTATCAGTCCCGCGTCTCCCCTATCCCCACCAAGTTTTGTTTCTTTGTTATAGGCTTTCTTGTACTTTATATAGGTAGGGGGAAAGGGGACACCATAGGCAAATGGGAAAAAAAAATAAAAATAAAAGGCAGAGCAAAAAAAAATAAATAAATAAATAAAAAAAGGGCAGTAAATGGCAAAGAGATATAAAGTCAATGAGGGGCTATTAACCCTTCCTTGTCCTCCGGTCTTAGAGGGTAGTAAAATTTACCAGAGCTTGCTGTCTGCTGTGCAGACTAATAAGCTTAGCTCACATTCAAGCAGTGGACAATACTTAGTAATTTGGTTTCTCATCTTCAGTTTAGCAGGAATAGCACGTGGGAGCTGCATTATAATCTTCTCTATGCATCTTATCAGGTATATTAACATGTTCCATACCTTAGAGGTTTACCATACCTCCCTTCACAGTCCTCATATGCTTTATCCTGCAGACCAATTCGCAAGTAGTAGGTTTGTTACTGGAGCCGAGTGGGTCTCCTGCTCCCACACCTCCGCTCCGGGGCGGTCTGACCGATGCTGTCTGGGGCTGTGTATCTAGATGTTCCCGCGGTGTCTGACTCTCATGCTGGTCTCGTGCGGCTCCACTGATGTATTCCCGTGGTTGGTAGCTCCGATGGGCAGCAGCCTGTACTCAGTGGCTTGTTGTCTCCCAGCCGTCAGGCTGTCGGGCGGCTCGCTGCTGGAGGTAGGAGCTCAGCTAGGTACACGCTGACACTCTGCTGCATCTCACCGTCTGTCATCCTAGGAGGGGGGAGGGCCGCACACCACGCTCCCTCCGATCACCCACACATCCGGTCACGCCTCCCCCAGTGTCGGTTTAACGATATTCTCTGTGTACAGCGAATATGGCTTTAACCGATATTGAGGAAAGGCCATTTACAATGAAAACCTTCCATTATTTGGGAACCACACGCTACCCGCCCGATCATCCTGGCCGGCAGGCGCCCTGAGCGGTTAACACTGGAGCAAACGCCGGTCTGGATCTTTGAGGTGCAATGCACGTTCTGTGGCGCGGGTGTATTACCGTCAATCGGGGGGCCCCTGTATTATGTACAGATTGATCTGCTTGGCGGCGGTTTACTTGCGTTATGGAATCAGTATTGCCTTTTATGTAAGCATAATGATCTGTGAGCTTTCTGTGGCATCTGATCAATGTGACAGAAATCTACAGCTATATTCATTTGTGCATAATTTACCATTTAATGGAACAGTAGCATAATCGCTATGGAGTATAGTTCATAGAGCTGTATTTGATAGCGTTTTGTTGTAATGGCAGGTTTTGCATGTATGGTGTTTTGTTTGGAGGTCCTTTGTGGGATGGTGTTTTGGGCTTCAGTGGAAGCCATATGTCCACATGGCTTCCATTGTCATCTGGAGACAGCTGTTTCTCATACAGGCCGACCAATCCCCCCATGCATGCATGCCTCTCCTATTGTATAGTTTGAATATAAACAAGTGTGTCATTGGTTGGTGGTTTGCATTGAACTCATGTCATGTGACTGTGCCTTGGAGGCTGATTGGCTGATTGTGAAGCCATCAAGTCTTATTGTTATCCCTGTTTGAGCAGTATAAATAAAACCTGAGAGCCCAGCTCACGAGGACAGGACATCCCTGCGAGCTGCCATGTGAGAAAAGCGATCTGTGTCTGCTTCAACATGAGTGCACTCAAATGCATTATGCAAAAGAGCTGAAAAGTGCGCTTATTAGCGCAGGCAAAATATAATGCATACAAGGTATTATAATTGCCCTTACAGATGGCGAGCCAGAGAATTTTTGGAGCGTACAGACATTTCCATCACAGCGGTCCGAAGGGAGGAAGAGATCCGGACAGGACATCAAAACAGCCAGCTATTGGTAAAACCAATTTTATTTCAATTTTTGAAATCTTTTGCTGTCCTGAGTCCAGGATGTTGCTTTCTCTGTCCACTGTGTCAGGTAAATTCTGCTTTGCTAAAGAACCTGTTTTTCCTCTTTTTTGCATAAGGGCAGGGGTCTAGGGGTTAGGTCTATTGTTTAGGAAGAAAACCTATACTTGTCCCCTATAGGTCCTAATCAATACACCTAAAGCGTGTGATATGAGTAACTGTATGCTTTGAATGTGTGATTGGTATGTATGATTATGAATATGCTTTGCTATGAGTATGATTATGAATATGCTTTGAATGTATGATCGGTATCAGCATTGTGTGTGTTATGTTGTAATTTTGGCGGTAATTCGTTTGGAGTCTCAGATAGTATTGTCAGTCTGTAAGGGGAGAGTTTTCAGTTTGGGCTGCTTTTGGCGGGAATGACGTAAAGTTACCACCATTTTGTTGTAAAATTGTTACAATTTCAATTTTGTTTCTGCTGAACTTGCTTTTAAACCGAATTTCAGCATTTTTGTGGAATTAAGTAATTGTCTGCAGGAAATTCAGTTTCTGGTTTTAATTGCTTTGATTTTGTGCAATATTTCAGTCTCACGTGAAAATAGTTTGTCTTTGTACTGAATTCCATTTCCAGTAGAATCATTTTTGTTGTAATGTTTTGCGTAGTCCCAGCTGTAATTCAGTTTTTGGTAGAGACAATCTGTTGTTAGTTGGCTATTCAGGTTTAAGTGTGAAACCAAGTTAACATTACAGTGTATAGAGGTCTTTTTTTGTGACAAATTGCGCCTTTTTGATTTTTTGGCGGCAAATTTAGTTTAGACACAGTATTGTAATCGTAAAGAGGTTTTATGCTTTTTACACTGTAATTCAGCTCTGGTTCTGTCTGTTTAGAGTACAACTCATTTGTTAACCACTTAAGGACCGGAAGGATTTCCAGCTTTAGGACCGGAGCCCTTTTTGCGATTCGGCGCTGCGTCGCTTTAACTGAAAATTGCGCGGTCGTGCGACATTGTACCCAAACTAAATTTGCGTCCTTTTTTTCCCACAAATAGAGCTTTCTTTTGGTGGTATTTGATCATCGCTGCGTCATTTCTGATCACCGCTATAAACAAAAGAAGAGCGACAATTTTGCAAAAAAAAACACATTTCTTACTTTTTGCTAACATACAAATCCAAAAAAATAAATAAAAAACATTTTTTTCACCGTTTTTGGCCTATTTATATTCTTCATCATATTTGCGATTAAAAAAAACGCAATTGGCGTTTATTGCTTGGTTTGTGCAAAAGTGGTTGTGTTTACGGATGATGAGAATTCATTTTTGGGGTTTTTATTTTTTTTTTATTTTTTACTAATAATGGCGGCAATCTGCGATTTTTAGCGGTACTGCAATATTTCAGCGGACATGTCGGAACATTTTGACACTTTTTTGGGACCATTGGCATTTATACAGCGATCAGTGCTATAAAAATGCACTGATTACTGTGTAAATGCCATTGGCAGTGAAGGGGTTAACCTGCAGGGGGCGCTCTAAGGGTTAACTATGTTCCCTGGGCATGTTCTAACTGTAGGGGGGCTTGCCTAGCTGGGGAAGGGAAGTGGTCACAGCCTTCATGTACAGGAAGGCTGTGATCACAGCCCTTCCCCCTCACACAGAGCGGAGGTCCGTGTTTACTTACACGGACCTCCGTTCCTTCACTCCGGGGGGGCATCGCGGGTGGCCGGCAGCA